>OW240916.1:311412766-312012766 GCA_933207985.1 Pelobates cultripes | reverse complement strand
GATACACTTGCTGTGTGACAAGCTTCTATAGAGCCTCATTATTTATACATGTCTGTGTGATGTTACTGAATCAATTTGTACCGTATCAATTTTACACTCATTGATAGTTCATTCTCCCCCATGAGCAGAAACAGTCGGCAAGCAATAATAAGAGATATCAAACAGAAATGGATGATGTCCAAAATCCTTTGTTCCATTGGTTTTTTTTCCCCATCCAGTTTTGATGTGTATTGTCTTATTGATATGTGAAAGGCATCTCCGAGGCCCCCCAAAAGAGGAGATACACTCTAAGTCCTTAAACATCAATTCTTTTTCATTGTAACAGACATAGTGTTAAATGAGTGTACAGAAAGGTCTGATTGGAAGAAGAGAGCCTAGCCTGAAAGTAATTGCTCGCTAGAGGTAATTCTGTTTTAGACATACAATGACACACAGGGCTAATTTTTGCCTGGCCCTTAGCTAGTATAAAGCAAAGGCCAGTGTTTGTGGTGGAGTAGTGTTGATCGAGTATTTTATTTGCCATGGCTACCCTGCTGGGATTTATAGAGAGCATTTTCTATCACAATAAGTAAATAATTACATTTTCTGATTTATTTCTGCAAGAAGAATTCATAGACCTCATAGCTCCTTACTTCTCAAGTTGAGACCAATTCTTGAATGAAAACTACCATGGCCGTGAACAATATATAATGCCACAATTCTTTGTGACAATCAAGACATTGTTTCTGTATTCTTTTCAGTTTTACACAATGATCATATATTTTGTAGAGAGTTTTATTAATGCCAATAAAAGTGTATGCACTCAAATTCTTAGGAATAAAGTAATGAAAATCTATATTAAATCACTGACATCGTATATAAAATGATGAATTGACAGGTAAGAACTTTTGGCAGGATGAAACTATTTTATACTCTTTTTCAGAATCACAATATCTGCAATGATATATTAAATAAACGATAAATCTGTAAATGGGCTAAAGACATCTTGGATTTCTAATATAGTTCCCTTACTCAGGTATCTACTCAGAATAGTAAATGTACACAATTAAAGGATTAAACATTGAAACATAGAATGTGACGGCAGATAAGAACCATCTAGTCTGCCCAATTTTCTAAATACTTTCATTAGTCCCTAGTCTTATCTTATAGTTAGGATAGCCTTATGCCTATCCCATGCATGCTTAAACTCCTTTACTGTGTTAACCTCTACCACTTCAGCTGGAAGGCTATTCCATGCATCCACTACCCTCTCAGTAAAGTAATACTTCCTGTTATTATTTTTAAATCTTTGTCCCTCTAATTTAAGACTATGTCCTCTTGTTGTGGTAGTTTTTCTTCTTTTAAATATAGTCTCCTCCTTTACTGTGTTGATTCCCTTTATGTATTTAAATGTTTCTATCATATCCCCCCTGTCTCATCTTTCCTCCAAACTATACATGTTAAGATCCTTTAACCTTTCCTGGTAAGTTTTATCCCGCCATCCATGGACCGGTTTATTAAACATAGTACAGTAGATATCTAGACATAAAGATATAATAGAAATATAACCTACTGACTGTGAGATTATTTAAGACCTTTACTAAAAGTATAGAAAGATGGACCATTCATTTTCAATGTGAGGGAGGTGGAGACAAGAGGTTGCGAGGAAGAATTTAAGGTCGACAGCTGGAAAGTTTAAGAGGCACCAAAGAAAATATTGTTTAGTGTGTGAACCATTAAGAAGGTATTGAGATGATCCAGACTTAGTTAGAGATGAATCCAGCCAGATGGGGCATCGTAGTCAACAAAGAAAAAGGTGTTGGAGAGCTGGATGGGTTACTAGTTTCAGAATGGCCATAGGTGGTGAAAGATGGGGAGAAGAGTCACAAGGAAAGTTAGGAGATGTATTTTTAAAAGCAAAATAATATAATTAACAGATTCTTGCTTTATGAAAGATGGCCCCTGATATAGACTTGACATATTGACGTCGTCAAAGTCATTATTTGGGTTGTCTGCCCAAGTTTGTAAGTGATAGTACACTGAAGGTTTTCAGATGAGATGCAGTTCAAGATATAATTACTGAAGAGTATTCGGTGGAATACCAACACTGTCTTTACATGTTTTTTTTTTTTTTGTTTTTTGTTTTTTTAATTGTCAAATAACCAAGTGTAAAAAGCACAGCTTCCTTAAGAGGCCTTCTATTAAACAGGCCAAAGGTAGAACTAAACTAAATTGGGATTGATTTCTATAAAATACTCCTTGCCGTAGCACATCACAAAGTTATTAGTAGCAAGCCATAACTGCTGACTAAAAGAGGTCACTGTAGGCACTATGACCAGTTCATCTCATTTAATAAAGTGCCTAACATCCCCTGGCACTATCTCTCCATTCAGTGTAAAACCATTTTTTCAGCAGTTAAATACTGAATGAGGGTCCCCAGCTCACTGGAGATATGGTTAAAGCAGAAATGACACACTTCATTCTAGCCATCTCAAATCATACCAGCAATGGGTGTTGTGATAGACTGCAAGTGGTGAGCTGACACTCTCTGTCAATCACAGCCGCCCATTACTACTCAGGCTAATACTTCCTCTTTAGCCTAAGCAAAACAGAGGGTATGTTCTGCTGGGGACTCTCTGTAACGGCACCCCCAGGCATAAAAGGGTTAAACCGCCGTTTAGTAGATATTCCACTTCCAGAGACACAGGCGCAGCTACTGTAGACACCAATCCACCGAACCGGAGAAGCATGTGGATGCTGTAAACAGCCGAACCGGAACCATATGAATGCTGTAAACAGCTGAATAGGAAAAACCATACGGAAGGTTTACACTCCTAGCAGTTAAACTGGAACAGCATACAATAATTCCCCCCCAAGAACGAGACAAAGCTCTGTGTTGTGGGTCAAGCAGTGAACAGACAGAGCTGCGGGTCTATTGTTCTTATATACACATTCTTACACATCAGTACCAGTCACAGGGTTTTGGAAAACAACCAATAAACACGTACAATAACCTCAGACACTCCCACAAAAAATCCTCCCCTCTGCCTGTGATAGAATTACCTTACACAATGGGTAATGTAATTATCACAGGCAGAGAAATACTGTATTCCCACATCATTCATAATTTTAAAAGTATGCATAACATTCACATAAATTACATTACATTTTCAGAATCAGCATACTCCAAATACAAACATATGTCAAAATCATACAAATTGGTCCAGTGGTTCAAAAGATAGATCGTAGTCCTTTGTGACCAAATGAAGCATTGCTTTTCTGCCCAAAACCAGTTCAACAGAGTCTTCTATCCTGGAGATAATTGGGAAGTAATCCAAGTATCTCCAAGGACAGAGCCAAAACTCCATTGAACACATGGCAGCAAAAGACAATAAAATACATAAAAATATATAACTGTGCAGCCATTGCATAAAACAGGTACATTCAACATATCCCCAGATAGCTCAGATCTGAGTGCACATTATTACTGAATGGCGCTCAGATCACACACATACAGTTCAATTGCCATGGAGCCAAAGTCTTTCCCATAGTCTTTCATTATACGAATGGGCTCCATGGCATAGCTATCTAAGGTATCACCGCTCAAACAGGGCAAGCACCGAATGACCCAGCTTTTGTGTCTTTGCAGGGGAAAATCAAGCGTTTCAACATGGGGCCAAAGTCTTAAGGGAGCAGGCGGGCAACCAGGCTCCTCCAATGCAATGTGGCGAGATTGCTCTTGTCACACTCTCGTTAAGCATTAAGATATTAAAAATGGTTTAATACTGAATGGAAGATTGTGCCATGGGACTCCAAACACTATAACCACTTGTTGATATGAAGCAGTTATACTGCCAACAGTGTCACTTTTAACCTTGGTAGTTATTTACTTTAATATACTTATAATGTGGTGTTGGAATTGGGGGTAAGCTCTACAAGGAGGTACCATGAGTGTGTTTTCTGCAATGTCATTTACTGTTGCTTTAAAAGAATTCTGCACACATCTACGCTAAGTGTGTTCCAAATTTTATTAGAATTTTCCAGCCCATCCCCAGTAGTGATAGTGCCTTCCTGTATGTCATTATGTAATGAATACATATCTAAAGTTTCCAAGAGAGGCTTTAGCACACTTAAACTTCCATCCACTAATACAAAAGTTTATCAGCCAACATCCTTAACTTAAAATAAAGTTCACACTGGGGCCAAATGTTTCAAGGTTAAAGCACTTGAATTCCTAGAAAATGTACTACTATTAGAGAAGAAAAATTCTATTGATTTTTAAAGGATACTTTTCTTAATGCATGTGGTTTTAGCCCCCAAATTGCATCACTTTTGCTGTGACACCTAAGTGCTCCATGCTATACAACCCATTTGTAATAATTTGGCTGTTGCACTTAGACCCTGCCTACATATTATTGAGCAGGCTTTCATTTCCTAATGTCAATTTAAAAGGACTTGGAGAGATACAAGCACATTTTTCATGGAATGGAAATAGAAAAGCTATCTTTTTCTCTGATATTTTAGAAGTACTCATATGGCCAATGGAAAGAAAGAGGTATGTCATTTAAAATAAAAAAAATAAAAAAAATAAAACTATTCTATAAAGAGTTTGGAAATTGATTCCATCTTTAAAGTATCTTCCAGCCTTGAAACCAAAAGCTATTCACATTCATCTATTTTGTTATACCGTATTATTATTTTTTTTCTCAATTGATAAATTAATGCAAAAGCAATTTAATATCGCTCTGCGTTAAATCCATTAGTAGCAGGAAGAAGTCTGGGCATAGATATTTTTGGCTCTCTTTCATTCCTGCAACAAGAATGTAAAAAATGTGCCATCTCAGATTCGGTCAAAGGCTAAAATATAGATGTGTTTAATGGGTATTTCCTCTGTCTAACTAATAGACAGGTTGACATGTTCCCTCTAGTTAATCTCCCTCAGCTGTTTGGAACATTGCACAACCAGAATGTGTGGCTAGGATGAAGAATGCGTATTGTTCATCAAGGGAGAGAGATTTCTCCTTTTTTTTTTTTTTTATGTGGATATTTTTTATAAAGAACAAAGTGCCCCAGGGCCTGGTTGCTTAAAGTCCAAATAAATAAAAAGTATTTTTTTTTTTTATATGTGGTTAAAATGGAAGATGGTAGCTGTATAAAAAAAATAAGTGCTGTGAGATGACTGGGTTAACGTGACAAAGGATGTAACCTATTACTCTAACTCCCATTATTTCTGTCCAGTTTCTGATGTTATCAATCACTAGATGGTGAACTTTGAGATTAAAAGAATTCAGCTTGCTTAAATCAGGATTGGCTGTATTTTTTCCCCAAAAGTGGACCTGTCCCTTTCATAAAATCTTACATATTATCTTTCAAGTAATTTACCTACGCAATGATATCTGCATATCAAAATAACAAATATATACATTAGTAATACATTTGTACTTGTGCGCAAGGCAGAACAGCCTCCAAACATATATATACATCATTATGGAGCATGTATGTGCGAGGTGAGCATGATTTACATATTGTTCAGTCTCTGTCAAGGCTTTTTGCCAAACTAGTTGTAGGATCCATCCACTCCTACATCCATGTCTTGCATCTCACAATAAGAGCTGAAATGTGTTAAAACTGACATTTTAATGTGTATTTAGGACATAATTGAAAATGAGAGAAATCTCAATATATCTTTCCTGGTAAAATGTTTTATAAATAAATAAATAAATTTAAGAATCAAGATAAAAAAGGCACATATTATTGGTGTCACAGTGGTGAAATGCATAACGCTTTAGTAATTTATTCCGATAATATTTACTGCTCATTTTTATATACACTCACCAATCTGATATGTTTGAGAATTAAGAATCTTTGCTTATCTTTTACCTTGAGTTGACATTATACGTTACATTAAACGGCTAGTTTTAAATAGGTACAAAGTGCAGCACTTAAAGAAACACGTATACCCTTAAAACTCCCAGTATTTATATATAAGTGTAGTGTTAATGGGAGATTATGGGAAATTGATAGCGTAGGTCAAATCTATGACCCGACTATTTTAATATGTCTTGACAATTTAATCTTTTTCCGTGCCAGGTGGAGTGTACCAGGCGATGGCCTCTAAATTGCACATGATTTAATACTTAAGGGTTAAATGATAATATTTTGTGAGCCTCATGGCGGTGTAATTGTAGTAGCTTATTTTAGCGTCATCATGTTACTTAGTAGGCAAGCTAAGCTGTATCTGCTGTACAAGGTATAATAAATGATTATATGAATTTTGTTCCAGGAACATATCTGGATGTCATTTTCACTCTTTTATCTTGTAGGACCTGTGTACTCTCATATGACTCTTTTTGAATGATAGGAAAAATGTCCATTTTTCTAAATAACTAGCCTAAAAACATAATTACTTTTGCACATTACTGCTTGTTCAAAATTACACTAATCATTTGCTGCTGGCAAAATAGCAGACAGTAGGTTGAAGTCATTATGTTCGGCAAGTTCAGTAGACAAAATAAAGCCAAACTATGTTGCAACTGATTGAGGTCTCATTTCAATGCAGACTCTCTGTCTGATGCAATTAGACTTTGACCTTTTTGTATAATTTAAATATTGAAAGAGATAAGCTATATATATCCAATGTCCGTGCCATACTCATGGAAAACATTCATCAACGTTGTTATTCCAGTGTGTTAAGTATACATTACGTTGCAGTGTCCAATATTTCCTATGAATATATTTTGACAGTCACTGCCAAGGTACATTCCTGTAGCCCTACTTGAAAATGTATTTAGTTCTTTGTGTAAGTTTGTTAGTGTGGCTGTATTGCCTGTCCAAGTCAGGCTATAACTAAGTAATATGCTACTGCTTGCATGAGATGGTACATATATATCATATAGTATCACTATAAGCACTTTATAAACAAAAACCTGGAAGTCTTGACTCTGGCTTAGGCTTGATGATATATATACAAAGCCTTGTTTGAAGCACAGGAAGTCTCATGGTGGTTTTAAGGAAGTCTACTAGACATCTCTCAAGCAATCATCAAGACTTGTCTTTATATGAGACACGAATCCAGCACACTCACTCATTGAAAAGCAATTTCAAAACTCACAGAACTGAATAATTTTTTTCAAAAAACACCTGATTTATGCAAAAATAATGGGTGTTTATTTACAGCATATGATCGTATGTTGCATAAGCCAGCCACAACGTCAGTGTACTCCACTTTTGGCAAGTCCTACTTTAGCATCCTAATGCCTATGTCCAGCACGCAGAATAGAATCACACCCTAGAACTAAGGGTAACGTCTTAGGGGGCCTTAGAATGCCCGGACTTAAGGTACCCGAGAATAGTCAATATACTAGCCGAGGTCAGGGACACAGAATGAGTCACAGCGATAAGGAAAAGCCAAAAGTCAAGGGTACCAGAAATCAAGGAAGTCAAAATGAAGCCAAAGTCAAAACACAGAAAAACACGATCAGGAACACACTCTTGGATAACCATGAAAGGGAAACCATGACAGGGCAATGAGCTAAGGAATAAGTGAGTTTAAATAACCCTTTTGCAGATCCAATTGGATGTACCTACACCTTGACCCCAAAACATGTGTGTGCGTCTTCCGCGTGATGTCACCTGCACGTCGACGTCATCTTTACCGTGGATGGACATGGGGCTATATAATTGCATGGGTACGCAGTGGCCAGCGTGCACCGACATGCCACACAAACCAGGCATCATGGCAGAAGACTGCCGAGCGGCACTCCCCTCGTTTTCAGAAGGTAATTATCTCAGTTTTTGTCACATGGATATGAAGGATACGTGACAGTCTGCTCTTATGAGATGAATCCACTTACTTGAGAGATACTTCCACTTGGGACTGTCTGCAGGGCAAGGTTGAATAGGGCCCTGGATAGAGGCACCTGTGACAGGGAGGAATGCAAAACCATGGTAACTGAGCTGGATTCCTAAATATATTTGCATATGAAACCAAGAGGGATGCACTCATATGAACATATATACATTTGAAGGTCCTTATATGAGATTGTTATTTCAGAAAGTGATCTGGGGTCACAAGTTACAGTACAAACAGCTGTTCATTGGATCAAGCTTTAGGACAACGTGTGACTCCATTACAGAGTATTTTTCAAGTGCGACTCAGTTCCATTCACAGCTGCTTGTACAATGACTTGTCTACCCCAATCTCTCTTTGAAATAACAAATTTTTGAAAGTGTGCCATGCATGCATCTAAGTATTGAATCAATGCTTTCATATATAGGCTTCCATGTCAGTTTAACTTGGTTAGTGCCACTCAAGTGCCAAAGTGTCTCAGTATGACAGGCACTAGAGGTGGACTTAATCCTGAAAGGTAAACAAAGCAATTTCTAGAAAACTGTGATGTTTTACATTGCAGAGTTAAAAGGACAGGACCACTGCACTAAGACCGCTTTATTGACATGAAGTGGTCTGGGTGCTTCTATTGGTTCTTTAACCCCTTAAGGACACATGGCATGTGTGACAAGTCATGATTCCCTTTTATTTCAGAAGTTTGGTCCTTAAGGGGTTAATGCCACAATTGTAACCAACATTGTGGCTACACGCAAAAACTCCTTGAAGAATAATTTACTTAAGTTACTGATTTAATAAAAGGATTAAGACCACAAACATAACATACTATGCCTTAAATATTAACAACATAATACCTTTATTGTTGTTACAGTTGCAAAGTCAATATTGCTTTTTGAGGTAAAATTGCATACTTTTACCCTGTGCGGGTACACATGTATATCCCAGCAACCATTGACATTCTTACACATATTGTTTGATTTTTGTTTTCTAAAACCATGTTTCATAACCAGTTTCATAACCAGTTTCATAACCACTAGAGAATGTGTATGGTGTTTGTGTTTTACAATGGTTTGACTTCTGGGGCTGCTCCCTGACTCTACTACTCTAGAGCCGATTGATCCCTATCTGAGCTGTGCCCAGCAGTGCAGGGTTTAGCCCGTTGGCTGAGAACAATCCACTGATGCTCTCAGCCAATGAGAAAGCTGTGCACTGAATGGTTTAGGTCACAGGAGAGCTATTGGAAGCTGTCTTTTAGCAGTAGTGGAAACAGGGAGCTATGCCCAGCAGACCTCAAGTAAGATGTGAAACTGTTCTAAAAGGGGCTTGACTACTTACATTGAGGGACACCATCTCAGTCCCTGCTTGAAGTGTTCCTTTCTCAAATGTGAATTTGCATATTGAAACATAGATTCATATAAAATCTTTAACCCCTTAAGGACACATGACGGAAATATTCCGTCATGATTCCCTTTTATTTCTGAAGTTGTGTCCTTAATGGGTTAATGGCCATTTAAATGAAGCGAAGCTGAAAAAAACAAAAAACTGGATAGATTAAGTATTCACCAAAAAGAGAGACTCTTATAAACTGTTTATAAATGCTATAAAGTGTGAATGCATCTTTTGCGAATTAGGTTCCTTTCCATCAGATTGAACGACAATAAAATATTTCCCAGGGCAGGAGTATGTAGGCTTCACACCATGCGAATATTTACCCACTGATTCTTAACATGCATGCCTTGCTTATGTGTCACTACTCCAGCGTTATCATTTGTAGGTACGATAATCATAAAAATGTGAATATGTAGCCCTTTGGAGTGTCAAAGCTCTAGCTTAGTACCGAGATAGGGAAGAATAGTGGCAGATTAGTTTTAGTGTAAGCTGGATAAGGATTTTGTCGTTCGTCATAATAGAAACATAAAATTTGACAGCAGATAAGAACCAATCTTGTCTGCCCATTCATACTTAAAGAGCAGACTTTATAGTTTATCTTATAATTTCCTACTTGAGGCAGTCATATGCGGTACACAACAAAATCGTAAATATTAATATGTTCTCTGTCTTACAATTCTATCAATGAGTTTACATTATGGCTATTCTTTTAATAGAAATTCAAAATTGCATGGTTATAATGGAGATATATACATATGTATATATATTCATTAAATTTTTCCAAAGAGAATTTGTTATTTTTGATGGAGGTTGTTTTGTGTACCTACTAAGTACAAACATTATTCTGCCGAAATTCTGGATTATTAGAATGTCACAACCTTCTTGAACTGACTTAGATGCGCATGAGTGTCGGACATATTTTTTTTTCCCTGAGTAGGAGTGTGTATTTACAAGCCATGCAAGAAATCTAGGTAGATTTGAGTTTTGCGCCTCAATTCACTAAACATTGTAGTTAATTGAAATCTGAATTAGCATCTCATGAAAATCTAGACAAAATAGTCAAAGTATGAATGTAACTGAGTAGGTGAATGTTTTCAAATCAACTATTGTTCGCTGAATTTTGCAATATGATTTGCTAGATTTCTAGATGGGAATAGGACCCTCGACTCCTCTTATATTTTTTTTGTCAAATTTTGTCTTGTCTATTAGATGTATTGTACCTTTGTCTTTTTATCATTTGTACTCATGGGCGTTGCTACAGAATGTGTTCGGGCTTTATAAAGAGTGATAATAAAAAATATTCACTACAAATCAGTAATGAACAAATCTCATTGTGTTACACCAAAATTCTATACACTTCTGAATGTCTAATATTAAATGGGTCAACGTGATCACATGACTTAAATTCCTAGTCTCCATCACAAAATTAAGGAGGGGGTTTCCGAGAAATCACATTTTGTAAAGCAAAGCCATATTGTATCTATTACATTATGTTGTTTTTGGAAACTAACAGTAATGATGGTATTTATGTCCCGGGGAACAAAACAAAACAAATCAATGCAAAAAGTTCACTAATAAATATTATTTTATCATTTAAGATTAAAGAGGATATTTTAAAACACATTTGAACTGAAAAGCAATTTCCTTTGAATTATAAACTTGAATATTGTTTTTTTTTCTTCAAAAGGGAAAGATTTTAATAGTTGCCTTAGAGAAGTTCCCTGTTTTTTTCGTTTTTTTCAATTTTATATTTTAACGGTATTTCTATTTTTTAATATACTTTGAAATGTCAAATAATACATATGTTCATTAGTTGTTCAATTTAAGATGTAATTCTTGAAAACATTACATTGCTCTTCGGCTTTGGTCTAATGCATATAAGAATATTTATTTATTTTAGGGATAGTCATATTTTCATTATATGTTAAAATAATTAAACATTCCTTGCATAAAGTCAGCTTAAACAATCTAGGCTTTCTATCGAATTGCAGTAAGATATTATTATAATAAGGGACACTTCCCTGTTTCTTGATTAAAGCAATAAGATTTTTAATCTTTTACTAACAATTAATCAGTGGAGAAACCAGGATAAGATGAGTTAGTGCACACAGTAGTAATTCATGATATACGATGTCTGGTATCTGCGCATAAAGAACAATTATCAAAAGGTTTAAAAATAATATCCCTTGATACAAATTGACTTTAATTGTCTATTTTAATCCTAATTACAAATGAAATTTCCCAGTGGTTTTTCTTATCTGGAGAAGAAATGATTTGAAACATATTTGCAGGATTCCTTTTAAATGGCTACTTTATACGTTAATGCATATTCACAGCGCTCTACTTTGATCTCAGTAGCTCTGGTATGATCCATGGGCTTTCAAGCATGCTATTCGATAGTGAATCATGGCAAAGAGTAATTTTATTTAAAGCTCTGGTTGCATTTTTTGCATATTTCAAGCAATAATCACTTCTACATTAATTTGTACTAGACAATAGTTCAATGCGAAGAAGAGTAGTCATATATGTTTAAATAAAGCTGAGCTATCCCTTTTATCATTAGAGGGTGAGGGATATGATCAGTGTTCTCATGTGGAAGAGCCTTGTGGTTCACTCCAAGGCTTGTTCTTCAACAAATGACACAACTGGCCTCAGTTTAGTATTGGTCTTTATTCATGTATGACAAAACATGTTTCCTCCTGTGATGTCTATCACAGGATATAATTGGCTTATAGCGGCATCTGATATTTTTACCGATAGCAGTAGAAAAAAACAGGGAGGGTACACCTCTTGACTACATAACATATGCAAAGAGTACGGGCTCTTTATTGTGCATACTAATCAAAAGAATGGTGCCTCTGATCTTAAAATATTGTTCATTTGGCACAAAGGCTACTTTTAGGTCTTGTGGACATGTATGTAGAAATTGATGCTATCCATGTCAACTTATTAGCACAGGCACAACTGGATGACCACAACTTTGCCTGTAGATCTTCTCATTATGCATGCAGTGCTTCCACAGTCCGTAGCATCTGCATCCCACAAAAGGTGACACGGAATTCTTAAATTCAATAGACACCGAAATGGTTGAAATTCTACTGAATTTCAATTTGGACCGAACTGAAAATCCAAGTCTAGTCATTATACAGGTATAACATTACTTGTACTTTAAAATTTTAACTTTATTAACACTTTTTTTATAACTATCTTTTCAGTTTTATATATCTCTTTTCCTAAACATTACACCCAAATGAAGAATATATGCTATCATATCATGTAATATAAATCATATCACATGCCCTATATAAGCATAGCACATCTATCTAATGGAGCCACGGCTTTGTTTTTGTCTATGACCTCTTGATAGTACATTTAGTACTTCTGAACTATCCACTCCACACTGATAACTACACAGTGTGACTTAATAACAGAGCGGGACACCAAAGAGAATAATGAATATGCTGTAAGAGTCTTTACTCTATGGTTAATGATGATCTACGCCAATAAGCACTCTCAATTTCACCTTTTGCCCTCCTAATTACTGTTACTACTTATAGTGATTATGCTTTAGAAGCAAAGCCTTTTGAGATGTCACATCTCTTATAATTGCACATATTACACTATTGAAAGGAGGAAAGAATCTGTGTTAATGGAACTGGTAAATTTATGTGCTTCCCTTATGTATTTCACTTGGTAGATTTTTTTTGTTGACTATTAGAAGAGAGGAACTTGAAAATGCTCTAGTGAAACATCACCTTTCTGTTATAAGATACAATTACAAAAAATATCCGTTTTGCATAGATGAAAAATTTAACATTCGTTGTCTAATGTGCAAATAGCACGGTGGCATTTTAGGAAAGGGTAATTAAACTTGAATCTATACATCGTCAAAGTCACATTCAACTCTATCGTAATTCTTCAACTTATAAATCATTGTGGCCGCATAGCAATATAAACTAATGTTAGTAAGGCACATGCTTTCAGACATGCTTTCAAACTGTGTAGTTTTTCATCGCAGAATTCAATGCTAATGATATAACTTTCTGTGTCTGGGCCAGGAGGATCATGGGAAAGACAATTTGTCGGACCAGGAAAACCAATAAAAGTGAGTCGGGATGGGTGGGAGCTAACATTTTCTGCTTGCTACAATGAGTATGTTTCTGCAGTTCCACTACATTATCCTGTAAAACAATTTTTAATATAGCAACAATATGCAAAAAGGGGTGATTTAAAATAAGCATGTTAAAAATAAAAAATTAAGACGGCAAATATTTGATGGGTCCTACTGGAGGCAAATAAGTCATTTACCAACTGTTTGTCCTTTTTTGGCAAAATATTTTGCTCCTCCCTAACAACATTCTAAACTCCCAAGCATAACCCATTAGAACGGTTTCACAAACAAAGAGATATTTTTGGGTAAAGGGTAAAACCTAAATTGAATTAAGTTGTTTAGAGTATGGTGCTTGCATAAAGCTTGTATTGCAAAGCTCGTAATATTTTCAATATTGTTACCATTATAATATATATAATATATATAATAGTGTAATCTATTCTATATTACTACTTAATATAATTAGGATTACTAAGAATTTACCATAAGCACTGGGTTTACCATTGCCAAAAGTTTTATTCATCTAGAACAGGGGTTCCCAACCCAGTCCCCACGTACCCCCTACCAGCAGGGACGTTTTAGCCGCGAGGCAAACAAGGCATTTACCTTGGGCGGCATTTTCTAATAGTGTTGAGAAAATAATAGTAATCAATGACATTTTGAAAAGCAAATTAACTGAGGGGGAAAAAAAAGATTTATTGAGTACTGGGAAGATACGAACTGGAACTTATTAGTCCTCTTTTTATATATCTTTACGTAAACAGAACTACAAAACTATATAAATAGAAGCATGTTTTTACGTAATACCTTCTTTCCTCAAATTACTGAAATTCCATTTTTAATTAAAATGTCTTGTAACAAACAAAGTTATTTCACATGTTTAAATAAAAAACTGCCCTTCCTTTAATGTATTAGCTCAAAAGCAGCTTGATAACTTCAGCAGATCAACAGCTTTACGTAAATAAACTTTATGGAAAGCAAGCTTTATGCGTTCGTTTAAGCAATCCATAATGTATCACGGTGTAAAATTTAATCAAATTATCCAGTGGTCAACTCTTTTTACTAACTGGTTTTATGATGCCACAGCCAACCAGCAGAATCATTACAGAGTTTCTGACTCATTTACGCCAATGTTTTTATTAGCTTTAACTACATAATTTGCATGAACTGGAAAACAGCCTCTAATTTATTCAGCCATTAAGTTGGCTTTAAAAGGTTTCCCATCTGGTGTGCATGATCACCTACTGTATGCCTGTAAACTGATAGATCACATGTTCTGGAATTTACTTCTGGAACGAACAAGTAGGCATGCAAATTAACTGAGAAAAACAAAAAACAAAAACGAGAAGATAAAAATAGAATTATTTTACTTAGAAAATGTTTTGGCAGAAAATATACATTGAGATTTGTTTCATTTTTATGTTCGTGAGAGCATATATCAATGTTGCACGTTTAAAATGAGGAATACACAATGCAATTAAACATTTTACATAATCTTAGTTGCCTACTGAATGACAATGCGATGTAGCCATTGTTCCCAGGGACATTTAGCTGGTGGAATATATATCAATAGTTCCTCCCTATTTGTAGTGTCCGCAGGAGAATGTTGCTCGGTTCACTTCTTTTTTGGTTTGGGATGGAAGGTAGAGGGTGGTGGAACTTTTAGGTTGTGGTGAAAGTTTTATTTAAGCATACTGCCCAGGTAGAATTACAATTTTCTATAATAATGAAACAGGAAAGAAAGGTGAATGGAACCAGTGAAGATCGTTTTTCCCTGTAAGACAATTGTGAAATAAAGGCCCAGCTTATTTTCATCGGATGCTTGTAATATAAGTCAAACCCCAAAAATAAACCCTAGTTGAGATTGTTGCTAATTCGTTAATGTTCGGGGAATTGCTTGCTACCGTTTTCCCTTTGAAAATAAGCCCTGGTCGTTTTTTGGAGCAAAAATTAATATAGGACCCGGTCTTATTTTTAGGGAAAAACGGTAGTTTAGTTATTCTAAAATATGTCAATATATGAAGATGTAAGATGGTTTAGCAGTAACAACAAAGTGAAATACGGGTTACTTACACAAAATAATTATTTTCTTTTATTATATTGGATTCAATATTCACCTTAAGTCTGAGACAAATTAAAAATGTAGAAAATGCACTTTAAGTAAAGAAACGCAAGTTTTGTGTGTTTGCTCTGATAGTTTGTAGCCAAAACAATGAATCATTTAGAAGTAAATCATTTAACTTCAGCTCTGAGTTCTGTGATTGTGCTTTCTGCATAACAACTACAGGGTTTCCATCTCGTTCTTTTACTCTACAAAGAAAAAAAAAACACTGGAAAATGACCTCCATCTGCTCAACATATTGTCTACAACTGTGACGAAGGCCAAAGCCTTAAATTACCTTTGCTCTTGGGAGTTTAAGAAGGGTAATTATCTTTTTTTAAAAAAGTCTTTACAATACGAGAGGATTTATCATTTCAGAAAATAATCTTCAGATGTTCTACAGAGTTCTGGCTAAGGGCAGGTGTAAAGCTGATTTAATTACATCTACCTCAATGTTAACACTTTGCAACTGGTGAGGAGAGTTCCTAGAGAACTTTAAAAGGGTTATTTAAAAACATGTGTTGGCCATTTCTATTGTTTTTCATCGAAAAACACTTAGCATCATCATTTTACAGAGAAATGTTTAAAGGGGCAGCCTAAGCACCATAACTACTTCAGCCTACTGTAGTGGTTAAAGAACAAAACATTTAATGGTGCCATACCACATTAGAGAATCATGCTGTTTCTGAATTGTTTGACCGTTATCGGAGTCTTTGGGTGCTGGAACTTCTCTTCTAAATAATTTTCTTATTTCTATAGCAAAAGTATGTGTTTCTATTTGTACATCATTCATTGGCAGAGAGTGTAGACATTTCTGTAGAAATTTGTGCATGGCATAGTGACCTCACAGTGCTCTGAACTAGTGTAGATCTGGTGGGCTGGCAAAATGTATGTTTGCACCCTTGCACTTGGATATGTTACTGGCATTACCCACAACATGGATTATCACCCACTAGGGACTATATCACAGGATTTAATATTTGCGTAAATTAAGTTAGAAAACACCTGTAGCCTTCTCCTTTAAAAACAAATGAATTGCTTAAAATTTGGTTTGAATCACTTTTTAATCATTGTGCCAGTATGACGAATAACAGTTGAGTTGATTTTAAGTGATTTAATTTTAAAATTTGAGTTACTTGACTCACAGCATTCTGCTGTAGTGACAGAATACTTGTTCCCTCGTGCTCTTAGTACCAATTAATGCCCACCTTCTATTCAACGTTGGCAGAGTTAAGATGCAGAAAAGTTTAAATAAATGTAGGGGTTTACTCACTAAACAAGAATTGTAAGCCGTTGACTAAAAGCTTGGCTGGTTTTAGATCCAAAATTTTTAATTACCTTGTTATTCTTAACAAATTCAATTTAGTGATTAAATCCCCCTTTTCTGTGTATGTGTGAACTGTTTCTCATACATATAATTCATTTTTACAATTTGAGCATTGATGACATTTCTAGCTTCTAGGGAACAGCAGTTGTCACCCTATACTTTAAGGTCATACCGGAGGATATCCTTAGTTTTACAACTACTGAAAAAGTATTTTCCTGCAGAATTTTTAATTTATTAAAAAGGATACACTAAAATTCTTTATATGTCACGTACGACCTATGAACCGAGTCTTTCTAAATCGTCAGAGAGTCGTTGAGTAGCCCAGTAGAATTTTATAGCAATATTCTGCCAAGATATTAAAAAAAAATGTTCAAGTGTTATGTTTGCATATAAATCATTTTGCAAGATAAGTTAATTTGAAGGCAATTAACTGTGCTGTCCATCTATTCTTCGCATAATTTTATACTCACCTCTAAATGAAATCTCGATACAAATTACAGGATATGTCTTTTTTTAATTCAATTCAGTCATCTTTAAATGAAAGCATTAAATGGACAGCATCATTCAAAAATGACAGCTCTATTTGAATCAGCTACTTGTGAATTCAAGTCGATTTACTGGTTGGAGTTCACAAAATCACCCAAAAACGTGGCATTTCACTTTTTAAGCTAACTTCCAATTTGATAGTTTCATCGAATCAGAATATAAACTGGGACCCTATCTGTAATTTACTAGTTGGTCATTAAGGAACACATAGAATCGTGACTTGTTCTTTGTTCATATACAATGTACCTAACACCAATGTAGCCTTAAGCCCACGGTGTGTACTGGCACATGATGTTGCTTCAAATATAAACCTGGCTTGTTGACATGTTTATGCATCCAAGTGTGACATTTAAAACAATGTATATTTATATAGAGAAATTGGCAATACACAGTGTCACAGTTATCATCAACATGACAAAGAAAGTATAACATTGTTGCCAAACCCACACATGAGAATCAAAAGGATTGAGCAGTCAATGCAGAAATACAGTAAATATCTTAACTTGCATAATTATTCAAGAAAATGGGAATAAGGAAGCAAAGGAGAAGAGAGCATAGAGAGAAAGAAGTAAAAATCAAGGAAGAGGAGAGGTGTGAATATACGAGAGAGAAGATTAAGGCATGCAGTGGGTGAATCATGATCAGAGAAGGCCACCCAGGTTTCCTGTGTTAATCAGGCATGTAGTCTAACCAAGGAGTCCACATCTTATAAAATGTTTGAGATATATGATGCAACAGAGCAGTATGTTTATCCATTTGCATGTTATGCTTACTCTTAACAATGACAGCACTTACAGAGAGAAGAACTACTTGTAACCAGCCGTCAGCAAATGCTCTACAAGTTGCAAGGGTAATTTTTAACAATATGCATGTGACATTTTTAAATATACGGTTAGCCCCTATTTCTTCAGCCTTAAACAGAACACCAGAAAAATAACCAGCGATGGCATGGCTCGGGTACAAAACTCAGATTGCTAATGCCATACTGATTTTAATTTATTTCATCATGCATTGCAAGCTATCCCATATTTAGTTAATAGACATACATCTTACAATACAGTTTATTGATGACTGAATCTCCTTAAAAATACAATATAATTTTAGTTTTATCCTCTTGTGTTCAGTTCTATTTCACTGCAATAGGAAGAAACAAAGACATCTGTAGTACAAACTCATGACTATCTCCTTGATTCCTACTGTGATGAGACATGGCTTCAAATATTATAACAGTGTTTTTTGGTTTTTTGTTATTCCAATCGGAAATCTAAAATGAGAGGCTATAGCCAGTCTTCTCTCGGGGGATCCCTAGCATGTGTACGAAAGCAGCAGTTCACATTATGCTCACCTTTAAGTGAGTGTACTGCTGATTTCGTACACATGAACTGAATATTGTTTTATTGCAGTTACTGTGGATAAAAAATATTTTTCACACCTATAAAAAAAAATAACACCTCTTCCCGAATTAAAATATGTTGAACAAAATCCATATAGTCAAAAATAGCACACACAACTACATTAATACATTATTCTATCAACTTTGATTAGTAAATGAAAATCTCTGTCGGTAATATTAATATTTAAAAAAAATTACAGTTTCAAAAATGAATAGTCCAAAGTGGAGTAACTAGTATATTTTTAATAAGTTGGTCAACAGCTGGGTTAAGGTGACCTGTAATCTTTCCATTGTAGACTTTGCTGTCATATTTATTAAAACATCTAAGATGATGTGGGAAAAACAAACAAATAAAGGATACCCATATTCAAATGTGCCTATCATTCTAGTGCAGTCCTAATCCTTTAACGAGATGTGTGTGTGCCAACAACACGTTTAACACACAGGGTATTGTCCTTCCATACCCATTAATACATTTTGGTTTATTTCCCTATTTCTCAAGGCAAAATAAAAAAGCAAACCCTGGATTAAAGACGACTTAGTTAGAAATTGGTGGGATAAACACATGGTCTGCACATGTCACTCTGAAGTCCAAGTGCGGACTAACAAGAAATGGTTGCTTATTATTGCTGTCATACAATCTTCTAGCCTAATTACAATGGCTCATGGATGTAAGCTAAGTCAACAGCTGCGGACATCTGCTTTAAACATCACAAGAACTCTTCTTTACCTTAGATTGTAGAGGCATCGGAACACTGTGGCTATTAGATAGTGTGTATCTATGAATATATATCTAAATGTCCATGTATATGTAATATACTAGATATGTATAATATGTATAATAAAATATGTTTAATACATAGCGGTCACAATATAAATATAACTGCAAAGGAAATACACATGCAGAACGATGATCTATTGAATTGTCAGTTCTGTGTGACAGCTTTCTGAGTTTGGAATTGGTTCCAAAAAAAGAAGGTAAAGTCACCCCGGTCAACCTCTCTGTATAGTGACATTATTCTGTTAGAAGAATAGAGAATTATTCAGATTAATTACTTGTATGCTGGGCAGTTATACATGCTGAGCTGGCAACCAACTTGCAAAATATATGCTAACACAGCCAAGGTTAAATTGCAACTCTGACAAATTTGAGTTTTCTTTCAAATCAGATTTGTTTTGGCTTACATAACCCTAAGGTTTCTTTAAGAAACATCTCTATGTTGGTTTTCAGTATTATTGAGTCAGTGGCAATGCTGCCAATCTGGTTAAAGTTTTGTATGGTTAATAAAATATAACGCTCTTACTATGCAAGTATAGCACTATGGCAATCTCTACAAATCGTGTGTTTTTTACCCAACAAACTAAATTGGATTGTTAATTCAAGTATCACATATTGGTTTGACTGTTCCTTATATGACAGCAATAAGGAATAATTAAAGTGTAAGAGCAGGGGTTCAGTACATTTTGGCTTTCAAGAAGTTAAATCTGGCGGCCAATCCGCATCAAGCAAACTTTGTGTTGGATAAAGATGACATGAGATGACTATTTTTAATGTCAGATTAAGTTGTCTTTGTATATAGTATAAAAAAATGGATTGGCTGAACCTTCCTTTAAAAACCTGTCTAAAGTCTAAAGTCTAACCTTCTAACCGACAGCTTTGTTTACAAGTAGACTCCTTCGAGTCTAAGACCGAGCGGATCGTGGGTGGGTTCACAGTGCCCAGGTCGGTCCGTAGATAGAGGTAGACCAACTGTGCAGGGCTGGGCTTAACCCCATCATGTTAGGTCCCATCCCTCTCATTAGACTCCACCCTTTTGCGATCAGCACTGGGTGGCAGAGTTGGAGGGTAAAAGTTACAAGCTGTAAAGCTGTTTGAAGATAAGATTCCAATTTTTAACCACTGCTATAATCACTGGCTATAATTCATCATCGGAGGCTGAACTATTGACTTGTAGGCGGCATCTGAGCATTCTGGACAGCACTAAATATTTTGAATCTGTTAGGCGATCGAGGATAGTCTGAAAATAGCAGAGGAAGCTGGAAAGTAATGGAGGTACTTAGCTGGAGTACCCGCAGCCATTACAACCAGTATTTACATAAAAATGGAGTAACAATACCAGTCTTTAGATGTAGAATGAGTTGTTTACCTGTGGTTTTACTAATAATGGCACAAATTCTGTATAAGCTATTAAAGAAATAAAGTATAAAAATGTACAGTGTCAGAATACACTGTTTTCATTACATGTTATTACAGAATAAATAAGATATCAAATATCAGCGAATGTTTCGTTTCATTGGATCCTCTATTCATTTGATGCTTCATTAAGCCAAAGGTCTGATTTACTGAAGCAAACTTCACTATGGTAATCCTTCTGATTATACATATCACAGAAATTGAAAAATGATTGCTGTAAGTCCATGCACATACATGAAAAATAGAAAGAATCTGCAGTAAATATGTTTGTTGTATAATACAGTTGTGGTTGCTTGTTGCTATTCGTGTCTTAGTGTTAGAGTTCTGGAACCATGTACTGCATGATTTAGTGTAATATCTGATCTTACATATTTCATATGTAACTTGCTCATAATACTATCGTAAGAGTAAGCTTTGGTGTATAAATCAGAAAGGTATAGACTCTTAAATATATACTCTGTTTTGTGGTATACTGTGTCTTCAGAATCAACATAGAGCAAGCTTATGGAAAGGTGCAACTAAGTAGAAAGTACATTTTAACGTATTGCTATATCAACAGTTATTCTGGGTACTTACAAAAATATACAAGGTTCTAGAATCGGCAACTTGCGAGAATAGGCAACTTCACAAACAGGAAAATCTGTACTACAACAGAACACATTCATTACATTTTATCAGATGCTACTTCTCAGTTTAAAAACCATACTGTTATGCAAGAGAGCAAGGATAAAAACCATTGCTAGCGTCTGTGGACTACAAGTCAGTAGGGCTAATAGTCATGGCAATTGTTGTCTACAGGTTCTGGAGTGCTTAGGGACATATATTGCCAGCTGGGGATCTCACAGTTTCAGTCAACTGAAGGATCAGTTAAAGCAGGTTTATTTGGAAAAGTACAACGTTTCGATTTTCAAGAGATCTTTCTCAAGCTAGAGCTTGATCTCTTGCAGATCGAAACGTTGCACTTTTCCAAATAAACCTACTTTAACTGATCCTTGAGAGCCTGGAACACAATTTTGTTTAACTATCTAGTAGGGGCAGCCAATCCTAGGTCTGGTTGCAGCAGGATTTTAATAAGAGTGCGGAATTCCTCCTTTTTGTTTATAAGTTACAATATACTGGTCAGGATTCTATGTATATATCACCGCAGCACTCCCAATACTAAATATTGGCCCTGCCAATGGACACACAGTTTCCATTACAAATTAAACATAGTGGTAAAATTCTAAAAAAAATAGCCTATCGTTAGCTTAATAGAGCAGGTCATTGATTGATATTTTAATGATTAGTTACAATTAGGCACATATTGATGAGGAGGACAATTTTGGATTTTCAGGTTGTTATGCTTGAGGAAAGATAACACATTTTGAAATTTATCAGGTAAAACAGCCACAGAATTTAAGTCATTTCAAGCAAATGAATATTTTTGATGTGCAAGACTGTTTTATACTGCAAACAAGCAGATATTTCTATCCCTTCCCAGCAAAAACTCCCACTGCAGTTAAAAATCAATACACAGGTAGAAACAGCAATTGCAGGGATTAAAGTCATAGGAGCTAGGGAAGATGAACACTATGCTAGGCACCAGACGATCAATGTACTGACATGTCACACAGCATGAAGGTGCCCTTTAGTTCACTGGCTCACTTCATCATCCACGTGTCTGGCACAACTTGGCCAAAAGAAGGCATTTCGGGAGCAGACAAGTATTGCACTTCAGAGACAGTTACACAACAAAGATCCTTACAGATCGAGATAAGGGTCATGCATGTTTACTTTGAAATAACGTTTCCTTTTAAAAATGCAGAGCTCTGTGAAAACCAAGTTGTGTTTGTAGTTTAGAAGAACATTTTTGTATAATGTACAACGTTAAAAAAAAATAAAAAATACATGAACAAGTGGGAGGAGAGTAAAACAAACATTAAGCAAGACATTACTACTAAATGGTTTTAGGACATAAGTGTTGATTTTTCGATTGTCTTTGCAACAAACATGAATCTTTATGCCGCTCATGCAAAGAGCCGTTATTTTTTTTTTTATTATTATTTCATTATCGTTGACTGTATCTCGCTCTAGCACTGAGTGTAAAGAAGATTAAAGATTCAGCACCACGAATAATCCAAAGCATAATGTTTTGAATGATCATGCAATTACGGTAAAACACCATTGTACAGTGAGCTGGGAAAAAGAAAGATTTTCTTATTCACGCTGCTTGTGTTTTCTCAGCCCCGTTTAGTAATTTTTAAGACTAAGTCTGCCAATATAGCATTGAATAACAAATCTCAGAAGAGATTTAAAAAAAAAAGGCAAAAGTGTAAGAACAACATTTTAGAAAATGCCTTAGTGATGAATTTGCAGTTAGTTTATATTGTATATTTACTCACTTAACCAGAGACCGTGGAGAACTGACAAGATAATTTAACGTTTTGGGTCGAAATAGCTGATTTAGTCTTATGGTGAGAAACAAACAAATGTATGAAACCACGGAAACAAACACACCAAAATTGCATACAAAATTGTAATATACAAAATAAATTTCAGCAAAATGGGTGCAGAGCACAATAACTAAAAAATCAATGAGGTTTATAGATGTGCTGTATTTGAATTTAGGATCCTTAGAATATGGATTCAGTTAATCAGAAATAGTGATTAGGACTTAACCTCAGCTCTGTTATGACATTATAATTCTGGACACTGCTTGCCCTAGGTTCAGGGGCATTGCAAACTTCCAGAAACATCTGGGCATTGAGCCAAAAGCAAAATGTGACCCTCACCCTAAGCAATGGCTATGCGAAAAAAGTTATCTGCAAACTATCCTAAATCCCTATGCATATTTAGAGGGACATTATGGTCACCAAAACAACTTTAGCTTAAAGAAGCAGTTTTGCTGTATAGATCATGCCTCTGCAGTCTCAGTGCTCAATTATCTACTATTTAGGAGTTAAATAACTTTGTTTACATAGCCCTAGTCACACCTCTCTGCACATGACAGCCACAACCACCCTAAACACTTCCTGTAAAGAGTCATCTAATGTTAACACTTCCCTTATTGCAAATTCTGTTTAATTTAGACTTTCTTATCTCCTGCTCTGTTAATAGCATTTTAGATCCCGCAGGAGACTTCTGTGTTTGATTAAAGTTCAATTTACATTTCAGGAGATAAAAGCTTTTAAAGTAAGTTACATCTGAAAGTGAAACCATTTTGTTTTAATGCAGGCTGTGTCAGTCACAGCCAATGGAGGCGTGGCTAGAGCTGCATAAACAGAAACAAAAGGGATTTATCTTCAAAATGGCAGATAATTGAGCAGTGAAACTTTAGAGCAGCACTGTAATACATGAAAGGCAGGATGTTGATGAAAATAAATAAATAAATAAATAAATAGCCAAATATAGGAACATGCTGCATTGACAAATATACAATTCTACCTACACTTACTACTCAAGCAAAGGATAAGTCCCTCTGCCACCTTCTTCTGGCTATCACCTGCAGGGGCCACTGCCTCCCCCCTTATAGTCTGGTTGTCCGCCTCCCCCCTTATAGTCTGGTAGTCCGAGGAGCAATGTAATAATATATATATATATATATATTGGTGGCAGCTTTGAGAATGAGCTGCATGACGTGGAAATAAAAAAACAATGCTAATACACTTTTGCCTCCCCACCATCCAAAACTACAAAAATCTTATATCTGGAGTTTTACCCTCAAAGCCCCCCTCGAAAAAATGCTTCTTCCTGGGTTAGTTCAAAATGTTTGCGCGACATACTATATTAAGGTCCGATCCCTTCCTGTTGCTACCTGCTTTTATTCAACTGCTTAATTATGATGGAAACGGACCAATCCAAAACAGTAGTTGGACTTAACCTTTATGGAGTTTTGTTCCACTAGATTGACTGAAAAGGGCCGATTACAAATAACAAGCTTCTCTGCCTGATTTGTAACGAACTAGTTATAAATAGCCCGGCTTTTTCATAGCTGCAGCTGAAGATTACAGAAGCCGCTTTAACTAAGTGCATGCAACCACATCTTATTTTGATCAGCTTTAGCGGAGCTATGGCTTGTAATTATCATAATCTAACAATTAGCCTGGCATCCTTTCTCAGTGTTTAATTACCCTGATAAACTGTAATTGAATAGAGGACTTAACAACAAGAAAAAAAAAATAAGGAAACTTTGTGTCTGCTTCAGGTAGAATCACTGCATCTTTGTCTTTAAACAGCTTAGTGGTGTTGAGCACACAGCAAGGCATTACCTCTCATTTCTACTGCTTTACATTCTACCAGGATGCACGTGACCTTGACCTTGACTATTAATCTTAGTGTTAGTGGAGCTTCTGTCTGCTCATGGCTCAAGTCGTAGTTCTAACAACAAAAAAAAAGAACAAACCAATTGAAATTTGCATGTAATGAGGTTAAGGTACAGCACAGTTTTCAAGTCTGTTATTATTTCATGAATTCACATTTTTCTTTTCTTTTTTTTCATCTTCTTTATTTTTCTTTAAAAGTGGACTGGTGAGGCCAGGTTAAGGGTTAACAGATCCTAATGCAATCAGATATTTCTCACTGACCTCGGGCACTGTATAGATGAAACTGTATGCTGTTTAAATGAATGCTACATTGTGTGTACCTTGTCTTGTACACTTTAACAATCACAGTGATGTCATTATTCATGTTCCTATTAGAATTCAAGATTAGTGATGTCCCGAACTGTTCACCGAACGGTTCGCTGCGGTTCGCCATGAACTGTTCGCCACGGACTCATCATTGAGTAAACTCCCACCTCCTGGACAGCTCACTAAGAATGCAGCTTCACAATGGATGCTGTTCAGGAGGTGGGAGGGTCTGAGAGGGAAGGTCTGCTGCTGATTGGCTGGAATGTGTCTGTTGACTGTGAGGTACAGGGTCAAAGTTTACTCAATGATGAGTCCGTGGCGAACCGTTCGTTGCGAACCGTTCGCGAACCGTTCGTTGCGAACCGTTCGCGAACCGTTCGGCGAACAGTTCGGGACATCACTATTCAAGATCAATACAAATATTTTAAGCACATTTTAACCATTTTTCTTCTGCATGACATAGTTTGAAGTATGGGGACTTAATCCTTATTTAATTATGGATTAGTGCCAAAGACAAAGGTGCAAACTGTGTAGAAATTGGCACAGCCTCTTTACCCTTCTCTAGAGATTCTGTATGGGGATGTTCTTGGTGGTGGATCAGGCATGGAATTCCGTGAAATATGTTACACTTTAAAGACTTTACCCTTGTGACTCGATGACACTGAAACTAAAAAAAAAGTTTATACTTTTATAATTCTTGTAAGGGTCTCAATTTAATAATGTTGCATAAACATTCCAAATGATTTCATATTTACAGAAAAACTTTTAAAATGATAATTTTGTAATGTTTTTAAAATGTATAAATATATAGATGCTCAAAGTAGGAAATACAATTTTGGATTGAATGCCATATCTCATAATCCGTCAATGATAAATAAAGATATGAGATGCATTAATATTATTATCTTATAGAAACATAGAAACATAGAATGTGACGGCAGATAAGAACCATTCAGCCCATCTAGTCTGCCCAATTTTCTAAATACTTTCATTAGTCCCTAGCCTTATCTTATAGTTAGGATAGCCTTATGCCTATCCCACGCATGCTTAAACTCCTTTACTGTGTTAACCTCTACCACTTCAGCTAGAAGGCTATTCCATGCATCCACTACCCTCTCAGTAAAGTAATACTTCCTGATATTATTTTTAAACCTTTGTCCCTCTAATTTAAGACTATGTCCTCTTGTTGTGGTAGTTTTTCTTCTTTTAAATATAGTCTCCTCCTTTACTGTGTTGATTCCCTTTATATATTTAAATGTTTCTATCATATCCCCCCTGTCTCGTCTTTCCTCCAAGCTATACATGTTAAGTTCCTTTAACCTTTCCTGGTAAGTTTTATCCTGCAATCTATGAACCAGTTTAATAGCCCTTCTCTGAACCCTCTCTAGAAAAAAAAGATAAATCTCATCTATTATTCTACTTGATTTCCATCATTGACAGTTGACATCGATTATTAAACCTGGTAAATTGGGGTATCTCAACATGGCACAACTTTTTAACAACTGAACACAAAGATCCATTACATAAAATGAATCCAAATTTTGACTGCTTCTTAGTACATGTCAAGATTGGACAGACCATTGATTTCATACATTTTCTTTCAAATGTTATTTTGACGGTGGTCGTTATCATTGTGTGCACCTGGACTCTGTTCTGTAGTGGGGCACTTGTGTTAGATAAGTGTTAGATTTATTTTGTGTTTAATATATATGTTTACATTGTGTAAATGCGTTAAGGAGTCATTAAAATGGCATTACTTCTACTGCATACTAATTCACAGCAAATAATGAAATTACACCACGAGGATGTTTTTATTTCATTCCAAATATCTAGTTAAACATGCCATCTCTTATTTCAACGGCCTACAAAGTTATTAACTCGAAGACGAGTCTCTCATAAGCTTCAGATTTCATAATTACAAAACATATTCATGTGCACAAGCTGTGTTTGAATTTACATTAATGGATAAACAGAACACTGGTATTAAATTCAGAATATGCGGCTGACGTTCTTACTTCGGGATATTTCAAGCACTTTTTAATTAAAATCACCTGTTTTAAAAAGTAATTTCTCACTAGAACACCAGGCAAATTGTTAGGGGATATGCTCTACCCCATTCGTACTCCACTCGTGGAAAATTGCCTACGTTCGTTATTTTAAAGAAGTGGACAATTTCATCACTCACTGTTACCCTACTGGACTGGGTTGAAGCCTCAGCTTAAGAATCTTATCTGTCAGTCTATGCCTTGCAATTTGAGAGTATATAACAATGTAACTCTCACTACCACCCAGCTGGCGAAAAGTCATTTAACTTTTCCACACCTTTACCCAATTTACGTTGTGAAGATAAAGTGAAAGTGTCAGAATTTCTAACTGAACTTTGAACTCACAGTATTTTTGTAAATGTGTGTTAGCAGTTCATTCATCACATACTGTTTTGAAAAAATAAAAAAATAAAATATATATATCAACACTGTCTGTTTGGTGCAGAATTCCTAAAATGGATACGCTAAAATGGTTTTGATTTGAAAAACAGAACATAGATGCCAATGGATAGTTTAGGCCAATAAAATATATAGCAAACTAAAACAGACAAATACAACTAAATGTATGTATCTACGAATCTGGAAGAATCTGCTTACTCCATACTATTGACCAATCAAAACATGTAGCTTTATTTACAAGTGTGATCTAGTTTCAAGATGAAAAAGAGGCAATCGTCAAAAAAAGAGAATAGGGAAATGCAATAACTAAAAAGAATTTACTTAAAATGTATCTATTTTATAGTGAGCAAGAGCATACAGGATTCTTATTCCTATACGATGATCGATGATCTTCAATATTTCCTAGATATTATTCTTCGCAAAACACAATTCATCTGATTCTTTTACCATACTTTTATTGACAGTGTTTTATTGGCCTCTAGATATTTAGAAAATAACTTTTTTACTGCATGCCATCAATTGATTTTGATCGATACTATTCCAGTATGTTTTATGTATAGACAATTGGCAGGATCTAACATTGATGGCATTCAAGCTTGTGAGAACTATTATCTGGTACAGCCGATTCTATATAGAGAACATTCAAAATTTGATTGGATATGTGATTTTGTGACTTCGTTGTTCCAATTTTTAAAGATATTTCAATCCATTTCTGAACAATAACTAGTTCCTACACCTTGATGAAGCACATTGTCATACACTCGTAGAAAGAAGTGAAAGGAAACATAGAATAAATGTAGCAATGTTTATAAGACATGTTAACCTAAGGGGGAGAGTCGATCAAAATTGCAGCCTTTGTGAATCCTTTTTCCACAGAATTATTTCACAGATTAGTATCCCGCTAATGATTTACATATAGATTAGGTCTTATCAGTTAACTAATAATTATTTAGAATCTCAGCGGACACTATGCACACTTCTACATGTAATTTGCGAGCTTCTTGTCCATTTTTTACTCCATGTTTGATCTTTGCTCAAGAGTATGATGTACAGCCATAATGAGATAATGTATTTGGAAAATATTCAGGATATTTGGTCTTGTACATTTTATTGCCGTGACTTGAACTAAACCATTTATGGGACAATTTGTCATTGATTGGGAAATTTAAGGTTTTTTTATTACCATTAAAATATAATTAGCACAAACGCAAATGGGAAGCACATCAAATATAATAAAGCTGTGGATTTTGTAGTTTGACATATTACATATAAATAAATATTACAAACTTAACTCAGGTTTATAATTAACTAAGGGGTTATTGAATCCATATAATATGTCGATAATATTAAAATGTCCAGGAAGAATAAATAACCATTTATCTAGAGCAGGGGTTCTCAACCTTGCCCTCAAGGACCCCCTACCAGTCCAGGATTTGGGGATTACCTGGGTGTGTCTAAGGTGTTTAGAAAAAGGGAAGAAAAAAAAACCTTAGACTCTAAGGTGTTTTTTTTTCTTTTTCTAAACACCTTAGACACACCCAGGTAATCCCTAAACCCTGGACTGGTAGGGGGTCCTTTGGGGGCAAGGTTGAGAACCCCTGATCTAGAGCTTTATAAGCGCCTAGAGAGAGATATTCAAATTCAGATCAGACATTCAAGAATGCTCTCTTCACATCTATGTTATTTTAATGTTTTTAAAGAACAGAAGAGTTTGTTCTGGTGAGAAACATAAGAAAAACCAATAACGTAACATTATCGTTCCCTTGTGTATAGTCAGGTTTTGGTGAATAACAGTCAGAGGTGTCATAATAAGTTTTACCCTTTGCAGTATTCATTATATACTATCTTCAAAAATGAATAGCCCTCAATCCCTCTGTTCCTGTGCATCCAACTTGTCTGGTTACAAACACATGCCTGTTAGTCCACCCATTGTACACCCATTGGTGCTTTATAAATAATAATAATGGCAAAATCTTTATACATCGTATTGAAACAAAAGCTGTGTTCTAATGATGCAGCTAGGTTTTACCGGCCTGCGATACTTGCCTGTCACGTTTGGCCACAAGGGGTGAAATGTTTATGCTCAGGTGTTTGTTTCTGTGCTTTACTAAGAAGCCCCTAATGTTGTGCAACTGGTTGGGAACTGTAGCAGGAACCATCATTATTGATAGGTTAATTTAAAACAACAAAATTGGAAAACTGGTGGTAATTTGTAGCTTCTACGAGCGACCAGCTGTTAAAAATGACAGCTTATGGCAGCTATTTAGCCCATTGAGTGCGTGTCTATGCCCTACTCAGTCTTATTTTTAAGTTGTGAAAGGTGAATATACAGAAGTAAAGTATGTGTGGTAGCAAGGATAGCTACAAACCACCTAAGTGGGAACCCCTTATACCACTTACAAAGAAGATATAAATACATACAATTGCTGGAACACACATCTGATGGTTCTAGAAAATAGAACAGAGCGACATAGTATAATACTGTATGATTAAAATGTATTACAATAGAGTAGAGCAATAGTACTCACAAGCCTGGAGCCAAATTTGCATATGGCTCTCATGGAAAACGTAGAGGGTCTCTTAATAGGATGTCCCCATCCTTCGTCTTGTTGCTCCTTAAATAATCTGGGTAATTTCTTGGTAAAGATGAGATGTTCAAGTATTTTTCCAAGGAAAACAAAACTTTATTGGTAAGGTGAATAAAAGTGCAAATAGCAAAGTAGGAAAGTTCCAATAAAAATAGTAATTAAAAGTCCTGTGTTTACAGTCTGATCCAAAACGCGTTTCGCCCTATGGTAGGGGATTCCTCAGTTGGTGTCAGTTGATGTCTTCTGAGGGGGTGCCTCCTTGGCGTCCTTTTATATCTCCTCCTTATTTCACTTCCGGGTTTCCGGCTGTCCGCACTTGGAACGCATAATGCGTTCCACCGCCGGCTACATGCGCCCCACTTCCGGGTCGTGTATTGTGTGTCGATAGGATGCACAATAGATGCCACTGGAACGCATGATTACTAGTATAGTAACTAGCGCTAGGAATACAGATCTATGTGTATAACAATGAGTGATTTGTGAGATATAGTAACACTGTTCCCATGGAATTAAATTGTATAGTCTATGTGGCTCATTCACGAGGCGTGCATTCATGTACGCCATGCATCCCACAGTCACAGGTCATAAACCCCCTCCAGAAGTATCTTTCATACTTCATCTGGGTTACTAGTAATTCTACAATGTACATTAAAATCAGAAATTCCACATGTTTTCTAAGAAAAATATTTTCTGCAGAGCTAAAACACACATACAGTTTTACAAATGTCAACATTCAAATAGAAGTAAGTCGTGACCCCTTTTTCCATTTGTTTATGTTCGTCTGCCTTATCATTGTGACTAGTAGTGGAGGAACATCAATTAACTGAAAGCAAAGGGAGGTCAGTGAGCAGAGGTTAGTGTATCATCAATACGGTGTGATAGATTGAGCTCTGGCTGTGAACCAATCTTTTCACATAATATATACTTCTGGGTGACTGTGTATCCTTTCTTGTGTTTTATGTTTCATTAGTTCCAAGATGAACTTTGTATGTTATATTGCATTGACAATGTTAAAAACAATAAGTGTCTGACGTTAAAAACAACCCTAACCTCAAGTAAATCTGCTTCAAGGAATTAAAAATGGTGGCATCTACATTGTAATAGGTCGGTAATTGTTATAGGGATGTTTAGCACATCCAATATAAGGTTTTTTTGCTTTTTTTGTTTAGGAAAAATGTCTTGCCAGCACGTTGAGTGAAAATAGAATTTCATTTACTGTTCGTGGGTTCCAAATTCTTGTGCACAAAGATATCTCTCGTAATTATGCCTTTCTTAAGGCTCTGGGTGGGCTTTCATTTTAAATACTAATTAATCATTCAAAGCACATCAATGTCAAATGTCACAAAAACGACAGTTGCAAATCCTCCTCGATTGCATGCCTGAAAATGCTTTATAATAATTAAAGAGAAATTTCAATTGGGTGATCACCTTAGGCTAAAACTTTCATCTGGCGCTTGTTCAGAACTGTCAAGTTAGCATGAGCACTATTAATTCCTATCCCAGAATCCTTTTATCATAAAGCTGCAGATTTCTTTTCCATGTTGTTTGGCAGTAAAACCGCATTGCTTTTTCATATCTTGTACATTTTAGGAAGGTTCTGCATGTGTCCTGGCAAATTAATGCCAACAAATCATTACCGCATAAACATGGCGGTCTTAACATCATAAATCACAAAAGAAACTTGATTATTGTAGTTAAATAGATACAGTCCAGATGAGATTGATTTCCTCCTGGGATGTTATTAGATGTAGACAAAATACTTCACGTTTTTGTTTTTTTTCATTTTTAAAAACTAAAAGAATTGAGGGGGGTTGAGATGGAACCGAAAAAGTAAGATTCTGAGGTTTACGGATTGTAAAAAACTGATAGTTTAGACCTTGAAGTGCTGATTAGTATTATTTTATGACCCTAAATTAAGATATATGATATCTTATTCAGGTTTCAGTATGTATTTTGTAATTGGACAATTTTCCTCCTACAGAATATGTTGAACAATATGCTTCAGGGCTGAGGTAATTGGCTATTTCTATTACCATCAACTATTTTGAAAATATGGAAAGCCAAGAGAAATAAAAATATGAAACTGGATTAGTGTATTTGACCAAATCCCATATTTCAAAGACCTTTCATCACAGCCAGATGGCTCTGTATTAACATTAATCCTGGAACACAAGCACAATAAGCTATCATTTGCTGCATTTATCATGTTGTTCAGGGGCATATATAGGAGTGATTGTATTCCAGAACAATTTCACCAGTTTTGATTTTTCAATTTGTCTTGTGTCGAATTGAGGAGGCTCCGCAGAACATCAAACTGCTATGGGTCCATCAAGTTCTTTGGAAATATTACCAAAGTGTTAATATACATCTAAGAGTAATTTAATCTAAACTTACATTAGCATTCCAAATCTTCCCCTGAAACTATTCCAGAAATTCAAAGTTCTTTGCTCCTTATCGAAAAACCAAGGAATGTTCTGGTGCTCCCGTAAGATTGACAAATTCAATGGAGTTTTGAGTTTGCTCAAGAAATTTCCAATTAATTTACGGTCTAGCATTTTTGGGCATTTTTGGCTCATCTTTATGATATGTCACTCAGTTGTGTAATACAATAATTTATACAGGCTTACTGATCATTTGGAACTCAAATAAAGGACTATTGAAAACTATATGAAATACGCTACTGAAATTTTGAGAAAATATTTGAACAACTTTAACTGCAAATGCGTTTAATCGCTATGTTTACAATTAGAGATCAGTTTGATAGACAGAGTTATGGGCGTCATATGTCACAATACTTATTAACTAAAAAAATGGGGCATATGTCTATAATGCAAGGCTGGACTGGGGCATTGTGAAATTTCTCGGTGGTCCGCTTTTGTCCTTGGCTGGTCTACTATGCTAGCTGAGTGGTTCCTCAGCCTCCCCCTAGTGCTACACTGTGTCACTTTCTCTTTTTTTTTTTTTTTTGAATTCTTTATTTTTGTTGTGCAATTGCTTATTACAAGTGATGAAGATGCCACAACAGTTCTCTCAGATAGTCAAGCATATAACATAGATGAACAGTTGGCATTAAAAGACAGTGCACAGGTTTTTTATAAGGTTCATTTTACATGTTACAATAATTCTGTTTGATCTATCGTTGTGTCACCATAGGTCCCCCTAAGGTGATAAGTTACGTGTAGTTATCTTGGTGTTACGTAGCATGTTCAGCTCTGATTGGTGTACTATGGTTGCTTATTTAGTGTAAGTGGGTCCTAGTGGATGCTGTGGCGACACAAGTTCGTACTACACTACTCGCCAATGTATCCCTAGTCCAGGGCATGGTTGCTGGGTGTATTGTCCATGAACTTAGATCTCTCTATCGTTAAGTTGTCCTGTGTGCCTCGTAGATGATTGTACGATGTGTGTGTGGTCCTTGACCCTTAACCTAGGGGGCCTCGGGGGGTTGGTGGATATGTACTATTGGTATATGAGCAGGCTCCGGCTTGGCGGTGGCTTTTGTGGGTCTTGCAGTGCCCAGTAATTAAGTTATTGATACATGGGTCATCGCCTGTGAGGTGGCCCTTTAACTTAAGGAAGTGTTATATGGGTGTGTGTCCTGCTGGATTCCCTAATTGGTGCTAAACCCTTGGTATATAAGTAATCGTAGAACTGGTAAAAGAAAAACATTATTGTTAACTCTGGTAACTTTTTGTCAGCGTGATGAGCAGCAGTCATTTACGTCAAGTGTCCGCTATCGGCATTTACCTTCTCCTCGGTACAAAGGGGACAGTTCTGGTGGGGTCCCATGTATGGGAGCTGGTGGGCTCGTCAGTTGGATCTGGTCTCGGTGGGAGCTTCAGCGCCTTGAGGAAGGAGTCCGCCTCCTGGGTGGAGGTGAGATGCAGAGTAGTGCCGTTATGATGTGTCACTTTCTCTTAGCACTGCGCAGCAACTACACTGAGTTCCTGCTACCATAAATGTACCAAGTCATCATTTCAGTCCCATTACCAAACTTTCCTTAATATATCAAGGTCATAGGACTGAAACATTGGCTATATGCTTAAGAAGGTCTACCTAAAATAAAGCAGGTATAGAATTTTTTTCCGGGTCTGCTTTTGGTTCCCAGTCTGGCCCTGCTAAAATCTGTGGCAAAAAAAAAACCCAAACATAATGCTTTCAAGATCCTATATTCACCAACTAAAACTATTGCAACTTTTTTCATTCATCATCCAAAAAAGAACTGTCTTACCCTACCCTGGTTCATTCGGGGAATGTTATTTCAGTACTTTTTCCCTGGTATACAGGTTTTTCCTTATAAAAATGCATGGCTTCTCTGGAGTGTTATATATCAAAATGTTAGGAACAGACTGTCTGCAATCACAGTTCCACTCTGTGCATATAACTAATACACCCTGTCTACTTAGTATATTTTCTACACAGCGCTAAAGTCAAGGATTATTAACTCTTTTCCACTCATCAACTGAATGCAGTTTTCGATCTGTAGTTTCATCAATCCCAATTCACTCACAATATAGATCATAAGATGTGTGAGAAGAAATCACCTGTGGAATATTTTGCAAACGTCTGATACGTACTATTTCAAAAGGAAACTACAGTGCTAAGAAAACAAAGTTATTTTCCTGATACTACAGCTCCCTGTAGTCCCCCCCCCACCACCATCATGTCCCCCTCCCTCCCCCCGTGGTGCAGAAGGGTTAAAAATCATTTCTGACACTTACCTGATTCCAACACCGATAATTACAGCACTGATTACAGTCACTGTTTAGGCTCCACCTTCACTACTCCACTGGCAGTGTCAGCCTGCGGGGGAGACCTAACGCGCATGCATGGCAATAGCCACGCTCGCATTAGTACTTCCCCCACAGGAAAACATGTACAATACTTTCCTATGGGGATTTACATGATATGGATGTCCTCAACCAGGAAATTCTGTCTTGTAGACAGTTACTAACTGTGGGTTTAACCCACAAAGGTAAGTATTGCAGTTTATTAAAACCCAGCTGAAGTGGTCTGGATGCCTATAGTGTCCCTTTAAATGTATCACCACTGCTTAGTCATTAACAACCATTTGTAATGATATTTCTCTCCTGCATTAGTTTACAAATTATTTAATTATTTGGTTGATGGCGTTAGGTACTGCCAAACATAGGCCAAGCTGGCATTATGTCAAGCACCTCTGCGCATCAGTCCTTTAAGATCCTAAACCTAGTGCTAGCTCCAAAAACCTATGTATTAAGAAATACTTGTCATGCTATTGATAAGGAAATCTGAAAACCATGTGGTCTGAAAATAAAAATGACAATGCTTTTTGTACTCAGTTACATATCTGACACAATGCTTTGTTCCTATTGTGGAACAATTTTTCAGAGCTGCTGTGTGTGGGGTCGAGTTTTTTGAAATTTTTAGAATTAATTTAGAACAGAATTGTCCGTTTGTTTTGGAGAAAAATAATACGTTTGTGTGTGCACGCTTGTTGTTGTTTAATGGATTCCTTGTGTGCTTAAGACAACTTAAATATCTTTCTTTCTATATTTGCATATATTCATTTATATCTGTGAATATTTTTCTTACAAAGTACATTACTAACCAAATTTCCATTTTCTGTTTTTGGGCAGGTTCGTAAAAGGAGACTACCATATTGATGTCTGCATCAATGACTACTTAGATGTGTTTTGCCCTCATTATGAAGACTCTGTTCCTGAAGACAAGACAGAACGCTATGTTCTCTATATGGTGAATTTCGATGGATACAGCTCCTGTGACCACACATCCAAAGGCTTCAAAAGATGGGAGTGCAATCGCCCCCACTCTTCAAATGGACCACTAAAGTTTTCGGAAAAATTCCAGCTCTTCACTCCATTTTCTTTAGGATTTGAGTTCAGACCAGGGAGAGAATATTACTATATATGTAAGTACACTCTTGTACTTTTATTTTTATTCTGACTAATCGAACTGGCATAGATCTGATGACACCATGTCTTTTAGATTTGATAAACAAATAACATTACTACAAAAGTGGATTTTCAATGTATGATATCCTAATAATTTAGCTTGTTACTTTATAATTTTATGGTAATTAAAAAAAAAATACCAATAAGGAATGCTGAAGCAAGCACTCATGATGTACCACAACCACATCATCTCCTTCCTGCTGTTCCATATTATTTGCATGTTTTAAAGTTTTAAAAAAAATATTTCAAGTTGTGCCCTCAGAAAGCTTACAAAGTTTAGTGGTCACATTCTATTTTATTTGTAAGATCCCAGGAAGACACTTGGAACAGATTTATACATTAGAGATTTTCATCTACAGTTAAATTGTTCGTGGCGTTCTCTTGAGCCTCATTTTAAAGTTTTTATTGGAGAAAATCCTTCCAATTGATCGCAGCCCAATAAAAAATAAAGAAAGGCAGAGAACTGCTGCCTCCTATAAAAATCTGTATTTGTGAGAAGAAGCAGTTCAGTAAATCAAAGAATGTGTGACCCAGAATGTGTAATAACCTAGAGAGAGCTTATTGGGGGGTTATTTATGGAACAGTGAATTGTGGGTAACTGATAAACAATTTTCAAAATCCAGGTTAAAAAAACTGTTACTAGAGCAGAGGTGGAGAATTAACTTAGCATTTTTAAATTAAAGTTTTGTTTCATGACAATTCACTGTTTAGTAGACATGTACATTCAGTTCCAACCGAAATGCAAATTGTCCTCATTTTGGCAATTTTTCCGAATTCCACAACTCTGAATCATGATTTGGGCAATGGATGAGCCATTCTTTTGGTTTGATCCATCTATGGCACCAGAAATAAGGGGAGGGAATAGAGAAGACATTTTTTTTATTATTGCAGTACACTAATATGTGCATTTTTGCATCATTCTGGTTCATCTGAATTGTTTTTGCTGAAATGATTGCATAGGAAATGCATTTGTACCAAAATTCCACATCGACAAAATTCAGAATGAACCAACTAAATATTTATTTCAGAAGAAACAATTCGGACTTGCCAAATGTTTCCGCCGTACACTGTTTAGTAAATAAAACCCTTCTGTATAATCATTTCTTTCATTTTTATTCCTTCTCATCTATTTTTGCCACAGCTTTGAAATTCCCTAATCAACTCATGAAAATTCACAGTTCAGAACATCATATTGACAGTCAGAATTAAACATTCAGAAAGGGACAGAATTCAGATTGCCCTTTCATTTATTCCAAACAAATATAGAGAAAACAAAAGACTATCTCTCTGTTTTCTATCTCTACCTGCTGTAAGCCTGTTCTGAGCCCTGGACTCGCTATTACACAGTCATGTTTCAGTCCAGTGCCTCTGAAGCCCTTTCCCAAGCTCATTGTAAATGGAACATTGAATTCTGGTTTATTGTTATCCACTCGAAGGGGCTGCAAATGTACACTCAGGAATAAAGTGATAATGAAAACCCATTCCCCTACTCAGTACTGGTTATATATTAAGGAAAATGGTTTCATACTTTACTTTTTTAATTTATTTTATTTTCCTGATCATTATTCGTGGCAGCATTTACTCATGGGTTAGCTCTTCAACTCACAGCAAAAAGGACTGAAAATAGAACTTTGAAATTGGTATAAATAGATCCACCTCCTCCCCAACAGGCAGTCCTTGTAACTAGCTTCACAGCTCCCATAGTATATGGGTGAGAACGTAAATTATGGTAAATATAAAACAATTTTCCTTATTCCTAATCAAACGTGATATGATTTACTTATAGGAATACCCGAGCAGTATCCATAGTAGGAGGGACAGAATTTAAATACAGCTAATAGTTATAAAAAACATTACTTAACTGCACAAAGCTGCCAAGCCTTATCAAAAGCCAAACTAGTAATCATGAGGATGTTGTCATAATATCTGCTCAGACAAAGCGGGTCTGCAACCTCAAATATAGGAGAAATCCTTGTAAAATATTGTGCCGGGTAGGAATTAATGTCATGATAATCAAACATATAGAAAAGGAACAAATCTAGACTAATAGGAGACGAACTCCTTTCAGAAATCAGACACCCGTCTTGCTATGGAGAATAATAAAATAGATTATAGGAAACTTGCTTAAAACATAAAAACACAATCCAGAAATTATAAGCATATTTTCGCAAAACAAGAGTTAATGGCTTTCTTTAATATAGAGGAAATACTCAATGGATGGCACTTTCAAATCAAAACCTTGTGAAAAACATAACTTCTAGAGATCAGACTGGAACAAGTCATACAATTCCCGACAGTGCTGAATGAACACAGTCATACCCGGCTATCAAACAGGGAGGAGAAATTAAACTGAAAATCCCACCATTCTCTGGAAGGATGTATTTATCAAAGACAGAATTCTCACTGATTCATCTTGGCTTGTGAGCTACTTACCTGTCGTTACAGGAAACACAAACAATAGCTGCCTGTAAGAAAAGGCAGAACCTAATAGAGAAATAAAAGAGGTTGTTCAACACCCCGACATAAAGGGCACACCCAAAAGGCGACATGGCGACCTGGCGACCTAAGCGCTATCACCTAAGGTAGAGGGAACACCACAAACATATAGCGACCGACCATCCGTGAATGGGTTCGGGACTGACGGCCCAGATAACACACCTGTACCCAGTATGACGGTGCGCATACGCAGTCTGTTCCCACCACATGCGCGACTGCAGCCCGCTGCCCACTTGACCCAACTGAGGTCTCACAACTGACATGTAGACCCTCTCTGCCAAATGCAACAGAACCACAAACAAAAAAAAAATTAAAAAAATAAAACATGGGTGAGATGTACAATGAACAGACGCAAAAGACCTACACTATTACGAAACAATGTAACAAGCAATAAATGTTATTCTGGACATCCAACCTCAGACAACCGCATGAACTCAAAATGCTACTATATATCTTCACATGTACATGTCTCTGTTAACTACAGCCAATGCGTGGCCTGAATACCAATTTGACCCTTTACTCTTTTCTGTAGCCCCACTTGAACTTGAAAAAAAATAGGAAAAAAATGATATATAAAGATTGTCAAAAAAATAAAAAAATAAAAAATAAAAGAGGTTGTTATGCAAAGCAGCAATGGCAACTTATTGTAAATATCAGAATCTCATCTACACCTCACACTGTGAATGGATGGATTGTTACAGTCAGGAGAGGTATAAACCAATAACACAAATGGTAGATATTACTAGGCAAAGGCAAGGAGGAGCACATCATTCAGATAGTAGTGAAGGAATATCAGGATAAACCATAAAAATTGTGTCAACTAATAATTATAAGTAGGAAACAGCATCAGGACATGACTTTAACAATAAAAATAATGACAAATTATGTCAAACATCATAGTAAAAATGATTAGAGAATGTTGATCAATATAAATAGGTAATAGGTAAAATGCCGGACATCAATATACTGTAGAAACCAGTGGCACAGGACACATTGTGACAACAGACATAAATAAGCTGAATTGCCGGAGATATTAAATTGTCCTTGTGAGAACAAAACAACCACATACTTACTCTGACCTTATCTTAAGATAGTGATGAAGGAACGGCAAAGCCTATGGTGATTTTAAGAACTTTGTGCAACTTGTTGAGCCCCCCTGCAGACAGGCACAAAGATACCTATTGCGGTCATTTGATCTCTCTTTCAGAGCGATCACATGACCCGTGGGGGCCTAATTTGCAGAAGGGGGACTGTCTGGGCTGTCAGGCAGTCTCCCCTCACCGGGACCAATGGCGATAGCCGGCGGGGAAATTACGGCGTTCGGGTAAGTAATAAGGACTGCGGGGATGTTCTATGCCGACCGCGGCATTTAGAGCCAACCTAAAAAGGACGGCATAGAAAGCCCGCCGTCCTTAAGAGGTTAAGTCCTAAATGGCAGAGAATTGAGCAGTTAGACTGCAGGGTAATGATCTATACACCAAAACTGCTGTTTTGATGGTGTTCTGGTGCCGATTGTGTCCCTTTAAAAATTATCTATAATGTAATATGCTTAATGATTGAAGGTATGTGGACACCAGAGATCTGTTCTTTTCTTGGTCGGTTTACCATATTATCAGTCAAACGTGAAAGCATACCACATAAGAGTATCTAGAAAAGAGGTAAGCCACCTTCAGTACTCCAGATGGAATACATTGCCCCTGATGCTTTGCCAGCGTTTCAGCTGTTAGAGCATTATGGGGGATGTAGTCCACAACATCTGGATTTCCTGACCTAGAACATATATACTATATAAACCTGAAGCAGCAGAGATAAAACGCCAGGCTCTCGCCAGTTCTCCTCGGGTGTGTCATACAAAGTCATTGAATAAAAAGTGGAGTTCTAATTACAGCTATTACCTGAATTCTCTCCCTCCATCAGAATGCCATTTGTCACCGTTCTTTGACAAATGACTTCAGCAATACCGATGAAACTTTGGCGTTTGCAAAGCTTCTCTTGTTCAGGCAGTGTAGCTTGTTTATAATATAAGATATATGTGTTTGTCTCTGAAATAATGCAGGGTACAAACACTATCTCTAAGGTAAATACAGATGCCGACAAAAGCCCCAACTCTGCATTCAGAAAAAGCTAATTTTATAATCACTAGCTTAATTCATCTTAATCTTCTTATTGTAGGATATATTTCAGAGGGCAGTGAATGTGCGTTTTACACAGTATCCACTCTGACTTACATTAGTTGGTCCTTCACCCTCCAAGGACCATCTCTGTATTCTATATTTTACACTATTTTTCCATTTCTCTATATTTTTTCTCATGTTTTTGTTACCATACTTCTGTTTCTTCAAGTGCAGAAAGATTACTGCTGTGTTAAGGAAAAGTTTTGCTCAATTGAGCGAATGTTATTTGCTGCATCTATGGAAAACCTCGGCTATAGTAAAGATAGCATGTATGGTTTATCACACAGTTACACAATGTCAAAGATCTATAAAATATAACCTTTATACAGGGTGCAGAAGAACCGATTAAGCAGTTTTGAGGGTGTGACAGATCCATCTGTACAGACTGGGATTGCTGGTTCGTCTGTTTTGCCAGTTCATGTTTTACCCACAATGCGGAGCTTGGTCTCTTTATTGGGGGGATTTATTACCGACGACTAGAGACTGCCGGATGGGATTATTAGCCGCTTGGGAGATATATGCGTTCGGCTACTAGCGGCGATTCGTGAGTTTGGAGCTCGTGAAGTACCCGTACGGGTCCCGTTCGAGAGATTAAAGCGTTCCCCTGCTTGCGGTTCGTATGATTGCAGTTGATACGAATGAAGCCTGCGTTATTGCGAGAGGAGAGGATTCACTAAACGGCAGTTTGTACATTTGATGCCGAGGGTACCGTTACAATTGGTGGCAAGTGATGGGATGACCCTCATCGTCCAAAGAGACAGCTACATACAGGATTAATGGAAATACCGTATGAAAGGTTAAAGAGAGCTACCCTTAAAGACTTGCTGGAACAGAGAGGCAGACAAGCCAGTAATCTCAGGAAAAGATTATCGCCATTTTGCATGAAATGGATGGAGTACCAGAAGCTAAAGGAACCAATGGGTCCAGCACAGCTGACAGAACCCCCGAGGAGGCAAGCTTTGACCGGGCGGTAAGAATCAGGCTGGCCCATTATGGTCCCAACCCAACTATAGAGACCATTGACCGGGTCATAGCCGCTGTGGAGGCCAACCTGCTCCGCCAAAGCGGTGCTGCAGCAGCCCCAGACCCAGCAAACCCGGTGGAGAAAAGGAAAGTACCATTTACAGCGTTTAAACCGTTTCTGGAGACAGAAGGAGAGATTGATGGGTACCTTGCTGATTTTGAGCAGCAATGTGCGCTACACAAGGTACCCCCAGGGGACTGGGTCACTATATTATCAGGCAAGTTATCCGGCCGGGCCAGTGATGCTTTTCGGGCCATTCCAGATGAGGAGATTGGAGATTATGCAGCAGTGAAGGAAGCTTTGCTCTCCAGGTATGCCGTTACACCGGAGGCATACAGGAGGCGGTTCAGAGACACTGACAAACTAGCTGGGGATTCTTATGTTGAATGGGCATGTAAAGTGCACCGCACAGCTGCCCACTGGATGGCAGGGTGCCAAGCCTTATCCGGGGAAGAGGTGCTGCAGATGTTCCTGCTGGAGCACTGTTTTGAGAAATTATCCCCAGGCGTCAGAGAGTGGGTAAGGGACCGTAAACCCTCCACTCTACATGAAGCGGCTCGCCTGGCAGACGAGTACACGGATGCCCGTAAACTGGACAGTGCCATGGGTAAAACTCCTGCCAGAGTAGAGTACCACCCAGCAGCACCCGCTCCAGCTACCATCTACCAACTACCGATGCACCGGCCATCCGCACCCCCTCCAGCTAATAACTATTACCAGCCACCCCGGTTCAAGTCCCGGGACTACTCCCAACCTATACGTTGTTTTGGGTGCAAGCAGCTGGGGCACAAACGACCAGTGTGCCCACTGAATAACGCTAACCAGAACCAGTCCTGGAGGAGACCGACCAGGGGGAACCAACGGCCCCCTCAGCCTGCTGCCCACTGCGTAGAGGAGGAGGAATGTTGGGGCGTCCTACATGAGGCAGACCCTGTTCAAGCTGCCCACCGCGATAACTGCCAACAACACAAGCAACTGGTCAAAGTAATGGGGAAGGAAGTCAGTGGTCTGCGGGATACCGGGGCAACCATGACATTGCTCCAAAAACACTTGGTGCCAGAGAATCCGCACACTGGGGACACTGTGGCTGTGAGAGTAGCCGGAGGCGCTGTGTTTTGCCTACCCGTTGCCCGGGTACATTTGGATTGGGGAGTGGGCGCCAGACATGTGAATGTGGGGATCATGAGGGACTTACCAGCTGATGTCCTCCTTGGAAATGACTTGGCCCCCCTTGTGTCTGCCTACACTCCCATGGGTCCCGCTGAAGTGAATGCTGTCACGACCCGTGCCCAGACCCGTGCCTCCGAGACCGGCCCACCTGCTGCTGAGACCCAGGTAAGACTCTCTACCCCGACTTGTACCTTGGATCAGGCCCCTTTAGGGGACCTGAGATGTACAGGAGGGAAACCCGGGAAGACCCGACTCTAGAGAAGTATAGGGCCAGGGCAGATACTGGGGAAGAGGGGGTCGATGGGGAGCGTTACGAGTGGGTGGGGGATAGGCTGTACAGGATCCCTAAACCGTCCCAGAGACCGAATACCCCTCCGCTGAATCAGCAGCTGGTGGTGCCTGCGAAATACCGGCAGGATATTCTGCGGATTGGGCATGATGTGCCATTAGCGGGCCATCTAGGCTCCCGCCGCACAGCTCATAGGATCACCCAAAAAAATTTCTGGCCTAATTTCAACCGAGATGTGCGGGTCTGTTGTAGTATGTGTGACACATGTCAATGGGTTGGTAAACAGGGGGATCACCCAAAGGCTAGGCTCATATCGATGCCTATCATTGGAGAACCCTTTTCCCGCATAGCCGTTGACATTGTGGGTCTAGTGGCCAGGGCTAGCCCATCCAGTAAGAAGTATATTCTCACCGTGGTGGACTATGCCACCCGTTATCCAGAGGCAGTAGCGCTGTCTAATATAGAGGCAGGGACAGTGGCTGATGCCCTGGTTAAGATTTTCACTAGGGTCGGGCTCCCTCAGGAGATCCTCTCTGACCAGGGAACTCAGTTTACCGCTGTGCTTACCCAGCAGCTGTGGAAGGTGTGCGGCATTAAACCGCTGCTTAGATCACCTTATCACCCACAGACTAACGGTCTCTGCGAGCGATTTAATGGAACCTTCAAATAGATGTTGAGGACCTTTACTTACACTTGCAGAGACTGGGAGAGATTCCTGCCTCATCTGCTATTTGCATACAGAGAGGTGCCCCAGGAATCTACTGGGTTCTCTCCCTTTGAGCTACTCTATGGGAGAAGGGTCCGCGGACCCCTAGATCTCATTAGAGGACACTGGGAGGGAGAGACAGAACAAGAGGGAACCCCCATCGTGCCATACGTTCTGGAACTCCGGGACCGCATGGAGAAACTGTCCCTGATGGTAAGGGAGAATCTCCAGGTGGCCCAGGGGAGACAGAAGAGGTGGTACGATCGGGGTGCCCGACAGCGGGTCTTCCAGGTTGGGCAAAAGGTTCTTGTGCTCAAGCCTGTGAAGACGAACAAGATGCAAGCATCTTGGCAGGGCCCATATAAAGTGTTAGCTCAGGTGTGTGATACTACCTACCTTATAGCCAGCTGTGCAGATGAAAGGATTCAGCAATCCTTTCATGTGAACATGATGGAGTATCAGGAGAGACCAGAAGATGTCGTTGCAGTGTGTGCCCCAGCTGCCGAAGACCCCGAGAATTTACCCTTGCCCGACCTATTAGAGAAGGACCCCAGACTGATCTCACTAGTCTAGTACAGCTAGGGCACCGGTTCAGCCCCACAGAAAAGGTACAGGCAAGACAGCTTCTGTGGGAGAAGCAGGCGACATTCTCCCAAGAACCCGGCTACACTACCCTAGCTGTACACAAGGTAGAGACCCCTGGACAGAGTCCCCTACGACAGCCCCCCTATCGTATCCCTGAAGCAGTCTGGGAAGGAATGCGGAAGGAGATACAGGAGATGACCAGGCTTGGAGTCATCGAACACTCAGACAGCCCTTGGGCCTCGTCTGTGGTCCTAGTGCCTAAGAAAGATGGGACCACCCGGTTCTGTGTGGACTACAGGTGGCTCAACGAGCGGACCACCACTGATGCCTACCCGATGCCCCGGGTAGGCGAGTTATTAGACCGCATTGCCAGGGGGCGCTATCTGACCACCATAAACCTGTGTAAGTTATTGGCAGATCCCCCTGGCCGAGGATGCTATCCCTAAGTCGGCATTCATCACCCCATTTGGTCTGTACCAGTTTAAGGTCATGCCATTTGGGATGAAGAATGCTCCGGCTACCTTCCAGCGTACGGTGGATAGGCTTCGCGATGGCTTCCAGGAATTTGCATGTGCATACCTGGATGACATTGCGGTCTACAGTGAGTCCTGGGAAGAACACCTGGTACACGTAGGGGTGGTTCTGGACAAGATTCGGGCCGCTGGCCTGACCTTGAAGCCAGACAAGTGCCATCTAGGCATGGCAGAAGTGCAGTACTTTGGTCACAGGGTAGGATGTGGGAGCCAGAGACCAGAGCCAGCTGAGGTAGAAGCTGTAGCTAACTGGCCCACACCTATCACCAAGACCCAAGTGCTGGACTTCCTGGGAACAGCAGGGTATTACCGACGCTTTGTCCCCAACTACAGCACTATTGCTAAGCCCCTGACTGACCTGACTAAAAATAACTTACCTAAGCAGGTCCTGTGGTCTCCAGCTTGTGAAGCTGCGTTTCAGGCATTGAAGCAAGCTCTGGTGAATGCCCCTGTCCTGGCTGCCCCTGTCCTGGCTGCCCCAGTCCCTAACAAAGTTTTCTCGTTCATACAGATGTTCTAAAAAATTAACTGAGGTATATAGAGAAAAAAACTCTCACCAGCTGCACATATTTTGGTGTTCTTATGGACTTGTGTTGGCCATGTTTACCTCATGTAAGCATGGTACCAGTTTCCTCCAACCGTCTAATCCATGACCGAATTGTGTTCGTATTAGGAACGGCGTTGTTGTGCAGAATGTTGAACCGTCGCTGAAAAGCTTTTTGCTTCGCGATCACAGACTGGTTGTCTTCGAAATACGCCTGCACGGCAAAGCCTCAATGTACTTCAGTCCAAACCATATTGCCTACTGAAATGGGGTGACAGACAGAACACAATGAGAGCAGGTGCACCTGCCTGCCCCCATCACAGCCCAAGCATTGACCCTTCAAAAATGCTTAATCGGTACTGCTGCACCCAGGACTTACATCAGATATGTCTAAGACCTTCCCAAATTGTGTTACTATATGATTTGTAGAAGAGAAAATTAAATTTTAGATTTATGTTTTTGTTTAGTTTCTTAAGTAACAAAATTATATTTTATGTCTTAATAACGCCTGTGCACTCATTTAAGACCTATAAACTTCCTAACTGTCCTGTATCTAGTAGGATTCTCCTGATTCAGGGCATTTATAAAAAAAAAATTCTTGTAGTATCCAGCTATTGGAAAATCCTCAAAATGTACAGTCGGAGCACATTGTTACACGTACATTTGTAGGCAAACTTAGTGCACTAATTCTCACAGGCAAATCTTTGTGGCTGTCCTTCGGGGTTGCCTCATAGCATAACATGGATGGTCGCTCCTCATCACTAGCCACTTGCCCATCTTTATGGCAGATGTGCCAAATTGACTCTACAAAACCCCATTCTGCTCTGTTTTCTCAGAATCTCCTACCTCTCAGTGTTGGGAGTCTTGGAATTAGCCAAAATTTGTGATTCCCCAACATTCCCCCCCCCCACCCCTTACTTTCGCCACTTACTTTGCTTACATAAATAATCTTAAGTATGGACTTGTAGAACTAGTATAGAAAAAAAAACACTCCAAGGAGAATGTTAAGCTGATCTATCAAAGACTTAACTGAAAAATCCTCATGTTTATACAACGAAATTTCTCATTAGCTGTTCAAATGGCATAATCCATTCAATATTCTTTCTGTTAAGGGCACATTCAACAAACCCAACAGTTTGTAGCATATAAACTCTGCCTTAAGGAAATCAGATACATAAGGTACAGACTTTTTTTTACCAGGTATCATCTGAAATCAATTTATTCTTTTACTTTTGGAGTTTATGAAAAACATTTGCATAATCTTATACATGCTTTCGATTTATTTCCACAAACAAATCAAATTTATCCTTGTAGAAGAATATTTACTTGAAAATCCTGCTTTGTGTTGAATATTACATTTATTATAATTTGACTACATTCGTTTGCAGGCGGTATAAGGCTACAGCCATTGCAATAGGAAAGGACTCAATCATCTATCGCACAAGCACCCAATCGCACAAATTAAGAGAGATAATATGAAATCTAAACAGGCACTGTTAGGTATTATTAGCTCCGGCAGTGGCAGAAGTGCATCAGTACTGAGAATATTTGTATGTTTTAGTCAACATGAGTACTTGTACAAGATCTATCTATCTATCTATCTATCTATCTATCTATCTATCTATCTATATATCTATCTATCTATCTTTCTATCTATCTATTTATCTATCTCTATCTATCTATCTATCTATCTATATCTCTCTCTCTCTATCTATCTATCTCTCTATATATCTATATGTCTGTCTGTCTATCTATCTATCCATCTCTATCTCTCTCTCTCTCTTTATATATCTATCTGTCTGTCTATCTATCTATCTATTTATCTATCTATCTCTCTCTATCTATCTATTTATCTATCTATATCTGTCTCTCTCTATTTCTCTATCTTGCTATCTCTCTATCTGTCTTTCTCTCTCTTTCTATATATCTGTCTGTCTCTTTCTCTCTCTCTGTCTCTCTCTCTCTTTCTCTATCTCTCTCTCTCTTCTCTCTCTCTCTCTCTCTCTCTCTCTCTCTCTATATATATATATATATATATATCTATCTTTCTATCTCTATCTATCTATCTATCTATCTATCTATCTATCTCTCTATCTATTTCTCTCTCTCTATCTATCTGTCTATCTATCTGTCTATCTATCTATCTATCTATCTATCTATCTATCTCTCTCTCTATCTCTCTATATATCTATCTTTCTATCTCTATCTATCTATCTATCTATCTATCTATCTATCTATCTATCTATCTATCTATCTATCTATCTATCTATCTCTCTATTGTTGTACCTAATGTAACAATGCAATGATTTGTGGACCCAGGACATACTTGAAAACGAGAGAAATCTCAATGTATCTTTCCTGGTAAAATATTTTATAAATAAATAAATAAATAAATAAATAAATCTCTCTCTCTCTATCTATCTATCTATCTATCTATCTTTCTATCTCTCTATCTATCTATCTCTCTCTATCTCTCTATATATCTATCTTTCTATCTCTATCTATCTATCTCTCTATCTCTCTCTATCTATTTATCTATCTATCTATCTGTCTTTCTATCTCTCTCTATCTCTCTCTCAGTTTTCAGTTTTTTTCTCTCTTTTCTTCGTCACTTTCATTAATGTTTTTTCTCTGAAAAGTTTTTTTGGGCTTGTAACCGTAAAAGGAAAAATAGGCAACTTCTATAACTTTCTCATATATCTGAACACGTCTTTTAGTGTGATATTATTTGAAATTTGAGGCATTACAAGGTATTTGAAAGGAAATTGTTTTAAACAAAAGTGTATGAATTGAGAATTACTTGCCGGGACATGGGCAGTACAATCCATCTTTTATACAGTTATGTATACATTTCTGTATGTTCAAATGATCATTGAGGCAATAGATATATTTAAAATAAAAAAATAAAAAAATATTTTAGCGGAAGGTTCCACTCTGCTGCGATAAAAAAGTTACTCTGTTTAACTTTTTTTTCTTTCCTTCCTTCCAAGGTTTGGCCTCTAATTCTGACCTGAGAAAGCAACGATGATATGGTGCTTTCTAAGTGATAACAGGCTTCGCATTACTTAACAGGGGGGCTTTTCATCTCCTTGTCTGACATGACACCTGTGACCTAAACCACTATGCAGAGCAAGGACAGGAGTTTAGTTGTCATGCTTCTTAAGAAGTATGTTTGACATGCAAGAAAGGTTAAATAATTGGATAGTTTAAACATTGAGGTTATAGTGTAGCTCTAGATAGCAACATTGCATTTTAAGTCCATTACTAGGAAAATGTATTCTTTGAGATCATAACTTTTTACTGAAGACGTCTTTGGTATTTCTTGATTTCACTTTGAATACAATTTATCCTTTGGTTTTGTATGCATTTATCTATGAAGTCGACGGGCACGTACATAAAAAAAGGCAACATATGGTTTTATGTAAATTGGGCTTAGTTTTGCAAATTGTTTGTTAACTCAAAACACAAAAATTCAGTCCAAACTCATAAAACTCTCAAAACTCCTACAAAGACCAATGTGTGCTCAGTGGATTTCCCTTTAAGATAAATAGATGAATATAAAAAAAAAAAAGATACATTCTTTATTAAAAGCCATGTGTTAAAAGTTCTTTTGAAACTCAGTTTTATTGAGATTTAAGCCTTTTACTGACCTCAAACATCAGTTGTTGGCACAAACATCACACAGTAGATGACGGGAAAAATAAAAATCAATGTTGATGTGTGTGGTGAATAGACTGACATTAGACATCTTGTGGGATCTTTTAATAAACACTGCTTTGAATGATCATACCTACATGGGAATACCAGGCTGATGTAGGTAGTGATGTAACTCATTGCAAGCGAGGAAGCCAGAGGTTGCAGACAGACGATAGCTGTTCTCGAAGCTGGTTGTCCAGCATTCAGCTCTGATGTGTATATATTATTTCTCCCTACAGGGTGAATGTCATTCTGTCATTACCTGTCAATGCCTCTTTTTCATACAATTCAAAAACCATACAGGTGACAAAAATGCTTAGAAGTTATCTCCTGAAAAGTTGCTTTTTTTTTTTTTTTACATTACCCAGCTCAAAACAATATTCTCAAAAGGTTAATACTATTTTAAAAGATTATATTATATTTAGCTACAATAACCACTGTCATTTTTACTTGCCGGCAGTCGTCCTGGAATTCTATCTCAATTGGAACCATTAGTGACTATTACTCCTTAACAGTAGGATGTTGAGAGCATGTGAACTCAATAGACAATCAGACAACCAACATTCTACTCTACAGGAAAGATTAGACAGTCATTTAACCTGCATCGCATGCTATGTGTGCTGGAAGTATAAGTCAACTATAACTTTTTTTTTTCAATTTAAAATAACCTAGCAAAATAAGGAAATAAAACATATTTTTGAACAAAGAGAACAAATCAGTGTCTAATCTATTTTTAATGATACTATAGTGGCTTTATTAAGCTTTTCTAAGGGAGGAAGCAATTTCATAGGACATTTAAAACACCCTAACTACTACAACATGTAGTATTATTGTAACGTATTGTAGTGGTTATGGTACCATTTTCAAGTAGGTTGGAAAACACACTTTGCCAATGCCCAGCTTCTCAGATTGCGACATAATAATGAGAAAATTTAACTTCCAGAATGCTACGCCAATTTACCATTATCACATTTCAGCAATGAATTGATACATGCTCCCCAACTTTGAAAAGTGTTGACAAAATATGAGGGCCCACACCTTATACTGTAAATAATACAAAAAGCGGGGATAACACAGTAAGAAGTAATAATACTATAATCTGTAATAACACAATACGCTGTAATAATTTTAAGCTGTGTTTATTTAATAAGTAGTAATAATGCAAAATACTGCAATGATACACTATACTGCAATAACACAATAAACTATAACAATGCAATCAACTATAGTAGATATGCCCTGGTGCACTCCTACAGTAAGTAGTCAAACTGTTTTAGCATGCTTTGACAACTTACCTGTGTCCTGCCAGCTGCCCTTGGCCACAGCCCTGCTTCCAGTCTTCTCCTGCTCGGAATATGGCTAGTTCCACAGCACTATGCAGGGCCAAGCAGGACTACAACGCTCTCAACCAGTGAGTGTGGTCCTGGTTCTGTACTTCTACAGAGACATCTGGCTTCTCCTGCAGGGGAAGACTGGATACATTGTGGGTACCCCAGGTAAGTTTGAATACCTACCATGGGACTATGCCAATGCACTGACATAAGACCATACTGTAGTGGTTGTGGTGTTTGGAGTTTTCCTATCCTTTAAGAAAAATTCTTGACCTGCATAACATAACACCTATTTAATTCTAGGATATAACTACTTTTCTTATTTTTTTACATTTCAACTCTCTGATTTCTATTTCATTCTATTTAGTCGATTAATTTTGTAATGTGGGCTTTCTTTTCTTCAAGGAAGTGATGGTGTATTCAGAGAGGTGTATTGTGTGAATATTCAATAGGCCATGGCTATTTTTCTTACTAAATGATCTTTTAATGTCACAAATATTTAAAAAGGTCTATTTGGAATAAGAAGCAGTGAAAAATAGATTTTATCCTAAATTAATTTATTACGACAATCTAAAGTTGATTGAATGTACGTTCTTTCAGGAGCGAATGTGCTCGTTTAAAATAAATATCTCTCTATTCAGCTAGCTCTGTGAGCTGGCTCTATTGAATTCATTTGCAAATTATAATTAGTAAAGTCCGTGCTAGCAGAATGAGTGAATGGATGTAAATATCTTATTTATTACCGGTTTTAAATAACATACCTGGTTTGATGTGCAGTGCGGTGTATAACGACCATAAACGCCAATATAACAATAACTTTGGCTGAGGTCTTCTGAAGTAGGATTGTATATATAATTATGTATAGCATAAATTAACCAAACAGTTTATTGCAAATACAGTAAATTATTTCTCGTTAAAGCACAGCATAAAATAAACTAAACAAACAGGTACTTAATCTGTCAGTATAGGCATTACACTGATATTTATAATCGTAATATCCCAATAATGATCAAAATTTTAACATATTCTCAATATATTTCATAATGTGATCCATATTGTTTTATTAGTGGATACATAGATGGCTAGAGTTATCTCCATAATACTATGAAACCAATGAATTGTAGTCAATTGAACAGAACTGAATAATATAGAATCTACGGATAACATAATCCTATGGGAATCCTATTATCACAGGCATCATGTTCGTCTGATGTAATAACAAATACAAGCATTAGTCTTATACAGGGAAGAGACATTTGGTCCACTAAATGTAGGCTGATACATTGTCTGTAAGGGTTTACAAACTAAGAATTATACATTTTAGGCCAATATAGCCATGTCTGACATATACAAAAATATTTTGTATTTTTTTGTGTTAAATTTTATTTATTTTTTTGGTAGCATGGTAAAATGATAAGAAAGGTACATGGTCGCCTGTGCAGAGGCATATAGGTCAAAGTGGATTAACATATTAGATTGCAGCACAATTCCATCATAGGCAGTATTGAACAATTTGTAACAGTGTAATAACAGATATGCATGCAGTGTTGGCTGAGTGTGTAAAAGGGTGTTACGTTGGTATTTGTGTCGAGAATCAAAAACTAACATATATATATATGAGAGCTGATACTCGAGCTTAGTATGCAAGCATTTCCATGTTTAATGAATTGGAGGAAAAACCCATCTCGAAAGGGAAGGTCCGCTATCTTAAGCTTCCTTTAGATGCATGGTTAGGGGTTTGGTTGCCTGGGGTCTGCGTGACATGGTGGAGTTATCAAATATACAGTAACATTTGCCTGCACAGAGGTAGACGCTGTGGTGAGGCAGTGGTGATCATTTTCATCAGGGTAAACCTGCAGAGGTGAAGCCACATGCAGTGCAATTTGGGTGAGTCGTGGTGTCAGCAGTCGGTGTGGTTTGTACACAGTGATAGTGAGCATATTCGCCCCACCTCCCCCACCCCCTCTGTATATGCAACATATTAATTGTGTAAATAGGATAGTCCGTTGTCGGTGTTATTGTTTCTGGTGATCAGCATCATTGCCTGTGTTAGTGTTATGCCCTTTTGGTTTTGTGATGGGGTTCGGGCGATGGGACAGTATAACGTGACAAAGGGTTGGTAAGTTGTCACCTTTTTTTTAGTTGTAAATTCTCTACAGTTCTTGTTTGTGAGTAAACCTCTACAACATTCAGTTATTTTTGTGTGTTTTTTTAAATCTTTATTAGGCATTTATTTTTGCTTACAAGCAATAGTTTTGTTTTTTTACCATTATCTAGATACGAAGTATCAGCAAACTGCCCTAACTGTCCGGTCCTTGTTGAGTTCTTATTTTGTAACCAACAGCTATATCAGAAAACTCTTGTAAAAGTCGTTAAAGTTATGGCTAACATTTCAAGGGAAATTATTACTAAAAATAACTTCTGCTTAGTGTGAAGTAGAACCAGCTTTCTGCTGAACGCGGAAAAGGGAACGTACCCTCTTATCTGATTCAGCGGAATTTAGCGAAATATATGAACTACTTTTAACAGCAGAAGAACTCATTTTCAGGATAGCTATGTCTCCCTGATGGACTCTGATTTCTTGCTTTACTAATGGAGAGCTAGAGGCATAATGGCATCGTTGGGCTCATACCTCCAGTTAAACACGATGTGAAGATGCGCTAAGTTCTGATGTCAGTTTAGTATATTTCTTCCATTAAGATGAGTGTTTTCTTTATTGGTCTCTGTGGATGTCTGGATGACCCGTAGACCTGAATGCGTTCAGCTAACGGCATAAACCAAATGATCTGATCCTGCTCTTTAGCTCTGAAGAAGTGAGATGTTCAATGTAAAGACAGAGAGGGTTTTTCTGTAATTTCGACAAACAGAAAACTTTATTTCACAATTCCATTGGTATGTAAGTAAATTATTCTACCCCCTAAAAACATGTATACAAAATAACGAAAAATAGTTAGAAGTCTGGGCTAATAAATGTGGAAAACTCTAGAATTGCAATGCTTTGTAAAAGTGTTTTTTTTTTACTATTTGTTTAATTTACATTATATCTAAGCTTGTTTCATCTTACATATTTACTGGAAGTCTACCTTCCCCCCAAAAATAAAAAAAACGTGTTGTCTGAATATATGCAGACAAAAAATAATCTCTTGTTCCGTAATGCATCAAATGTATAATGCATTAAAATGTACAAAAAAATGTAATAAATAAATAAAGAAGGTTAATTGTTGTTAATTGTTAATATGTAGAGACGGGCCTCTCCTGACCAGGGAAAGGCTCTAAACACATACCTTTCATTCTGGGCAGTGGAATCCGATCTTATTCTATATACCTCCTGCTCAGCTGAGGTTTATAGGATAAATTATTTATTCCCACCTGCAGTTCCACTCATCGCATAGCATGAGTGAAACTGATCAATAAATGGATAGCAGTCGTACACACCCCGGGGCTGTGTGCAGTGATTACAGTGATCAACAGCTCAGCTCTCTCTGAACCTCCTACCAAGGTGTTCTAGCAGTTAGCGCATCATTTTAAAAGAATAGTTACTGCTGTCTGGCAACATAAGAACGCTAGCTTAAGGTTTACTCACATGAGTTCACAGTCCCCGTGTTATGCTTGAATGCTACCGATAAGAAGAATGATACATTAAAAAATTGTAACTTTATTCAAAATAAAATGCACCCCGATCTGAAAAAATAAATAAAGTCGCAAGTCTGATCCACTCCGAGGTTAATAGATATGTTGCAATACTGTCCTTTTAAGCAAGCGGCTTAGACTGAGATGTTTTAAAAGCATCTTATTAGAGACGTGATTGACAGCTAAATGTTTTCGTTATCACTTCGGTCCTTATCAGACAACCCACAAAGTTACACGAATACTCTAGCTGTTCAAACATTGTCTTTTTCAGTCTGTCACTTATAATAAAATAAAACAAGACAGCCACGGAGAGTGTTTCTACGTGAAGTACACGTGATAGCTCTATTTCAGGAGTACAGCAAGAAAATCCCTTGTGACTTACATACTACTTTGTGTAGAAAATGAAATAATTGTGTTTGTGAACCTGCGCATATTCCCTAATCGCCATAGAATTGGAGACTCATCCCGTCTTTCATTCAGTGACAATCTCTGCTGACAAAATGGCTTTCTAGACACGAAAATGTGCTTTTTTATGAGTTATTATACTATGAAACTAACATGTACTGACTTATAAAGACTCTAATGGGATTTGTTTTAGTAAACAATCACGTGACTACAACAGAGTTGGAAAAATGTCTTCAAATTAGTTAATTGGCAACTTGGTATAACTTATTATTTATTAAATAAAACTCAAAAATGCTTCATAAAAAAAAGTATTACAAAAATCACAATACCAATTGGTCCATCTTCTGAAGGTAAGCTTACACTAATTTTGTAAAAAGCTGAATTTTTGTAGCCTATTGCTAACAATGACTGAGCTACAAAAAGCAAACACTCTCATATTAGCGGTTTGCTGATAAAATACATAAACACACCTAAGCACACTTTTTTCTGTTTAGCCAGTAGCAACAGTAGCCATAAAATGTGTCCACAGGGCTGGATCAAAACTTTTTTGTTTCAATGGCTGTAAAGTGATTTAACTCTTGTTCACCTGGTCACCAGACCAGTAGCTGCTGTAGAGAATAATTGGAGTCGTTAACTGTTACTTAGTAAGTGGCTACAAATTGCGGCCCTATGAAATTTGTCAACTGGTAACCAGCTCAATAAAAATAGCAAAAGGTATTTTACTGAATCCTGGCTAGCTGGTAAAAAACTAGCAACACGTTTGTAGATGAGCTAAAAGTTAGCTATCCACTGAAATCACTCTTTACCAACAAACACACACTAACCAGGTCTATTGCGATTCAGTACAATTTTAATTTAATACAATTTTAATTTATTATTAAACGTATAGGAAGCCAGCTCTATATTACGTATTGTTTTTTGCCCATCTCCCAAGTCAGACTCACGTCTGTAGTTGTGTAAAGTTATTTGGGTAAATCTTACCATTTTTGGGGAATATTAGCATTGTATGGAACTGCAACTGTATCTATAGAACTGCAGTATCCCAGAACGTTATATGGTAAAGATAAACCCATTGCCTAGTGTTAGAAGTGAATATCTTTAGTTAGTGCAGAAAATGGTAGGTGATTTTAGATAACAATTGATCAGATCAAGGTTTATAAATACAAACATCCAGTTTTTTAAACTGTATTCTCTATTTATTTGATATGGCATAGCTAAGTTGTGTGTAAGATTGTTATGATATCAATCATAATAATGGATTCGAATTTGAATGGAAAAGACAGTGTGAAAAGGATTTAGTCCATTATGGAACATTGAGCAAATGCTTAGAAACTCCAGCTCCTCGCTTCTGGAATAAATTAGTTATAGCCTGTTGATTCAGTGCCAGCCATGTGTTTCCTTCCTTTTCATGCAACTTTAACTTCAGAAAGCTATAAACCCGCAACAATGGCAAATCTAGGTTGATTTTACACTCTTTATGTAGATAACAACATTGAAAGAGACATGTTATTCCATAAGGCATATTATATTCACTGCAATGGGTGGCTAACACACAATGTCATTAAATACATCACATGGCTTACCATAAATATATATTAATATATTTATTTATAAAATATTTTACCAGGAAGGATACATTGAGATTTCTCTCGTTTTCAAGTATGTCCTGGGTCTTTGTCCACAAAACATTGCATTGATACGGTATGGTACAATAAAATACAAAAAACAATATTAATACACAATATATAAAACATTTAACATACAACAGGTAGGAAATGTATAATCAACCATGACACGTGCATTCTGTTTTGAGGTATGTAGAGAGGGATCTCTTAAAGGACTTTAGGCTTGGGGAAGATTTTAAAGTGTGTGGGAGGTCGTTCCATAATTGCGGCGCTCTGTAGGAGAAGGAGGATCGGACAGCTTTCTTTTTGTATTGAGGTAGACTAAATAAAGTGCCGGTACTGGATCGGAGGTTATAGGAGGTGGGAACAGCTGAGGAGAGCATTTTGCTCAGGTAGGGTTGGAGCTTTACAGAAAAACTCTTATGCCAGCTCTTATATACGTTAATGTATGCTGATTGCCCATGTGCTGGGTGTCCTGTTATATAAATGATATGCTAACTGATCATTTCATTGACTGTACCAGCAGAATGACAATAAATGTCTTGTTATTACAGTCATTTTGTCCTTTACAGTCCATGTCTACCTTGAGTTGATCTTAGCTGCATTGCAAAACAAAAATACTTGCAAGCACGTGGCACTGTGATTAACCCCTTAAGGACTGGACTGTTTTTGCGATGTTGTACATTTGCGACCAGGAATATTTTTACACTTTTGTGGTGTTTGTGTTTGGCTGTAATTTTCCGCTTTCTCATTTACTGTTCCCATACAAATTATATATTGTTTTTTTCAGGACAAAATGGGCTTTCTTTACATACCATTATTTATATAATCTCATGTATTTTAATTTAAAAAAAATACAAAAATCTGATGAAAAATTGAAAAAAATACATGTTTTTTGACTTTTACTTGAAAAATCTTTTACTCATCTACAAAAGCGAATGAAAAAAACTGCTAAATAGATTCAAAATTTTGTCCTGAGTTTAAAAATACCTAGTGTTTACGTGCTTTTTTGCTTTTTTTTGCATGTTATAGGGCTATAGGTACAAGTAGGATATTGCGGTTTAAAAACATACATTTTAAAATTTATCAATAGTGACATTGTAACACTATTATCTGTCATAAATCTCTGAATAACACCCCACATGTACATATTTTTTTTAAAGTAGACAACCCAGGGTATTCAATATGGGGTAGTCCAGTCTTTTTTAGTAGCCAAGTCAAACACTGGCCAAAGTAAGCATTCATATTTGTTTGTGTGTGAAAAAAGTAAAAAAACTAAATTGAACGCTAATTTTGGCCAGTGTTTGTGACCAAGTGGTTACTAAAAAAGACTGGACATACCCCATTTGCAATACCTTGGGTTGTCTTCTTTTGCAAATGGTATGCCATCATGGGGGTAATTCTCATTCCTGGGCTACCATACGCTCTCAAAGGCAACGTAACCAACCTGGCCATTTTCAATGTAAAAATATTTGACCCATATATTTGACCTTGTAACTTTCAAAAATGCTATAAAACCTGTACATGGGGGGTACTGTTTTACTCGGGAGACATCGCTGAACACAAATATTAGTGTTTAAAAACTGGAAAACGTATCACAACAATTATATCATCAGTAAAAGTGCTGTTTGTGTGTGAAAAATGCAAAAAAAGTAACTTTCACTGACAATATCATCGCTGTGATATGTTTTACTGTTGTGAATCACTAATATTTGTGTTCAGCGAAGTCTCCCGAGTAAAACAGTACCCCCCATGTACAGGTTTTAGGGTGTCGTAGAACGTTACAGGGTAAAATACAGTGCTAGCAAATTAAATTCTCTGGAATTTCGGCCTGGGTTGGCAGGCAGGTCCCTCAAATTGCAATCAATAAAATTACTGAATTATGTAAAAATATTACATAAATACGCACGTAGAATTTAAATATATATGCATATTTATATATTTGAAGTCTACGTGTATATTTATATAATTATTTATGTAATTTTGTATATGGACATATGTATATTTCTTATTATTTTTATTTATTTTTATATACATAGATATATATACAAATTCATTCTAAGTGTATTTTGATATAAATATATATATATTAATTTTAAAATACAGTTAGAATAAAATTTCATATAGCTATATAATTTTTTTTAAATTTTTTATTATTATTTTTAAAAAATTATTTAATTTAAATTACTTATTATTTATATTTTATAATAATATATATATACAATATATATAGTTATTATATATATTATATATATACGTGTGTAATTTAATTATAAGTGTATTTTTATATTAATATAAGTACATATTAATATAAAAATACACTTAGTATGACATTATATATATGATATATAGACATATATTATATAGATATAATATATGTCTATATATCATATTTATACATATATAATTATTATTATTTTTTTTATTACCATTAACTTTAATTTTTTTTCTGATTTTACAGTTGCAGGGAGACTGCCTGTCAGCACAGGCAGTCCCCCTGCAGGCAGCACTATGGACACCTATTGTGACCATGTGATCGCTGTGTTAAGCGATCACATGGCCACAGGGGTCCTAATCTGCCGTGGGGAGACTGTCTGGGCTGCAGGCAGTCTCCCCACAACCGGAGGAACACTGATCGCCGCCGGGGGAACGACGGCGATCAGGTAAGTAGCCCCAGACCGTTTGGACGGTTCAGGACCGTCATCGGTCGGCAAGGCAAAAATGCCGATGACGGTCCTGAACCGTCCTCGGTCCTTAAGGGGTTAAGGCATTGCTGTGAGTTAGGATTCGGCTTATTAACTGACTTCATAAATGAGAACGATTGTATGAGTAGTTACGAGGGTTGGAATTAAAACATACAAACAACTCCCAGTATACAACCGTTCATTATCAATCTATTATTAATTAAAATGCTGGTGTTTCTAACTGCCTTCCGCTTTCTTTATATGTAGCAAAATATAGTTGTTTTTAAACCAGAAGCATGAGTTATGATATTGTTGGGTCTGCAACTGGTATTTATCTTATCGATACTCAATAAACTGTCCCCAACATAATTGACAATGATCAATCGACAAACAGGGCTTTGGTGTAAACAGCGCAAGATTCATGTATCAAACAAGAGCCTTATATCGTGCCCTATCAAACCGCAGGAAATTCCAAAACACCTAATGCTTGATGACTGTCCATTGAGTCCTATATGGTAAAAATAAGGATCGAATTTGGAAAAGGTTAAACTTTTCTGGAAAAATTAAACCAACAAGGACTTGTTCTGCATTACAAAAGAATACTTTTCTGCCTTATCCATTTATATTCCAATATTAAAAGTTCATAACATCTAAAATCCCTCAGACATAGAAACGACAAAAAACAAATGTTATCTTGGTAAATTTCTCATGAAACACATACATTTCTGTGATCCACACACATTTGTAACAAACTGGAGAATACAGTACAGGGGGAAAGAGGTGGACAGACCGACTACGTCTCTCTAAAACAATTCCTAAGAGAATTGTATACACCACAAAAAAATTTAATATGATGTTTCAAATGTGAACAAAACTGTTGTTTGATCCATCACCAGTTTCAGGGGAAAATAAATAAATATAAAGCAGAACATATGCTAGATAAATGTGTTTTCTTTCGAACCTGTATTTCTGTTTGAAGCTGTTACTTATGAAATGTAACACGGTCAGACTGTAGACTTCATTATATATTATGTGAGGTAATTTTATTTCACAAAGGGTATTTTTTTGTTGCCCTGCAGTGGCTCAACAAAGCGTCTTGATTAAATATTGTATACTGTTATATTAACCCATTCCTTGCTAACCTCGGCTGAAAAAGACTAAAAGCAAACTATTTTGCAGACTGTGTTGCAAATTGAATTTTTCTTTAGGCATTGTTGAAAGTTTACCAAAGCAGGCGCAATTTAAGGGTAGCATTTATTTATGTATTTGCTTTTAATATTTGTATTTAACACTTTGATATATATATATATCTTGATTCAATAAATTCAACAAGTTTTGAAGAATTACTGTCATGATGACTCCAAGATCTTCTGCAGGGGAGCAGAGGATCATTTAAATCATTGTCATGACACAAAGAAACACTTCTATACTGTGCAGTAATAATAATGCAGAATAAAAGTAACACTATAGTCACCAAAACAGCAGGGGCAGGATCTATACCCAAAAGCAGCTTTATTAAGCTAAAGTTGTTTTGGTGACCATAGTGTCCCTTTAATACTTCCACGTTATTACTGTAAATTTCAGATGGCCTTGACGGCAGTGATTGGCTAAGAGCGCATAGTCCAGTTTAGCTGCAGTGGTTATATTGTATGTTCCTTTAGTAAACACAATGTTAATAATGAATTAAATATTTCAAAGTTAGTAATGTTAAAAGATTTGCCTGTAAAAGTACTTTTGATGTACCCCAAACCAATCATTAGGCATTAAAAAAAAACCATATTAAAATAACAAGTCATGGCTTTTGTACTCGTCATTAATTAAAAGGAACTTTTTAGAGACATAATGTTGGGGAGTCTTATAGATATTTTTTTTCATCTAAACCCTAAATGACTAGTAAATTAATGGCCATCTATTTTTAACTAGTTACAATATAAGCAGTCTTCGTTGTGCCGACAGTCACCTACCAGTATTTACACCTGACCCAGCACAGGAGCACATCTAGCTGAGAGATTGATACATGATATGCATCTTATGCTTGCTGGTGTGGCCAACAATCACAGTGATAGGTCTATGTAAAACTAAATATCTTAATATTTATTAAACAATTTATCTGCTAGTGACGTGTTTAGTGCAACATATAGATCCCATTGTACAGCGCTATGGAATTTGCTGGCGCTATATAAATAATAAAATAATAATAATGAGAAACGATAAGGGATAGCCGCAGGACTGTTTAATGTTCTTAGATTAACAATTAACAAGGGTTGATGTCATTAAAACTTAACTTAACATTAAATAATCATTTTCTAAAAAATATGATTTAGTGAAATATATGAAGAGAACCCTGAAAGGGTAATATAATATTACAAACTGATAATTGATCAGTAGCCATACAACCCGGTCTTAGGAGAAGATAATATGCATTTTAAACCAATTAGTACCATTTAGAACTTACATTCCACATATTTTTTGCAAATTACATGCTATTACTAACAGAATCACTGTTTCAAGAGAAACATGATCATGTAGCAATATGTTCATAGCGACTCTTTAACACCAATACGCATTAGCTCCAAGTGCGTATTTAACATGTGCTGTGTTTTAACAATTCATATACAAGTAGTCTTGTAATTAGAGGCTTCATAGATGGTTATTTTCAGAGTATTTCATGTAAATGTTGTATGATGCACTGACAGAATATTGACATATTGACATAACGTTTACAACTTACTGTAAAATAGAAGATATCTACAAGGAAACGTGTTAGAAAATGGGATAAACCACGGTCTAAAACCATAGAAACATTATTGACTATAGGTAATGTTTTTTCAACTCTATTTTTAACTTCCTGGATGCCTGTAGAATCTGGTTTCTTTGTAGAAATATACTATTTTTCGCATAGTTCCAGTTCAGATGAAACTTACAACAAAAAAAGAGAAAAAAAATTTATACAAAACTTGTAGGGTTTTTGCATTTTTTATGATGACCCCCCCAGAGAGGGAGGGATGAAGGTTCTTTCTTGAGGTGACCACATTCGTTCTTCTACTCCAGCAGGTGAGCATGTCGGAAGCACCATCCTCATTTTAGTCAATGCATGACCAAGTGCGGAAAACATGACTCTATGGAAAATTATTCAAGACTAGGGTGACATCCACAGATATTTTCACAAATGTGCAGAGGGATACTATAAACATCACTTGAGCCTTTTCCCATCAGTCATCACAATGGACTGAATGTTGCAAAATGGACAGAAATTAATCAATATCCAACTTTTGTTTTTTTTCGTTATTTTACAAAGCATACAGAAGTCAAAGAAACTGCTACTTTATCTTCTTAAACGGGTACTGTAGTCACCAAAACAACTTTAGCTTAATGAAGCAGTTTGTATGTATAGATCATGCCTCACTGCGCAATTCTCTGCCATTTAGGAGTTAAAGCACGTTTGTTTCTGTTTATGCGGTCCTAGCCACACCTCCCCTGCCTGTGATTGACACAGACTGCATGAAACAATGGTTTCACTTTGAATCAAATGATAACGTACTTCAAAATATTATTTGTCCTGCTCTGTAAATTGAACTTTAATCATATAAAGGAGACTCCTGCAGGGTCTAGCAAGCTATTAACAGTGCAGAAGTTCTAAATTAAATAGAGTTTGTAATAAAGGAAGTGTAAACTTTAGATTACTCTTTACAGGAAGTGTTTAGGAAGGTTGTGTAAGTCACATGCACGGAGGTGTAACTAGGGCTGCATAAACAAAGTGATTTAACACCTAAATGGCAGAGAATTGAGCAGTGAAAATGCAGTGCACGATCTATACACCAAAACTGCTTCATTCATCTAAAGTTGTTTGGTGACTATAATTTGGTGACTATAATAAATTTTGCTGTGCTGAAAATTCTGTAAAATTCCACCAAATACATACGCAGTTTTTGACAAACCTATTTTTTTTTTAGGGAAACCTCCCGAGTGAAACAGAGTTCCGAGTTAAACTCATTTCATAACTCTTTCCCAACTATATAAAAGTAGTAGGGAATAATAAATGAGCTGGAGTTTTAGATTTCCCTAAGTTCTTATACATGTTGTACAGATATATTTATTTCAAAGAACTCTTGATATATAGAATTTCAGGCAAGTTAAACTGCACCTGTGGAAGCTTTCCTGACAAGAATGCAGCTATAGGATATCACACGGAGCCTTATTTTACAATAGTCTGTGTTAGCTGGTGTTAGACAGCATAAATTAGTCTCCGTCACGTCCCTGCATTAAAATTGGAATTAGTCATCTATATTAATCATAAATGTTTTTTCCCCCAAGTTTAATAACAAGCAGAGTGGCTGCCAAAGTACTTTCTGGAAGATATTTTTTTTACTCCTAACTGTCATACAGAACAATACAGTTATTATGTGGACCCTTAGATAACGATTAACGGTTCTGACAATTTATTCTAGAGAGGAAAAAATAATATATTTAGCTGTAAATTCCAATTGCGAACAGGGATATTCATGGCCATTAAGATTTGCTGTTGGTCTGATGAAATTATACAGCAGAGACATGATACAATGTAATTCATTTGCAGTAATAATGGAAAGAGGCTAATGAACAAAACCAACTGAGGCTAAAATCAAAGCAGACATATCAGTCCACCTTATAAAGCAAGGGGTTGTATTAGAATGCTATTACCCCTTTCACAACAGATGGGGTATCAAACGTTTATAACTTAAATAGTATTTTCTTCAATCCTTGTAATTAAGGGGTTAACAGGTTGAAGGCCATATCGAGAAAACATTCTGATTAACTCATTCAAATGTTTCTAGTGCCGGTGCTTTGCAAAACAATGCATTGTGCCCATATCTGGCACTGAGTTGGTTAAATACTGCTCGAGTCACATGGTAACTTGCTCTCTGTGTTTCACATTAGCCCTGAATGACAAATGGAGTGGTCTGAGTAAAAAAAAAAAAAAATCTAACCCAAAGCTCCTTGACATGTTTGGAACATCTGCAAGTAATACTGTATAATGTTGCATTAAATGCCCATGAATAATGGTGCAAGATGTGTCAAACTGATTGAGATCATTGAGATAGAGGTCAGGATGTGAGAAGCTAGAACTTAGAACAAATCACGATACATTGTTAACGTGACTCAAATTGCTACACTGACCAAATCAATTGCTATGCATGTCATTGTCGTAGACATTTTCTCCACTGTTTTCAGTTGAAGAAAATATTGAAACCAAGCAAATGTGTGTGGGTGTTCCACAATAGCCTAATGAGGTCTAGATCGTGAAATATTAATTAAATGTTTGTCTTAACCATTCTAGATAGATTTTATAAACAACAATTATACCTTGATTTAGTATGAACTTATGTACTTAAGGCTTCTAAAGAAATGGTAGGTCACTGTTCCTTCACCCCAGAAAAGCTATTTCAGTGTTTACTGGGTTGAATAATGAAATGGAGGTAAGTTAAAAAAAACAACTTAGTTCTGTGGTATTTCCAGGTTCCAGTGACTTTGCCGACCCATGATGCATCTGATGTGCGTGCTGGAGTATCTGAAGAAGAAATTTTGAATGCATATATTTGTGGTCAACATATTATCCTGCAGTGGGGAACATGTGCATGTACACATGTAGAGTTAATAGTTAATTAACATACTTTGCCTGGTTTTGAAAGAAACGGATATGAATAAAACTAATATGAACTATAAAGAATGTAAAAATAAATTTTAGCACAACCAACTGCTAAACTTCTCGTTAGCTGTTAGCTTGTGCTAAAATTGAGAACGTGGCACTTCCTCTTTAACCCCTTAAGGACCAAACTTCTGGAATAAAATGGAATCATGACATGTCACACATGTCATGTGTCCTTAAGGGGTTAAAGGGATTCTCCAGTCAAATGCTTTAGAGGTTGATTGCATGCCCTTTTAGGCTTATTTTATAAAAGTGCCAATTTCATGTGAAATCACCACTTTTATAAATCCCCATAGTTATAGGTCCTTTCTGTCAAACAGACAGCCAAGAGGGTTTCCTGTCTCACTCTCCTTGGACTCAATGTAGAAGTGGATGCACTGTATTCAATGCTTCTCTGTGAGAACTATTGTTGGTGTATCCCGATGCTTCTCTGTGAGAACTATTGTTGATGTATCCCAATGCTTCTCTGTGAGAACTATTGTTGGTGTATTCCAATGCTTGAAGAGAATTATCCAATTACATACAAGTAATCAGTACTGATAACTTCACAGGGGGTATAACATAGCTACAGTGAGGAAATACAAGCAAAATGCAGCCCAAATGCTGGTCATCAAAACTGAAAACACTCTTGCTTGTGGTGAAGCATTCTAGTGGTAGTATTGTGTTGTGAACGAGCATTTCATTAGCTAGGCCTTGGATCAGGATTCAGGTTAAGATTGGTTTTACAAACACAAATACAATACTCGAAGAAAACCTTTTTAATCAGCATAACCAATGAAAGACCTGATGCTACATTTTAATTCCAGGTTGTAACACTGTCAAATATAGGATTGTCCAATATATTGCATATATTCTTCAAAGAGAGAGATACTGTGTTTTCCAGGACACGTGTCATTCTGATTGGCCATATATGATAAGTTCGTTTTCATGTGGGTCACTCATGTACTGCAGGAGGAAAATCATTTTTATAATTAGAACAATTCTGTAGAGGTTCCTGTAAAATTCCTTTCTTTAGCACTTCAATTCTAAATAGTGCAGGCCAGCAGTTTTCATGGTGTGTGCAACTGCACGAAGGAGTAAGATCGGAAAACAGATTTATCAGTATTTGCAGAAACAAAAACATTATTCCGACCAATATGTTCCCATGGCGCTATGAAGCCTATTCATTTTTTTTTTAAAGCACAAAAAAATTGCATCCAACTTTTTGAACATATGTATATTGTGTGTAGTGTCTTGCCCTTTCCTAAAAACCCTAAGATCTTACCATTTTAACTCCATGACAACTCATGCAGTCACTATGATTGCAGAAAATTGCCTAGCAACATCTAGTAAATACAGATGTTTTTTTTTTTTGAGACCAGTCAGTTATTTTACAATTAACGATATAAGGATGTGTCTGTTCCATCTTCAAATCCCTAATCTCCTTCTTTACAGCCAAAACATTAAACTGATATAGTTTTCAGTAATTTAATATGACATTCGGTTATTTCTCTTGCACTTCTGTAGACGAACAGGCTTAGCTTCTCATCCCCTCGTGTTAACAAGTGTTTGCATTCTAGAACTATTATAAAGTCAATCAATGGACAATTTGGGAATTTTTCTTCATTTGCCCAAATAGAATGAAAGGGGTTTAAGTAACCCCATATGTGGATAATGTAAAGTTATCTTTATAAATCTTGTTTTCCCATACCATAAATCTTCTTAAATAGAATTTCTTTGCCCGTGCCAAATTATAAGGCAGATGTATTAAACACGCATTGTGAAGTTCCTTTGGTCTTCGCTGAAGCTGTGACATGATCGCCCCGCTGTATTAAACATCACACTGGCCACTTGTTGTTAAGTTCATGTTTCATATGAAGGGTAATGTGAAATGATTGAACGCAGACTGGAAGTGTATAGTTTATGGGACCATTTGCATTCCAGGACATAATTTGGCATAAACATCTGCATTGTGATTGACTTTCAAGGCCAGTTTCCTTCCGCTGACAAAGGTTATCACTTGAGGCGAGCTGTGTTACCAGGAATAGAGTCAGATTATGCCTTGAGAATGGATTTACTCAAACCCGACACATCACAGCAAAGAAATCCTATTTCAATTGCCTGAATGGATTTAAAAGCTCTAAATTGCCTATGTATAATGAGGATTAGCAAAATTGTGTTTATGTGCCAAAAACAGCAAAGAATTAACAATTATTTGTATCCAATGTGATTCGTAGCCCAACATGCAGTCTGCAGTAGTTTTGTAGCTTGATTTCAACCAAATTATTTTCTTTGGTAAGTTTTATTTTATTTTTACATTTAAGTTTAATATGTTGTGTTTTCACTTCTATACATTACCTGAAATTGACACTTCAGGATAGAATTAGATGAATTTTGAATTGAATTATATGGGAAAAGCATCGCAAATACCTGTTTCAAATTAATATAAATTACAAATAAAAATATACTTGCCTTTAACATTTTCTGCTGCAAATTTTCATTGTTTGCCTTTGGTTTTACTAAGATCCAGAGAGACTAGACTGCAATGGACACTGATAGCAACTGCGACTGCTATTGGTTTACTGATAGCTACGCTCATGCTTTTTATAAATGGAACTATAGACTACTGCTGAACTGATCATGTGTGAGGGCCAAGGTTCTTGCTCCTACACATAGAAAGCTATTGAGAATGCTGTTAGAGGAATTCAGCACAGGTTGAATAAGTATCTGCACGGTCCAGGGGAACAGTCAGACTGACAGCCACTAGAACATAAATGTATATTCTTGGCAAAATGTTAACTTTAACATTTCTCCGAAACAACATTGATTTACATTGTTGCAAAAAATGGGACAGGGTCTTGACAACAAGCCATTCCAACAAGCAATTCCTCCCCTGATTTTTGTGCTTAGATGTGATGGCTCACAGGCTCTGTCTCCGGGTCTAGAACTCAATTGCATTAGAACAGAGGTCCTTCATAAGCATGACTCACAGAATACTCTGGACATGGACGAAGGATATTGGTGGATCCTTGATGGCACAGGTGTTTTATTAACAAAGGTAGCCAGGCATCATATTTAAAGGACAAGGACAAACAGCAGGGTCAAAGACTGGTCCTGAGGGGCTAACGGCAGCAAGCAACATCTGAAAAAAAATCCAAATGCTGGTAACCAGAGAGACATACTAATAAACACCAAAGAGCAGAAGGGTAGTGCTGGGATACTGAGACTAGGCTACAGAATAACTGAGAAATCACTGAGGGGAATATAAAGGACTGGAATGTCACATGATCGGGATTCCCCCACCCCCCTGTAGGTGGAATTTCAAAATGTTATAAACTTGACCATGGGACTCAATGCCATCTTATATGCATCATCATCCATGCTTCACAGTATGCTCTTCACTCTACACTAGCATGAATTCCAACAAGGCAGCCATCATCTAAGAGAGACGGGAGGCCACCATGTGTCCGATGTTGGTGGATGGCCAAGCAGAAGCTGCAGAACTCTAGGCCGAAGTTGTAGGCACTAAGATTGCTGCTGGCCAACCTCATGAGATTTACAGCAGACATTATAGTGTCCTTGATTTTGTAGCCAAATGATTTAGAACTATGTTGGTAATAGCTTTTATGTATTCTCCACAATCCAGTTGTCTGCCAATAACTTAGCATGATATAAGCAGGTACCAAAATCAATACCGGAATCCCTGAATGGCTGGCAGTACATGATTTGATTTAAAGGCTCTGGTCTATGCATCAGAAACCTATATTTTCATGACACAGTCTCTTTAAAAATTAATCATTTTGTTAATCCCATAAATATTCAAATATACAAATAAACAAAAAACATTCTGAAATGTCCTGGTTGACAGTTTACATTTAAACATCTTGCAGAGTAAAATTGATGATTTTTTTTTTTTTTTAAAGAGGGATAAAATTATTACACTTCACACTATACCGTTAATACACTTTAATCTATCCTAATACTCAAGGCTTGTTTGGCCATGTATGCATTTAGAACATGATTTAATTGAATATCAAAACACCTGTTCAAAGAGAATGCCAGTTCTATTTTGCTGTATGGCTGGATATTTGTCATTGAAGCTCCTAGCTAGCTTGTTATGTACTGTGCATTTCTATAGCTAGTCTAGAAGTCAAGTTATTTCATTCATGTCAAGAGGGTTTAAGGCTCTTGTTTGGCAAACGGATTATTTTAGATAGAGAACAACGAGAGGTAAAGCATTGGATTTTCTAATAACTCTCTTTCACAGAGAGATAAATTATATATTTCAATAGATTGAATAGTAAGATCTTAAAGTGATGAGTTACTTGTAACTTATTTTTTTTTTCTTCTCGAATGACTGCTAGTGTAACAGGGTAAAACATTTATATGAGCAATTTCTTTGTATGTAAGAGTCCTTGAATGTTACAAAATGATAAATAAATGTGACTTAAATATTCATATATATATATAAATATAGTGTGAGCCTTTGCCACTCTTTATACGATGAGTATGTCATTCCATGCCTACAATCAATGTTCTTAAATACTTAAGAATCACATACCAGATTTAATGTAGTGATTTATATTTTGTAAAACATATATATGGTCTTGTTTACTTGTTATATTGTTGCACTTAATCAGTGGAATGTGAATAACAATTTTGATTTAAAAAAAAAAAAGGCCACTTATATGCAAGGCAGAGTCAACAATCCATTTTGCCTGCCCCTCATGAATGCAACTACATTTCCCCAGAGGTTTATTCGGTAAACTTTGAATTGCAATGAAGAGACATCTAAGGAAGGAGATGCACTGGGTAGACATTAAGTGAAAGCAGATGCAAGGTGAGAAATTTAGAGAAAGAAAACAGCCTGGGGAGACATTTAGGGAAAGGATAGAGAGACTTGTGAGATATTTAGAAAACAAAAACTTGGAGACATTTTAGGAGAGAGATCCAGTGAGCACACATTTAGGGAAAGAAAGAGACACACTGCCCTAATATAAACACACTCATCCACTATGCACTACCTGGTCAAAAAATCACCACCAAAAAAAAGTTCCCACTCTAATATTTAGTTGGACCGCCTTTAGCTTTGATGATGGCACGCATTCGCTGTGACATTGTTTCCATAAGCTTCTGCAATGTCACAAGATTTATTTCCGTCCAGTGTTGAATTGATTTTTCACCAAGATCTTGTATTGATGATACGAGAGTCGGACTACTGCGCAAAGCCTTCTCCAGCACATCCCAAAGATTCTCAATGGGCTCAAGGTCTGGACTCTGTGGTGGTCAATCCATGTGTGAAAATTATGTCTCATGCTCCCTGAACCATTCTTTCACAATTTGAGCTTGATGAATCCTGGCATTGTTATCTTGGAATACCCGTGCCATCAGGGAAGAAAAAATTCATTGATCGAATAACCTGGTTATTCAGTATATTCAGGTAGTCAGCTGACCTCATTCTTTGGGCACATAATGTTGCTGAACCTAGACCTGACCAACTGCAGCAACCCCAGATCATAGCACTACCCCCACAGGCTTGTACAGTAGGCACTAGGCATGATGGGTGCATCACTTCATCTGCCTCTCTTCTTACCCTGATGCGCCCATCATCTCTTCCTCGAAGACGATTGTTGCCCACTATCCTTCCAGTTTTTAATAATGCATTAGACAGTTCTTAACCCAATTTTAGCAGTTTCTGCAATCTCCTTAGATGTTTTCTCTGCTTGATGCATGCCAAGGATTTGACCCTTTTCAAACAGGCTAACATCTTTTCCAAGACCATGGGATGTGTCTTTTATCATGGTTGTTTAAGAAATGAGTAGCTACTCATTGCATCAGTTGGGGTTAAATAACTTGTTGCCAGCTGAAAGATAATCGCCCATGCAGTAACTATCCAATAGGAGGCTCTTACCTATTTGCTCAGTTAAATCCAGGTGGCCATTTTTTCTTTTGGCCAGGCAGTGTATGTATCCATATACACACACTGCCTAATGCATCCATACATACTGCCTATTATATACAATCAACCATTTATACATAGCCCAATACATAAATTGATACACACACACTTCCCAATACATACATCCACACATATACACACACACACTTCCCAATACATACATCCACACATACACACACACACACACACACTTCCCAATACATACATCCACACATACACACACACACACACACTTCCTAATACATACATCCATACACTCATACTGCCTACTACATATATCCATACACATATACTGTCTAATATTTTTACATATCCATACAATCATGCTGTCTAAAACATACATCAATGCATTTGGTGGGATTTAATTTGTTACAGTGAAATTTAAGTAAAACATGTTTTCAGTTTATTATAGAATTATATTAATATATTATAAATATAATTCAATATATAAGGATCTCTTTACATGATGTACACATACAGTGTCACCCACACACTCACTAACACACTTTCACTGACAAACACAATATAACTTACACACACTCACTAACATACACACACTCTCACTGACAAACACAATGTAACTTACACACCTTCACTAACGTACACACACTCTCACTGACATACACAGTGCCACTTACACACTGTCACTGACAAACACAATGTAACTTACACACTCTCACTGACAAACACAATGTAACTTACACACCTTCACTAACATACACAGACTCTCACTGACATACACAGTGCCACTTACACACTGTCACTGACAAACACAATGTAACTTACACACCTTCACTAACATACACACACTCTCACTGACATACACAGTGCCACTTACACACTGTCACTGACAAACACAATGTAACTTACACACTCTCACTGACAAAGACAATGTAACTTACACACTTTCACTAACATACACACACTCTCACTGACATACACACACAGTGTCACTTACATACATACACAGTGTCACTTACACACTGTTACTAATACACACTCTCTACTGACATACACAGTGTCACTTACACACTCTCACTGACATACGCATTGTCACTTGCACACTCTCACTAATACACACACTCTCTACTGACATACACAGTGTCACTTAAACCTCTCCGTGGGTGACCCCAATGGGTTGGTGCCCCAAGCGAATGCCTTACTCGCCTAATGCTAGTGCCAGTCATGATTTTTTATTCCATGCAACCTTTTAAACAGTAATTTATGACATACTAAACTTTATATTGTTCTATTTAATATTTACAGCGGCGGAACTACCGCTGGTGCAGCTGTTGCGGCTGAACCGAGACTCGCATGCTGTGGGTGCCCATCGGGTGGCCCATGCACTTAGGGCCACCCGATGGGCATTGCTGAACATAGGCCCGATCAGACATTGTGGCCTCGTAACAGCACAACCAGACCTCTGTAGTATTGCTGGGAGGAAGTGAAAGCAGGTCATTTCCTCCTAGGTACACAGGGGGCTGTGAGGGACCTGGACTCAGAAACAGTATGTTAACAGGAGGGTGGCTAAAAATATACAATTATTGTATGTATAAATAATACATATTGTATACTCATGTATGTGTGCCAGTGTGTGCATATATGTGTTTGTTAGTGTGTATCTGTGTATGTGTGTCAGTGTGTGCATGTATGTCTTTGTCAGTGTGTGTACGTGTGAATGTGTGTCACTGAATCTATATATCTCGTTCAAGAGTGAATTAGGGGTGGTGAGGGTGTATTTTGTTTTAGCTTGTAACCACTCATAATAAATGATCTAAATATTTATATGATGGCGACATTGGATGAAGGTATCACAAATATTTCAGACATCTCCAGCTGCTGTTTAAAGCTGCATCTTTACTTATCGTAATATTTAAATATACAGAAGAAGTGGAATACATTTTTTTATCCTAAATACTGTGTTACATTTCACAAGCAATGTAATCAAAGTAAGTTAGATTATCCTAGTGTCATTAAATCAAAATACAAATCACATGGGTTTGAGCTACGCCTGATTACTACATGGGGCTCAAAGGATTAATATGAGAAAAAGGGCAGAGAATGACAATGGCATGGGGAATAATTCTATTGATGATGCGATATATGCAACTTCATGTCATCTAAGAAAAGATCAATAGAATAAGCGGAGGAGGGAATATTTGGAGGGGATAATGAGATGGCAGGATGGGTAATTAGAAAGCTTTCCTCCCTTCCAAATGTATGAAGGATGAGCAATAAAGAAGGTTGGATAAGCAATAATTAAAAGATTTCCTGCCCCCTACAGAATAAGTATGTTTACGTATTTATTTTTCCAATTTAACTAGTTTAATTAGATCCTCTAATGTAATGATACTAATTACTCCTTATAGTTAGAAACTGTGCATATTTAGCATGAAATTACAAAATTCCACGTATAACTGTACCAACAACCTCGCAGTGTTTCTGTAAAGCCAGATGGGATACGCTTTTAGTAAATAAATACGATGGATTTGGGTGGAATGAATGCTATGTGTTGTCTTCCTAGAAAATGACAAGTCATTATACCTGCCAATCTCCCATGGCTTGATAGCAGCTAAAACTACTCCTTATAAATGTGTTTGGAGTGATAAGTGCTTCACATCTTTGTGACAGACATCACCAGAGATTGGTAAAGGAAACCTGAAATATATACTTACTAGGCATTGTAAATCATACTGTTTCATTGCAATTATTGTTTAAAATGTATTGTGTATTCTTCTAAATGGAAATCCGTCCCCGTATTGGATAAGAGGCAAAGCCCTACTGCTTGATACTTGACTACCAATCATTGGTTTGCAAGACCTACGTGCCAACATTTTAAGAACACAGATCAAATTCACAAAATAATACTTGGGCTTTTTTTTTTTGCAAAGCTATGAATTGGGGTAACTTGGCAATTAAACCGTAAGTCTTAGACCACAATAGGTGTGTTGAAAAAATTAATATGTATTGATTTAAAATATAAATTTTCATGGTAATTCTAATTGAAGCCTCTTCTACACTTCATCTTCAATGTAACGTAGTGGAATTATTGAAAATCATTTTGTTCTACTTTCATATTTAAAAAAAAAATGTTAATAACATTTATTTTATGGTCTATTTTCATTGTCTCGGAGGCATTACATGTTTTGTGTAGCCTTTTATAAAATCACATTCAAAGGTTATGCTCCATTGATTAACAAGTTCTGAGTTTCTTAAAATTGGACACTTCATCAATACTTTAAAAGGAAGTTTATCCACATAACATAAGTGACTGTACTTTAGACTGAAAAGTTCAATCAATATTCTAATTCTATAGAGTTTTGGAAGCAGATTGACCAGAGTTCACAAATCATTTGCTTAACTAATATGCAGTCTATAAAAAAACTACTTCTAGACATTTCTTAGAACACACCGTTTGCACGTACAGGATAACTTAATCCTTCATGGTGTTTATTTGATCTTAACGCTTGTGAGCTATGTTTTACTTAATTCACAGGAACAATTATCTGCATTTTTAGATAGGTAGGCTGCTGTTTGTTTAAGCAATGATCTGGCAGATATTAGACATTATTAGAATTTCAAGACAGAGGTATCTTAGCATGTTATTCCAAGTTCTTTCTGAATCATCCTCATTATGATCTAATTCCAACGAGGTGTTTTATTCCCATACTGTTGCAAGGGCTGCAACTAATGGCTATAAAAATGTATAAATGCACAGCTAAGATGTCAATCTTATAATTGCCATTTCATCGATAATGGTTCTCCAGTGTATGTAACAAGTAACGTGTAAGTGTTACTCTAACAATCTCGTGACTCTAACAATCTCCAGTATTTTCTTGAATTTTAGTCAAATACATTGTGTTGTTTGCTAACTGAATAACTGAGTACTGGCAATAGATAAGTTACTTAGTAGTTACATTAAATATTTTTCTAACTTGTTAAGTTTGTACAATTGGATTACCAACTCACTGCAACTTGTCTTTTATTGAAAAGGGCCTTAGGAAACAAAAAGCGTAACCAAATGAAAAAAAGAAAAAAGTATCAGTTAAAGAAAAAACTCCATTTCCAAAAGTAGTGTTGCACTTAGGGAACCCAACAGAGTCTGCTACCATGCCTGGAGCACCGTGGAAGGGATTCATAGTCCCTTAGAAGTATTCAAAATTACATTCCAAAGGCTTCACAGAGTAGTGCAAATATTATATATAACCTTTCGGCGTCAAGCCTTAATTATGTGTACAGCATACTAGACATGATACATGTCTACATATACATTGCATATACTTTTCTATATAATTTTATTTTCCTGATCCTGAATAAAACTCCTTTCTATTTGCACCACTCTGTGAAACCTTTGAAATTTGATTGTAAAGAAAAGAAACGTTTACTTTTCAGTTGGTGGCAGGTCTCTTTTTCAGGCCCCTAAATAAAAGAAGCCGCTATCTAATACAAGACTGTGTTTTGACACGTTTACACTTGATGTGAATTAAAAAAAAAGTCCCCTCCTCCCCCCCATGGTACTTTGAAAACAAACAAACAAAACAGAAAGAACAAGCATTAATTAACTTTTAGATAGATACTGGGCTGTCCAGAAATCCCCAACGTTAGCGATTATTACCTATTGCCGTTGGCTGAAAACAGATAGCAATCCAATATTGCTCAACATTCAGATTAGCTAAATAGAAATGTATAATTAAACAGCAAAGAGTAGTCATTTGGCCTCCACGATTAACCCTTATTTTTTATTTGTCTGACTCAACGTCTCAGTGCCTGAGAGAGCAATATTTATTTCAGTGAACTGATATTTCTTTAATAAGAAATCATATATATATTTTTTTTTTAATTATTATGTATAGAATCAAAATCAATTCACAAAGAGCGGCTGGTATCAAAGAACAGAGCAGAGTATTTAATAGAGCTTGGTTGTAAGTGCTTTTGTTCCAACAGAGCTGATAGATTCATCTCCATCTGTTCCATATTCATAACAAAGGCTCTAGCTAACAGGAGGGCCGGTTTCCCTCGAGAAGAATAAAAATGGTCTTTTCAACACACAATAAAGACACATCCATGGTCACTTAGACTATGTTCAAAATAAACTGGAAGTGCTAAGGGCGCTTCTACTGATGTTTGCCAATATCATCTTGTGATTTCGACATACATACGCATATGTATATGATTTTATATATTGAAAAGGCATGTCCCGTTATGCTTTATGTCATGTGGTGAACGACCGCAGTATTGAGGCTCTTAAAATGATAGGAATCATGTGTAATTAAATGTAGCTTTCAAGACAAACCCTCATAAGGTATTTTTTTTCTGCCCCATGTCCTTTTACTATTAGACGATAATACGGTTCTATGTACTGCTTGGCTTTGTACGTTTTTTCTTTCTTACCTTAACAATCTGCAATTTCACGGATCTTCAATAACCCGTGCCAATTTCATGATGAATCCATATGTACATGGAGATAGAGTGAAAATTAAATGCAGACTTAGCTGAAGTTTGAACAAAAATAGGAGGAAAAACATGTGTTACATACTTCCTGGAGAGAAAGGGGTCGTTTTATATATACTTTTATTGCATGGGCAAAATTAACACATTTTACTTACCTGCATAATGTATCTGTATTCACTGATCGCACCTATCTCAGGTTTCTGTTTTACTTCGCTCGTATCCAATAAATTCTGACCTGCTTTGAAGACAACCTACACGTAGCAGCAATAATGTCTGTGAACCACCACATTTATACGTATATGTAACAACTTTATTCCTTAGGCTAGCATAATGTCAATGATACATACACATCTTGTTGTGTTTAACCTGCAAGGAATGGGGTAGGTTGCTGGTAAGGCAGATACTCGCAAATTGGAGAGGATATGGAGTAGTGATTGATGACACGAAAAAAAGTTTTTTATTATTAAAGGAGTGTATTTTACAAGATAAACCATAGGGTCACACACAAATAGATTAAATCAGAAAATTACGCAAGGTAACTATAGGTTTATATTTGCTAGGATCATGTTGAAGTTGAAGAATACAGTTTACACAAGCTGGTTTTGGAGATATATAAACCATTCCTACAGCACTGTGAAGTGTTTATTCAAGATCTAAATAGATTATATAGTGGATAGCCTGTGGCTATAAAGTAACGGACATAGCAGCAATGGTTGTTAAGTAGCGCTAGACTTTATGTCAATAAAGTGAAGCTATGATGTTAAGATGGTATGATGGGCCTTAAGTACCCTCTATTACAATTTCACATTCATTCTATAACATATACACAGGGCAGAATTAATTCATAGATTGTTTTTCTTGGCTATGCTAAATTCTGATCTTTCATCAAGATTTATCAGGCCAGACCACATTTGTACAGCCTTCAGTTGCCCAGTGATCTTGTGCCAATTGTACCCTAATGAATCTGTTCTAGACTAACACTAGGGGAAGCCAGTGTACTGTTGCAACCAAGTTCTTTGTAGTTTCTACTTTTTTTTTGTTAGTTTGAATATTTCCCACTGAACGCTCTTAACAAGGTGCAAGAAGTAAAAAAAAGTCTTGATTTTCTTCAAGTACCAAAAATCTTACCATAGTTTGCTTAGTTTTGCATATCCTCCTTAGTTTAATGTATGGATGAACTGCAGTTTAATATCTGGGCCATGTCTTGATGTTTTATAAATAGAGTTTGTTGGAGCTACAATGATTACCTGTTTAGCTATGTGCGTTAACACAGAGGTACACCTAATAAAGGGGACCCCAGCTATGTACATGTAGAAACTAAAAGTCGATAGTCAAGTGACTGCAGGAAATAATGTATTGATGGAAGTGTAAAACTGACAATCGTTGTGGTTTTCTGTCATGTTGTATCATCTTTCTGCAGATTATCTATGTACTGTCATGTACTATTAGTGATCTAACATAACTGTTTTTGTTATTTATATTATATTATAAAGGGATAATCAGATTTCACTTTGTACGAGTCAAAACCAATACTGATCTGATTCATTGGGAAATAAATAATCTGATAGAGCTTGTGCATTAAGAAACAGCTGTGATATAGCGAATACACTTGCTGATAGACATCGACTCGCAATGCTTATTCCACTGAATCTAAAAAGAAATATTTCAAATTGGGATTTAAAAGTATGTTTCATATGGGATAGACTTTTTCTGAAAACGAATACCGTCATCTACACAGTTAAACAGAACGTAAAAGCACTGTAATTTGAAATTACATTTTGAAAACACTGTAACATTCACATTTAACATGTCATATTTAATCTCATTTAGTGATAAAATATATTACTAGAATTGCAGAGATGCAGTCAACAAGTGAGTGAAAATTCCCCTACAATTCCTGCAGAGGGGGAGCCATACATTGAACATTGAACATGATAACAATGTGTACTTGTGTTTACTAATGAGCCCTTTAAACTGGCTCCAAGTTGAATCACTTTAGTGTCTATTACTTCCCCTGATGAATCTGTTAGGGGAGTCTGGTGAAAAGTGCACTCAGTGCTCTTTATTAAATAGAATTGATTAAACGTAAAGACTGGTATATAAAACAAAACAAAATATAAATACAATAATTAGATCCTCCGACTTCCAAGATGCGTTTCTCCTACTTAGTAGGCTTTTTCAATTGGCTGTTCCGGGTTCTGGTGTTTAAGCAATGTTTTGCTCCCACCCTTCGATACTGAGCTCCAATCATTAGGCTGATTTTCCTCTGACGCCTTCTGAAATCACCTGACTCTCCTGTTGTAATTATTTTTGCACCTGTTGGTTTGCGTACTTGCGATACTTCACTTCCTGGTTATACCCGGAACTACAGGGCTGAACATCATGGTCGCTGTAGTAGGAGAAACGCGTCACAGAAGTCAGACAATATTTTCAAAGGCTCTATACCATGTGAGTTCATTTTCCCTCACTTCCACATATACCGTATTTATCGGCGTATAACACGCACTTTTTCTCCCTGAAAAATAGGGGGCAAATTATGGGTGCGTGTTATACGCTGGACCTTTAAATGCTGCAGCCGCCTGAGCGCTCTGTCAAGAGCGGTCAGGCGGCTGCAGTTGGTTCTCACCTCCCCTCCCCTGTAGCGTGGCCGAGCTGCTCTGCTGTCCGCGGTGCCCGGCCGGAGTGATAGGAAGGTGCACGCTCAGTGTGCACCTTCCTGTCAGTCCGACCGGGTACAGGAAACAGAAACTGACAGACAGACAGACAGATCGATAGATAGATCGATAGATAGATAGATCGATAGATAGATAGATAGATAGATAGATGTAAATACAGCATCCATTGAGATTTAAAATGTCACCAATACCAGAAAAAAAGAGATCTGTCTTAAAATGATCTAGGTATCAAACTGATTCAGTGATCAATATTAATGACATTTTGGAGTCACAAAGAAGTATTTTTGTTGTAAACATAGAAGGGATATTTAGAATACAAGGTTTATATTATCCCTTAGTCTTAGATACAATACACAGTCAAGTATATTTTTTTGACCCTGTATTATTTTTAAATTGATGTAGTGTTCATTCTATTAATTCTTTAATGTTCTACATCTAGATTATAAGGCATAATTCTGAAAGTCATCATGCTTAATTTGATGAACTGAGTATGCCTCGTTGAACATTTGAGAACCTATCATGTTGATTAACTAGAGCCCAAATTGTGGTCTGTATAATTTGCATCCATCTCTCTTCATCAGTTACATATTTTGTTGAACCTTGGGTAATGGGCCATCTTTGTAGTACAAGGGAGATGGCTGAATATATAAAACCTAGCAAACGCTATCAAATATTGCAGTGTCGGCACTATCAAACTGTTTCCACAGTGACACATTATAACACACTTTCATCTCAACAACACATTTTTTTTTAATTTTTTTTTTAGAAATGTGGGGAATTTGTTGAGGAATTAAATCATCACTCTATAATTGTTTTCACTGTTGTTTTTTGCATGTTGTGTTATGTTAGAGGAAGCACATAGGGTGCAATAGCAGTTTTTGAATTAAGAAGAAAAAAAGAAAGAATAACATAGAGATATATTGCATAATATTGCACCTATTTCATAAACACACTTCTATAATTAAACAATCAGTTTTTTTTTTTTAATTCTCCCCTGCTCCCTTTAACTTATTGTCCAAGGTAACAGGTTTTATTGATGGAGCTCATTAGTTTTAAAAAGATAAAAAACTAACTTTAATAGATAGACAGACATACAGACAAACAGGCATGCAGACAGACACCCTACATAACTGAATAATTCCACTGCCCTATTCCCCCTTTCCTAGTTTCTTATAACCATCAAAATCTGAAATAGAGTAACTGTAGTATGTTCCCGTCTGTTAATTCAATTACCTCTCTTAAATATTTTTGTTTAATTGATATTGTATATGCAGCTATGTTTAAATTTAGTTTTTCATGGCCGTTTTCATAGTTTTTAGCATAAGATTCTTTAATATGAATTGTAGTATCCTTTGTACAATGATCTCATCTTGATATTGATGTCTATAAATCATGTATATTTGATGGAATATTTAGATCGTCATACATTGGCTATCTTACAGCAGAGTATGGTTGAAATTCTACCGATTTGCACAACAATCAGGACAATCTAAAATTATACAGGCCTGTAGGTCAACATATTGAACATATTTAATGCTAAATAATAAACTACCTAAAATATATTTATATATTCCCAAAGTAGTATGGTATCTGTATATATATATCATACTACTTGAAGAATATATAAGTATATTTTATTCGATCTATATCATGATCTTAAGCGACTGATATAGTGTCACATAGAGACAAATGCCACTTTATATGCAGGAATAATCCATAATTTTACTTTTTCCATATTTTTTCTTATTATTGTTTTTAAGACTATATAACTTTTCTCTCAGTGGGCTGATGTAAATCTTCCAATGTATCCAAATTGCGCAATATATTTTTCAAGAAATCAAAAGTTAGGAATTTATTTACAACAATTTTAATAACTCCCAGGATTTTAAAATTTCACTTACACAGGGCAAGCACCTAAATTATCCTAAAGACGACTTCTAACAAGCTATACTTTTACCCCGGAACATTTAAAAAATAATCAATGTTCGTTTCCCCATATTCGGAGAATTGTAGTAATTTGAGAACTTGACTTCATACTGGTTGGTTCTGCCCAATAATTTCCTCCTTCTGATTCTTTACTATCATTAATTGGGTGATGACATTTAGAGTTCTTTTCTTGGCACATATATAAAATAAATCCCTCTTTGAAAAAAAAAATATATATACTAATTTAGTAGCAACCCAAGCTTTATTTACCAGGTTTTGGGAGAGCACAAGAATCAGGAATGCATTTCTTCTTCTTTTAGACATTGACTGTGTCATATATATGAAAGTAGCAGCCCACCGTGGGATGGGTACATAGCCCAAATACAGATATATAGTTTACTGCCTGGTTCAATTTTCAGATATTTAATCTCAGATTCCACAGGGCATTGATTTATCAATTGACATTTAAAACTTCTATTTTGTGTTTTTAATAATTCATGCAATGCTGTTCATTGTATATTTTCTTCTCTATTTTATTTCTAATGGCACCTCCTACTTATTCGCTGTTGTCTAATCATGTTTAACAGTACATGTAGCTTTTTGTGTACACAAAATAAAAACAAAAAATTGGCAAATTGACTCACAGTTCCAGCTTACTGCTAAATTTTGATTTCTAAAATTCTTGTTGTGAGATGAAATATGGAAACCCTGAGAACAATAGCTCTGTTTTGCGTGATTTATTTTTTGCTGATACAATTCAAATGAGGGCATATATGAGAAAAAAAAACAATATTTTCACAAAAAGACACAGACTCTAAGAAAATATTTACTAAATAATTGAATATAGTCACCGAAGGACACTCCAAGCAGGACTTCAGCCATTCTTTTTTTTTAATTGTTATATACATAATGTATTAAAATTCAAAATCAATAAATTTAAAACAATTAAAAATAGAAGATGCTCACGTTTGAAGTCTCTGCATTTATAGCATGTCCCCATGCTGTGCAACCTCTGCAATGAGCTATCCAAAAGCCAGAAAGTGACTCAGCTCACTTAACTTTTTATAGCACTTCTGAGCTTATCCCATAAGCAGTGCTTTATGGGCACAGCAAGTATTTCAGTACGTTGTAGCTCAATTGTGAGTTTCAACCGTAGATAGCTAACAATTAATCTATAACAAAAAACAAACAAAAAACAGTCAAGACATCAGAATAACAAACCAAATGTTTATTTATTTATTTATTTATTTATTTATTCAAAATTAATTTATTACACTATATGTGTTTATTTTCTGCATGTTTGAATGCAGGGATGTGTTTTCGTGAAATATCTTGTATTTGAGTGAAATGTCATTGCATGCGTATGATTTTATGAATTAAGAGGTATGTTGGTGTGGAGTGTTAGTATGTGAATGTATGGGTTCTTGGTTAACAATATCCTGTTTGTAATGAAATTATCTGTAGCCTGTAACGCACAAGTAAAAGTGTGACAAACCAATTAGTTGATATTCTAAATAAAGCACACTTGTGTAAACAACACATTCATTTCTGTGTGCCATGAAAATAAAGCCCCTCCCATGAGGAACATCTAGATCCGCCCCTGCAGTTACATACACATATTAAATATTGAAGTAGAATTGTAGAAATTTCAGCTAAATAACTACTTTTTGTTATATGGATCCATAAAATTTTCACATAATCACTCGTTGCCCACAACACAGAGTATATACAGGAAAGGAACTCTATATAACTTCTGCTGAAGCTATCATAAACTCTTCAAATCCTCATGCTATCCAATCAATAAATGCATTGCTCTTTAACCCCTTAAGGACCAAACTTCTGGAATAAAAGGGAATCATGACATGTCACACATGTCATGTGTCCTTAAGGGGTTAACATTAAAAATCTAGATCTAATTTTTACACAGCCATTTAGATATGCGGCTTTTTTCTTTTTCAATGTTTGTTTTGCATTTGATTTTTTTTACAGTCCCATTTCTCAGTACGCACTTATGTAATCAGTGATAAATGATGCAAATAAATATGAAATACTTTGTCATTCGGAGTAGTGTTAAAAATCACATCATCCAAGCAGCGATATTCAGCATGATTTTTATTATACATATAATTTAACAAATCATTTATAATTTATAGACTGTTGTATTCTGTCCACTGATTGTGAGAACATCATAATCACTTTCTCTAATATACAATAGTTTTGCAGTAACTTTATATCACATGATCATAAATTCTAAAGAGAAGGACGCTTAGGCTCTGATAACAAATAGGTTTTTTTTTTTTTCTTCTAACTTGCGTAAACGAAAAAAAATATTGCCTCTGGCTAACATAATGGGAAACTGCATTTTTAATGTCCCCCAACATGCACATTGCGTCTGATAAGACGAAAAGAAGCTGACTTTTAAAAAATAGAAAAATAAATGAGTATAAAATTGAGTTGTGTTATTGAAAAACAATCAACACATAAATTATGCACCAGTTAATATAAAACTTAAATAAAATGTATTAAGGGTATATACAAGCAATATTCATCTTTAGTCATCATTCCCATCCAGTGATTGAATTATCATATTAAAGGGACACTAAGGACATACAGACCACTTAATCTTAATGGAGTGCTCCCCTGGGCCTGATGCCCCTTGCCTGAAGTCATACCCCTCGCTGTAGGAGGAAGAAGGGCAGGGAGGAGGACAGGGGCAGCATGGAAGGAGGGAGCATGCCACCATTGTTAGACCAGAGTGACCAGATCCACCATGTTTACAGGGACACATAATTTTTTTATATTTAATGCATATTCTGTAGGATTCATCATTGCCTTATTGCTTAATTGCAGGATTCTTCATTGCTTAATCTTTTACACCTTCTTCTGAATTCTACATACTACAGGGCAACCCTTTTCATGAGCTGCCCATTAACATTTAGATATGATATGTGTCCCAGAAAACGTGATCTGGTCACCCTGTGTTAGACGCTATCCGCACAGAATTGATATTGGCCACTGGCTAATGACTCTGATGGAGGTGGAGTTATTGGAGTTATTAAGGGGTTAATCTCTGTAAGTGCTGCATTTCAAAGCAAAACCATGTACATATAGACTCCAGCCACCATAATCACTTGAAAAATCCTTAAAGTGGCCATGATGCTTGCAGTAACCATATTAAAATAATCCTGTGCAGTAGCACTTTTTATGTAGTTTGCATGTAGTATATCCTCTTCCTATTTTGGCAGATAATTTGTATTTTATTTTATAAGGAAGAACAGGTCCAAGTTTAGGGTTCAGCAGTTCCCCAGGGCATATTTTGCCCCATTCAATGGCTGCATGTTATGTTCAGTTAGAAGACTGGAAGGAAGTTGGTATATAAAATGCTTTTATTCTGTACATCCGTCTTTATTTTCTAAGTGCATATGTTGGCATAATATATATATATATATATATATATATTTAAAGAAATAGGAGAGTATTTATGCAAATGCATTTGACACCAGCACCATTTCATCACAGCTGTGTCTGTGTGTATCCATGCAGGCTCATATTGTAAGTTTTAACAAATAGCAACAACGTATTCTGTAGACTTGTGTATTTGCTTTTAAACAAATTGCAATTTGTCTATTTTCTTGATTCATTTTTTAGGGGACAGCTGCTAAATGTTGATTTTATTCAGAGATCGCGTGAGAAGTAACCAACAGAGGGAGAAAAAAGGAGGAATATATAATATAGAAATATAGATTTGTGGCAGCTTTTTTACGTGTCACCCTAGCTACCCCTCTATTGGGTACTCATTTGATCTGTGAACCAAATGTTGGAAAAATGTAACTATCAGCGTACTGTAAAACACATACATAATATTTATATTATTTATAGTATATATTTTGCAGTACACTCATTTTTGCCGAAACAAAGGCATAGACGAAATTCATCAGAACCTAAAAAGCCACATGGACAAAAACCAATTTGCCCAACACATAAATTTCTTTTCAGATGAATTGATTTGGGCAAACCACATTTTTTCACCATACACAAGGCTAATATTATGTGTAACAATTAGACAAAAAATAAAATAATGATAATACATTTGAGTAAGTGGTGATATAAGACATCATTAAACAACTCATTTATCCAAAGTAGCCGCAATTGCTGTGTAATAAAAATTATTTGACTTTGTGTATGCATACGGTAAACCTTCATTTTACCTTTTTTTTTTTTTAATAATAGCAATAAAAATGAAATTCAGATAAACAAAATAATTTATTCCATTTTGTATCTGCTTCAGCTTCTGCAATTCCAGCGAATGGACGAAGATCATGTCTGAAGCTCAGAGTCTACGTCAGACCAGCAAGTAAGTTCATCTCCTTTGGCTTTGGAAGGTGGCTCTGAAATGCATGTTTTACTGTGTGCTATGGTTAACAGCATTCGAGTTTTTACTGTTAAGCATTGTGTGATACCTGTTCTCAACATCTGTGATTTACTTTGCATCATAATTTCTAATCATTCTTCACTGAGCATTGTCAAATACATCCCAGTTGCTAACTTGTTGTTTCTCGAATGTTTTGAAATGTGGAATAATAGAAAATCAGTCGGGCAGTTGGAAAGGTGCCCTATAGTAGATCAAAACTAAGAGAACCAATAGAAAAAGGAAAAAAAAAATATATTTACAACAGCAAAAAAAAAATACAATTAATATATATATACATATATATATATATATAGAAAAAAACAAAACAAAACAAAAAAGTGGTGAAGTTTAAAAGATCTCACTAACATATTTGGCTGTTATGTTTATTTTTATTATAGACAGCTGTTTGAAAACTATAGGTGTTCATGACCGTGTTTTCGATGTTAACGACAAAGTAGAAAATTCATTAGAACCAGCAGGTTAGTATGCTTAGAGAATCTCTTTTAACCAATGTATTCTTTCCTCTGGTGCTTCTGTATTGTATTTCAATCTATGCATGTCTTGCATGATGTAGATGCTTGGCTTATTCTTTTGTCTGCTGCTGCTGTCGCTGGTCATGGTAACCTTCACTCCTTTAGTGTGTTTGTGAAATGCATGGGAGACACGCTGTTGCTTTTTTTGTGTTCTGTTTGTACAGATGGTGATAAATGTTTTATTTTATTTATAAAACAATGTCTTTGATGGAAAAGAAAAAAATGAATGTCAAAAAAAGTATGTCTTGCATGCTATTTTATAACTTCACACATCAGTTAAATGTGCTGTTTTTGTAAACTAATCACATTGGATTGTATGTTTAAAGTGCGTTTTGTAACATGTTTATATGTCCGTGTCCCACTAATGCATGCCAGACAATTGTAGCTTAGTGTACTATTTTTAATCTTCAAACAAATTGGGCATCTGTGTCATTTAGTGTAGCGTATGTAATTCTTTAACATAGCGACTATCATAAACTGTAAAAAGAAAGAAAAAAATATTTAGGAAGCAAAAAAAATATCAACATATGTTACAGTGCCTTACATAACACAACATTTACAAGTAGACTATATGCACAAACATAAGCTTTGTCTACTATCCAGAACTGAAGGTAATTAGATATTATATACTAGATGCAGTTACAGGCATTATTTATAAAAATGATATTATATGTGGTAGCAGTACATAAGAAGGTGGGAAAGCATGTTTGGTATTGTCTTTATATTGAGAAACACTCTAATGACATGGTGGAAGTAAAAACCAAACCAAATTAAAAACTGGAGAAAATGTACAGATTGGCATATTGCTTGTCCTTATGGTGGCCAAGGTTAGATAATCTAGTGAGGGTGTATGGGGGGAGGGGGGAGGTGAGAAATGTCAGATCCCCCAGTCTAGGGGGTCAAGGTTAGATAATCTAGTGAGGGTGTATGAGGGGTGAGAAATGTCAGATCCCCAGTCATGGTGTGCGATGTATGGTGGTCAAGGTTAGATAATCTAGTGAGGGGGATGAGAAATGAAAAGAGGTATGGGGGATGAGAAATGTAAGATCCCCCAATCATGGCGTATAGTGGCCAAGGTAAAATAATCTAGTGAGGGTGTATGGGGGTGGGAAATGTCAGATCCCCCAGTCATGGTGTACGATGTATGGTGGTCAAGGTTAGATAATCTAGTGAGGGGGATGAGAAATGAAAAGAGGTATGGGGGATGAGAAATGTAAGATCCCCCAATCATGGCATATGGTGACCAAGGTTAGATAATCTAGTGAAGGTGTATGGAGGATAAGAAATGTAAGATCCCCCAGTCATGGTGTATGGTGTTTGGTGGCCAAGGTTAGATACTCTAATGAGAGTGTGTGGGGGGTGAGAAATGTAATATCCCCCAGTCATGGTGTATGGTAGCCAAGGTTAGATAATCTAGTGAAGGTGTAGGGGGGATGAGAAATGTAAGATATTCAGCTATGGTGTATAGTGGCCAAGGTTAGATAATCTAGTAAGGGTGTATGGGGGGTGAGAAATGTCAGATCCCCCTGTCATGGTGTATGGTTGCCAAGGCTAGATAATCTAGTGAGGGTGTATGGGGGATGAGAAATGTAAGATCCCCCTGTCATAGTGTATGGTTGCCAAGGCTAGATAATCTAGTGAGGGTGTATGGGGGATGAGAAATGTAAGATCCCCCTGTCATAGTGTATGGTTGCCAAGGCTAGATAATCTAGTGAGGGTGTATGGTGGATGAGAAATGTAAGATCCCACAGTCGTGGTGTATGTGGCCAAGGTTAGATGATCTAGTGATGGTGTATGGGGGATGAGAAATATAAGATCCCCCAGTCAAAATGTATTAATTTAGGGATTTGTCTGTTAAACTGCTGAAAGATCAAAAAAGCATTTTTCTTATTCTTTTTCTTTCAGCTATTTAGTAAATAACTCCCTAATTTGCTATCTTTACGTGGGATTAACATGTTTGCGGAAACCAAACTAGGGAGCTATCTAATTAACAGCTTAAAGATCAACATTAAGAAAAAAATAATTCAGCTTAATATTCTCTATTAGGCACTAGGAAGTAGGGACCGCCCCCCTCAATTTGCAGTATAATTTGCAAAAATAAAGTGTTTACTTACCTGGAATCCAGTGCTAGTTGATGCCACCGGTAATGAATTCCAAACCTCTGTCTGATGGGCCTTGCACGGTTCTATTACAGGTTTCTCTTAGAAAAGCCTGTGATTGGACCAATACGGTGGCGGAGGGGGTAAGGAATGAAGGAAGGGAGGGTGGAAAGTATATTTATTAAAAAATAAAAAAAATGCAATATCAGTAGCGGAGGGGGGAGGCAGGAGAGAGTGCCCAGGGTTGGGTAGTAGGATAGAGCTATCTTCGTCTTGATGGCACTCTGCCTGCTAGCAGGAAGATTAGCACATTTGTTGACAGCAGCCACAAAATATGCACAGAATTGACACTGGCAGATGGGAACAGAGTTCTTGACTGCCAATATCACATGTGTTGGGTATACAACTAGCCTCACGCAAACAAGTAACAATAACTCTGTATGTGCAGTGTTCCAAGTTGAAACACTGCAAATATATACTCCTACCACCATGACCACTTCAAATCACTGAAGTGGCCGTGGTGCTTGTAGTAACCCTTAAGTATTTCTGGATAAGCTTTTAAAATATGTTTTTTTTAGATATGTTGGTATATATATATATATATATATATATATATATATATATATATATATATATATATATATATATATATATATATATATATATATATATTGGAATAGTTTGAAGAGATTATTTTAAAAACTTATCCAAAAATATTAAATCAAAGCTCTGATATTATATATATATCATGTGATAAAAGTATTGAAAAAGGTCAAATAGTGTTAACAAGTATAGGGAGAGTTGTGAAGTAAGACAAAAAGGGAGGCATTTGTTTCTTGTTATGCTCTATATTAAATCATAAGGGATATAGGAAGAATCATGAGAAAGATACAACAGGCAGCATCACAAACTATCATGTGTGGACTGCAAGAGGTCAACCTGACCAAATTTAATGATGATGAACAGTGGGAAGCATTAATGAAAACGGGAGATTATCAGCATATGAAAACAATTTCGTAGTAGAAAGGAACAAATATGAGATATATTTTAACTTCTGGATTTTGGGACATTTTTACAGAAACATCTATTTTCTGGGATCAGATCCTTCACACAGATTTTCTGTAGGGTCCACAAATCCTGGAGACACTAAACATAGACTTGCGTATTATACTGACTTTATTCCTGTCCATTGTGTAACAACACCAGAGGGTGAAGTCAGACTTCTTTAAAGTGGTTTGTTGTTTTCCAAATATGTGTATGTATTGTTTTATTGTATTGAGCCAGGCATGATGTTGTTGAATCATTGAGTCAGAGGTTGAGTACATTGAGTACCAAGCACAAAAACATGTCAGGGAGTCGTGACCTACCATCTTTAAACTTTACCAGCCACCACTAAACAAAGACATATTCAACATATTAATGTTTGAAAAAAGAGAAGAGAGTTGGTTTTGGAGACATTACATTTCAAGAGGTTTCTGGCATCTGATTAGAGAGAGATGAGAAGTTGTTAGTGGAACAATCCAAAAGGGAAGGAGAAGGAATTAATATCTGACTGTCAGGTTCGTCTGAAGATGTAATCAAACATAGTTATTGGACTGTGAAGAGAGGCAGTTTAGATTAAAAACAAACAAACCCTGGGTTACTCCAGGAATACTCCAAGTGAATTAGGTATAGCTTCTACCATAAAGAAGACGTGAAATGAGGACCAGGAAAAAGTAGCAATAGGAAGACCGAGGCTACAAAGTGTAAGACGATAACAGTGATCCAAAGCATGAAAACAGCTGAGAGGTCAAGGTGAATAAGCAGTAATTACTCAAGAGTAATAAATTCTGGATTTACTGGAAATGAAATAGTTGGTCACTGCAGTTAGAGCTGATTTAAAATATTGGTGAGATAACCCAGAAGAGGATAAAATAGAGTACTGGAATAAAAAAAAGTCAGATATTTTAGCAATTACAGATTGATATTTAACTATCTTATGTGAGAATGTTTTAAGAATAAATACAACCATATATAGCAAAACATATCTTCTAAATATAGGCCCTGGTGAGAATGTTCTAATTTGGAACCTGTGTCCTGATATTTCTGATTATTCCAAATAGCAAGTATCAGAAAACCCTAGGTACATGCAAGAGTGATTCTGAAGTGCTTTGTGATGTACTGGTTTGATAGGCAGGCATTCTTTGTCAGCCACTCCCTTGTATCACAAATTTGAGACTAACAATTTTGGGAGGTCTGAAACATTCATCCATTACAATATACATTCGAGTATGTGGGTTAAGGCATATACTATGCACTCAGGAATGCCTTGTAAATCTGGAGAAAAAAAATAATTATAATCTATATTCATACATTAGACATGAATGAAATAATTACATGGTTACACAGTTACAGAGTTACATGCCCAATCTGGAACCCTCTCAGAACATATTTTTAATGCAAATGGCCCCAAAGGCAAGAAAGAGGTGAGGCTTGCAAGTACTTCAAGCAGATACATATCATGAATGTGTATTTACAGAAAAATAATGCCATCATTTTATTTAGGAAAGAAAGAAAGGGAATTTTGGGGCACACCCGGAAAATGCATTTTTTTTTTAGCAATAATGCTGCTATAGAGACCAAAATACAGTTTTACATTTTACAACGCTACTTAGAATCACTTATCTCAGCAAACAAATATGGGGATTCAGTTCCACCATATGACCATATGTTGTTAAGCCCACTACTACTTCACAGTAACCCAATATCAGTGGGTCCTAGACTAAATCCAACATGGGAGATAAATTAAATAGTGCTACTTCTAAAAGAATGAAAGTGTATTTAAATAATCTGTTGTTAAATGCATTGTGAAGATATATAATGGTAAATTAATGCAATAAAAAACACAATACAAAAATTTACAATGTCAAAACTAAACAATTCAAGCGATAGTGTTTTGATGTATATACTCACAATGCACATCATATATCGGCTCTATACCAAATGAAGATTATAATTAAAGTGACATTACTACCCAAAACCTCCTCAAATGTATACTTTACTGCAGTCACCTTCACAGAGGCATCTGGGGGTGGGGTGATCAACCCAAAGGATATTTCTGTGTAGGCTGTTTTGTAATCTATATATTGTATCATTTTATTTAGAGTCAGAATTCCAACTGGTGTAAGTGTTAGAGGTAGGATTGTTTGAGCTCTTCTTCCTATATAATCCAAACTGGCTGGGAGTGCAATTACCCCTGTTTAGACTGCCTCAAATCTTGGGTCCTTGCTAGGCACGATATCACAGATGATTTCTCTATAATAATAGATATTGTTCTTCTTTCTGTTTCCTGTTTTCAATTTATTATTTTGTAATTGTAGGGACTATTTAAACTTATGACCCTTAATTTTAAAGGAAATCTAAGCCATCGTCATATTAATAATTAGTTGAAAGTTTTCCTGTCACTTTAGTTCCCTGTAGTGCCCCCTGCCCTCCTGTTCTCCCCCCTTCCACTCAGCACTGAAGGGGTTAAAACTCCTTCAGTCACTTACCTGCATCCAGCGCTGATGTCCCTCATTGCTGGGTCAGGCTCCTCCCCCGCTTACATTAGGCTTCCCCATAGAAATCAATTCTTTCCTATGGGGATTTAGCAGATACTGGATGTCCTCATTCACAGCTTGAGGATGTCCAGCATTAGTTAGGTGACTTTTGGTCGCCTAACCACTCAGAAGGAGTTAACCACTCAAGGTAAATATTGCAGTTTCAGAGAAACAGCAATATAAGCTTGCAGGGTGAAGGGGAGTGGGGCACTGCACCCAGACCACTTCAATGAGTTGAAGTGGTCTGGGTGTCTATAGTGTCCCTTTAAGCACACACACTGACAGTCACACACTCAATGACAAACACACAGACGTCACTGACAGACACAGACTCGCTGATTTGAGACACACATATTCCCCAAAAGACACACACTGGCTGATACGCACTGACAGTCACACACACTCAATGACAAACACACATATGTCATTGACAGGCACAGACTCACTGATCTGACACACACTCATTCATTAACGGACACGCACACATGCACACTGACAAACGCACAAACAATGACAAACACTCATTGAAATACACACACTGACAGTCACACACAGACTCAAAGACAAACACACTCTCGCTGATTTGACAGACACTCAAACGCACACTTACACACACTCACAGACACACACACATATACACTCACAGACAGACACACACAGACACACTCATACACTCACACTCAAATACACTCACACACTCACATGCACACACATTCACAGACACACACACAGACACACTCATACATACACTCACAGAAACATACTAATTATTAATATTATTATAATACTTTTCACAAAGCATTCCTACCTGTCGTTGTGGGTCCAGTGGGGCTGCTGTGAGAGCTGTGCTTGTTGCTGTGTTAGAATAAAAGGCGGCGATGGAGCTGTGCTCTCCCTTCTCTGCTCCCTCACACCTAGCGGGCCGTCTACTGATGCTGGGAGTCAAATTCCGGCTCCTGTGGCATCAGCAAACGGCGAGCGAGGGAGCAGAGCAGGGAGATCACAGCTCCCTTGCTGTCTTTGATTCTAACACAGTTGCACGCCGGGGGGTTCTATAAGGTGGCTATGAAAGGGGGAAACACCAGGGATATCTGAGAGGGTGTTTGGGGGCGGCAAAAAATGGTTACTGCCGTCTAAGGCAAATGCCTAGTTTGCTTTGGGCTATATACAGCACTGCCCCCAGATAGAAAACTGCTCATACTGTTCATGTCATTTTTATTTAGTATGCAATGAAGGTTGGCATACCATGGTCCTACTAGGTCCTCACAACCCCACTACCGTCTAACACATGGCCGACCCGCATCTAGATAAAACACATAATGCCTCTTAATATTATTTTGATGAATGTCAAGGTGCTTAACTCCCCTAAAAACCATGGGGCCCACATAGTGTTCTGCCAGGAAACACATTTTAAATGGGTTGCAAGACCGTAATTTAGCTCTAAACACTACCCCGGTGACTTTCACTCCTGCTACAGGAGGAAAAAAGAGGCGTTTCAATCCTGATAAACAAAGGTGGGAGATAAAATGGGCAGATATTTGTTGTTACAATGCTATGTGAATGAACAGTATACATTTGTCAATATGTATGGTTCGCATAATAACCAAATTGCCTTTCTAGTAAAGATCTTTGCTCTAATGACACTACACAAGTTTGGCGAGGTGATAATAGGGGGACAAACACATTTTCTACTGGACTCTCTCCTAGATTCCACATCCACAGCCAGGGTAGCAACGGCTACTGTAAGGAAGAGGGACTCCCTCGCCTCCAAACTACAACACACACTCCTACAACATAACTTTCTGGAAACATAGCGTTTATTACATCCCACTGAGACTGACTTTACTTACCACTCCAAGGTGGGGTACAAATATTTTTAGCAGTCCACCACTTAAGCCTACTTCAAAAACATAATTGTTCAAAACTAGACAAATAAGAGTATTTAATATTATTATTATTGGTATTTATATAGCGTCAACTAATTCCGCAGCGCTTTACAATATTATGAAAGGCGGGGGAATTTCCAATAAACAAGACAATTACTCATTGACACAGGAACAATAGGTAGATGAGGACCCTACTCAAACGAGCTTACAGTCTAGAGGAGATGGGGTACAAATACACAGGAGGGCAGCACAGGGTGACAGCCACCAAACAAGGTGGAAATATAGAAAACATGACCATATTTGGCCATTTTACCTCCAATTTCTATTAATTAGATTTTTATTTTGCATTTTAACACGTAATGTAGAACACATTGCAATTTGTGTTCAGATAAATATGAGTCAAAGGGATTTTCAATTTTTTTTGGAAATTACATAGCTAACTGATTCGATTTCATGTTGTTGGATAAGCTTTTCAAATTATTTAATATTTTTGGATTGAACATCTATATTTATGGTTTAAAAAATGATTTAATATTCTTAAAATTATTTTAGTTTGTAATATTTCGATTTTTATATATTTACATACTTTTTATATGTGATATTTTTTGTTATTTTTAATATTTTGAAAAAATAAATCATCTTAAATGTCTATCTAAAAAAGTAAATGATTGAAAAGCTTATCTAACAATATTAACTCAAGGCCTACGTTACGTATCAAGTTTTGTCACAATGTTTACAGTTTTCAATCTTCATGGTGCATATATTTCATTTGGGGTTCATTTAAAAGTCCACAAATCTAATTTACCAATTGGAAATTACATACTTTAAACATTAGACACCTTAGTTTTTTTTGTTTGTTTGTTTGTGTTGGTTTTTTTTCTAGAGGATAGTTGAACATGTTCATTCTTTTATTTTACCACCAATACAGCATGCCTCCCTCATAATAAACTAAACTCAACCCATATTGTATTTCGCTACATATCTACTCAATAAAATACCCAATTACATCTGAAATTTACCACCTATTTACCACTTATGGTAAATAGGTGGTAAATCTATCTATCTATTTATCTATCTATCTATCTGTCTCTCTGTCCATCTGTTTGGAGATTGCTTTGCCAAAATAATGTATAAAGATCGTGTTATGAGTAAAAGCATTGATATCTGATCTGTCTGTGCCACAACTGGGAATACTATCCAGATATTTTTTGAAGCAATACAAATAATAAAATGGTTTGAACATCTATATTTTGTAGTGAAGTTATTATGAAGGAAACACTTATTGAATATGTTTTGCCTTTTTAACAGATGACACAGTTCATGAATCAGCTGAGCCGTCCCGTGGTGAAAACTCAGCACCAGCACCGAGGATACCAAATTGGCTTTTGACGAACCTACTGTTTCTTCTGGCGATGCTTTTGACATTATAGCACAGAATGCTTCACTGAGCAGCTCCACAAAAATCAGGGTCTTCAAACATCAAAGATCCACTTAACTGCTTCTCCCTAGAAAAGACCTTATTATTATTATTATTATTATCTTTTCTGTTGATTTTTTAATAGCATAACTTTTTATTTTATTTTCCATTCTGCATTTAACATTAATTTCAGAAGATTCTCTATGCTACATACACTATCGTGTGGACATTCCCTATCTTTTCGGGACTTAAAAAAAAAAAAAAAAAAAAATTGAACTGTTTGTTGAAAATGCCAAATTTGAAAAGTGACACTAATGAATCAAATTTTTTCTTGAATTCATTTCTACAAAATCACTTAATTTGGCTGATTGTATTGTGCTTACGAGATGGACCTGATGAAGACAAAAAAAGGTCTGAAAAAGAATTTGGAGATTTCGCAAACAGCATGGCAGAAATGTACTTTTAGAATGGACAAAGACTCTGGGCAAACAATGTTACCCTATTCAGAATGTGAGGAGCTGGTACAAATATGTATTTCATATAACATGGATCTTTCAAGGAACATTTATGTGAAAAAAGAACATTTGATGGATACACTGAGTACATCTGATGGAACAAAGGTTTCAACAAACATAGGTTGAATTATTTTTGGTTTCAAAATGCTTTAACAGATTGTAAGCAGTGTCAATAGATGTTAAGAGTGAATCACCATTTCCTAATGTCAATAGATAACACTAGAATGAGATTTCCAAGGTGCTACATTTAATTTTTCTTATTATGATAGAACACACAGGATTTTTTTTTTTCAAGTGGCCTTGTCCAAAGTTAACATAAACAAGAGACAGGCTACTAAATGCACCACTTTGGTAGTTGTAGTTACAAATAAAATGTACAAAGAGGAGTACTGGGTTTATGTATGTCTGGCGCTACCTATCTTTTGGAGTTATAGATTTCTTGGAAACTAAATCATACTGAAACGTACGCACGGGAAGCAGTGAGCTCTGCAAAGAGTTAAAAAAAAATGAAAGCAAAAAACAACTGGAATTTGTTGATAATTGTCTTTGTTTCCTTTTTTTTTTTTTATCAGCCATTTATCCTTATGTTTCCGATGAACTATGATGCATATTCTGCATTTAATCAAAACCCCCAGCACAAGGGGTACAACATTGTAAATCGGTTAATAATTTAGGCTCCTGAAGACTTTAACAAATACTATTTTAAAGAGAACATCTGGTATGTGTATTGTTTGAAATAATTTTATTATGACATTGACTAAGTACTATGTATAAACATAGAATTACTGGTAATCTTTAATATATCATCGTACAATGACCTATTTTAGAAGCAGGATATTATGTCAGAGCTGGCTATGATCTAGCTCAGTGGTTCCCAACCCAGTCCTCGAGCACCCCATACCGGTCCAGGATTTAGGTATTACCCTGTTGTATCTAAAGTGTTTTTTTTTCTTCTAAAAACACCTTAGACAGAATTCGGCAATCCCTAAATCCTGGACTGTTAGGAGGTACTTGAGGACTGGCTTGGGAACCACTGATCTAGATAGCAATGGGTGAATCTTGCCAAGAACATAAAAGTATGCAGGTTAAAATCTGTTAAGAGTATATTGATTTTTTTATTTTATTATTATTATATTATTTTTTTGTGATAGGAGTCTATGGGGAGAAAATGATATAATTAAACACTACATATTCACCAAATGTACTTAATACAAAGACAAATAGTACCTAATTAATGAATAGACCACTAATAGGGTTAAAGAGTAAAGCCTTCAATATGTGCTAACATGAAGAGTAAAGATAATCCAATTATTTCATACTTTAAAATATTTGTAACAGATATTATTTAGATGGCAGAAATTGAGTGACTTTAGTTAGCAAAAAACATTTTCAGATAAAATCGTATTTTTCCTATGGGAAGAGTTACATTGGAAAATGAAAATAGAGCCTTCAAAAATTATCATTGTGCTGGGTTGCTTTCACATAGAAAGTAGTAGTATGCATTATTTTACATAATAGATACAATCAAATACAACAAAGCACAGAATTATGCATTGTAAAAATTAACTTAAGAAACAATAATTATGTATTAATTGTCCATCTACGGAAGAAGTTTGTATTTTAGAACATTATATTTTTCAGATTTCCTTTTGTCTAATGGATTCGTCATAGACTGTAGTTTCCCTAAACCATAACATTTTCAGTCCATGCGCAGAGAAAGGTACATTAAAAGTAAATACAGATGGGGATTAATTATGCTGCAAAACATTGTTAGGAAAGTTGTGGAAATGATTTTATATATTGAATAAAGACATAATGCATACATTATCATTGTTTTAAAATAGGTAGACAATTAATTTGATGATGTCCTAGCATTAACACAACAGATTAATTCAACAGAGGCAAAGGAGCCTACTGCACCTTTAAATTATTAAAGATTTGTGTTATGGAGATAGCGGCCTTAACTTGTTTTTAAAATCTGGAACTCACAAAGCAGAAAAATAAATAAATTAAACACACTCACAGATCTATCTATCTATCTATCTATCTATCTATCTATATCTATACACGGTTCAAAATCTTGACATTAGGGATGAGTGAAAAATAACATTTTGTTTTTCACAGGAACCTCCTTTGATGGAAGTATTGTCTAAGTAATCAACACTACATTTTTTTTTAAATTAGAATTAATAATGATCTAATTATATATGTATTGTTAAAAAAAGTTTGACAGTTCATCTACTTGTTACTGCCCGACCAGAATCTACTTTTAATAATGGAGAAAATAATAGAATTCTTTAAAGCATTTCATTTATATATATTTTTAATATTACAAATATATTGGGGCAAAATTGGAGCTGCTCTTCACGCTTAAATTCTGACGGACTAGTTCTGGCCCGGTCTCTTTGACTTGCTCTCTTTTTTTCTTTCTATCTTTCCCTTTGTTCCTCCCTATATACTATAAACATCCAGGTGGGTTGTCTTAGTAAATCAATTTTCCTGGCTGCCAATGGCTTTGCAACTTGAAGCAGGGGAATTAGCATCAGTGGTTTTGGTGGATACTGTGTATCCTTTAATACACAAGGTAACATTTCATGTTAGATTAGAATTTCGTTTTGTACTGTACCTACTTGGATGGCAAAGAATATAAGATAAAGAAAACAAAAAAACAAAACAAACAAACAAAAAAGTACATTCTTTAAAAGTCTGTATTATTAGCAACCTATGTTGTATATAGTGTTTGATAATAAAGTATTAATTCAATTCTTATGTCTTTTGTAAGTGAATACATTAGACTTTCAGGCCACAGAAATCATACTTGTTGTCAGAGAGCCTGGAAGCAAATCTAGCTGTAACAGTACAGCCGACAAGTTTTGTCTGTGAAATCATACTCATTGACACGACCTTACCCTTTCATTGCTCAACAAAACACCTGACGATCAATGTTTTGTACTAAATGTTTATAGGTCTGATGTTAGAACCCTGTGTACTTTTTGGCATGTTAGGTTAAAGGGGTGAAGGGGATTTCTAAAAACCCATTGTATGCAAGACTTGTTTTTGATAATTTTCAAGGGGTTTTCCTTTTTCTTTTTATTTTTTTCATGTGCTTTTACACATACTTGTAAACTAATGTGACAAACACTCTTCACTTTATCCATGTGGACAAAAAAATAAATAAAACAAAACGTGTCTTTAGGTTTTAAAGACATCACTTTGATAGGAAATTAGAAATTCTGTCTTAGTTCAAAGTTTTATTTTACCGTTGAACACACATCCGTTGCAGACTGAAGTTCTGTTGAACGTTGTAGTTTTTGTTCCGGTATCCTACAAGAGTTGTACTCTGTCCTGTTAAATTATCATCTAACTGTGGCTACCTGTTTTAATTTCTACCCTTTTCTGTTACTTCTGATCTGTCTGTCTTTCATTCCTCAAGCAGTGAATGAGCAGATCAGTTCTAACTTTGGCATCACTTAGCTTTCCCAGGCATTCACCCCCAAGTTTCTCAGATCTGAAACAAATCTCCCTACGATACGCTTACTGCCATTGTCCGTACAGTTTAATAGATGCTGGCATGTTGAAGGTTGCCCATAAGTCTACAAAAGCTGCTTTTCATACTTACTCTTGTCATCTCATTGAAATCACTCATTGTGTGTGCATCTGGGTAAGAGAGTCACGCTCAGTGTGGTCTTGGTCTTGTAAATCCCTGCTTTGCACTTACTATTCCTAGAGTGCTGTTTTGAAATGCTTACATTATATGAATTTAAAAAAAAATGTAAAAAAAAATAAATCATAAACTGTATTTGTATATACACGTGTCCGTACAATTAAACTTAAATAAAAAACAAAATTTGTCATCGTTTTATTTACATGTGTTATTTGTTTTGATTTGCAACTTTGTCTTCATAACGCGATGTTGTGGAAAAACAAGGTATTTTTCTTTAAAAAGTATAGACAATATAAAAACTTTATTAGCATAATCAAATATCCTGTAGCTAGACAATGCTATATTAAAAACATAATGTCATTACAAGATATTCATTATTCTACAGGACTATAAAAATCTATTTATTAGGATAATTTATTTTGCGGGTTTCTACATAATTAGCATTTTAACTGGAATGGTATTTCTGCCACATTCGTAATATCTTAGCTATATTTATTGACACACTAGCAAGCTAAGACTAAGTTACACTGTTCAGTTGACTAGATGTTTTGAAAGGCACACTATATTTAAAATAATTAATGTTTTCCTAGCCTCTGTCTTCCTTAATCATTTAAGATTACTAAGTGTCCTGGTGCAACCCCATAATGAAAACTACCTATTTCAGGGGGATTCAACTCCTAGTCATATTGCGGCTGTATGCTGGAAAATAATCTAAAACTGCTAGAATGACAGGTAATTTAATCCCGCCACGATCCAATAGAAAATCTATGGAGCAGATTAAAGAAATGTCTTAGAAGCAACCAGGGAATAAAAGACAATTGATAGAAGCAATCATATAATCTTTGTTTTACATTATAACGCCTGAAGAACACACGGTTCATTCCATGGTACACTGTTGTATGGCTGTACTTTGGCAAAATGCTTCCCCAACTTTTCCAGGTTTTCGCCATTTTGATCACTAGAATGCCAAAGAGAATCTTATTGTGCCTTGATGGGCAAGAGGTCTACCCAGTGATGTGGGATGCATCTCCTGTCCAATAAAGACATGGCAAAACAAAATAATGAATGGTTGTGGGACAGCCACTAAAACAGAGGGGAAAAAAAAGAAAGAACAGTAAAAAAAAAAAAAATCTATATATTTCCAAGCATGATTGTTTCAAACACTTTTACTGCAGGTATTGAGGGAGACAGTCCAGCAGATAGTTATTGCCTGGTTTTACACTTGATGTACGGAGTGAGAGATATCCTGTGTCATTGTTCCTACTGTGAAGTTGGCTAGATTTAAGTTACTGCTGTACCTACTTAGCTACAGCCTTCTTCACTTCTGTTTCTGTTGCTGATTCAAAAGAATGCAACAAACCCAATTTGAAATGCTCTCTTATTTTGTAACAAACTAGGAAAAATTCCTTCTCAACCCCAGAATGGCAGTCAGATCTCTAACAGAAGATATCACCCCACACATTAAATATTATGTCCATGAATATTATGTTTTTGCAAGAGCCCATCTGATCATTGTTTACAAATCTGTACAGGCTCTGTCTTTAGGCAGAGAATTCCCAAATATATTTGTATACTGTTATCATATCCCATCTGAGGGTCTAAACAGATTTTAATTTATTAGCCTTTCTTCATAACTAATATCCTCCATTCCTCTTATTAATTTTGTAGCCTACCTCTGCTCTTTTTTTAACACCATAATATATTTCTTTATAGCAGGTACCCAAAATTGCACAGCATATTGCAGGTGTGGTCTCACCATTTATTTATAAACTGGAATAACTATATTTTAGTGCAGAGAATGAATTCCCCTTTTTATACATGACAGTACTTCACTGGCATCACTGGAAACTGCTGATTGAATTTGGACACTGTTGCCTAGTTTGTTGTCAGTAACTATTCCCAAATCCTTCTCATGTGTTGTTTTCCCTAACTCACTACCATTTAGGATGTAAGTTGCTTGTGCATTCCTTACTTCGAAGTGCATAAGTTTGTATTTATCTACATTAAATTGCAAAAATAAATATATATACATATTTATATATTTGAAGTGTATGTGTTTATTTATGAAATTATTTATGTAATTATGTATATGAATATATATATATATATATATATATATATATCGTATTATATACATATATATATATATATATATAAAATGTAATTATTACATATATTTATTTATATATATAATTTAATTCTAAGTGTATTTTGATATAAATATATATATATATATATATATATATATATATATATATATATATATATATATAGATTAATATCAAAATAGAGTTAGAATAAAATTATATATATATATTTAAAAAAAAGTAAATAATTTTTATTTTTTTATTTATTTTTGATTAATTATTTTTTTTATTATATATATATATAATATATAGTTATTATATATATTATATATGTGTGTAATTTTACTCTAAGTGTATTTTTATATTAATATATGTTTATATTAATAAAAAAATACGCTTAGTATGATATTATATATAAGATAGATATATACATATTATATATTATATAGATCTAATATATATATATATATATATATATTTTTTTTTTTTTATTAACAAAATTTTTATTTTATTTTACAGAAGCAGGTATGCTCCCCTTCAGTTCAGGTAGTCCCCCTGCAGGCAGCGCAATGGACGGTTATTGCGGCCATGTGACAGCTCTTTCAGAGCAATCACAAGGCCCGAAGGGGCCTAATTTGCAGAGGAGGAACTGTCTGGGCTTTTATATAGTCCCCACAGACCAAGAGGAACACTGATCGCCGGTGGGGGAACGGTGTCGATAGGGTAAGTACTAAGAATACCTAGTACGTCCACGGTATTCTTAGTACTTACCCTATTGCTGCCGTTCCCCCGCCGGTGATCGGTGTTCCTCTTGGTACAGAGAGATCTTGGTCTCTAGTACATCTGCGATCGGGAAGGGGTTAATATTAGTTGGCTTGTAGCATATTCCAATCAATCATTTATTTCCCTTCTTTTTCCCTAAGCAGATATCTGCCCACAAGGATTCAACATTTGTCCTCACAGTTTTAGAGGAGGTCTTGATTTTTTATCTTGTAGTCCATTGGGCATCTACCCATTGGCTTGTATGCAAAGATACTATAACACTTCCAGGTTTTAAAAGCTCTTGCACATATTTCTGTTTGCTATAGCTTACTGCATAACACACATTAGCATCCAAAATTTGGCTTTTTGGTAGAATTTTTAAATAGGTACAAGTAGTATTTTTTTGTTCATGTTTCCTCTTTGTAAATAGCCCAGGTATGGCCAACTTGGAGAATCCAACTTGAAATTATTTATATCAACTAACGTTCCATTAAACCCCGTTGACAAGTTTGATTTTATTGAACAGACCACTTATCGCACAAAACCTTTCTGAAACACAGACATTTTATGCGATTATTTCTTAGCATGTTAAATATGCAAGTTGCAGGATTTTGTCAAAATTATAGCTGCAGATCCATTTAGAAAATGTGGGAGTAGTTTGAAGATTATTTTTTAGATAATTAAGGAACCCTTTGTTAAATGTGACTGAGTGCTTGTAGGATGGTTGTGTGAGTCAAATCCATTATCTGAGTCATAATTTGTTACAGTTGTAAGAAACAACTCTATCATGAAAACCATTATTCTCAACCCTAGACGTTCATTTACAGATTATAAACAGATGTGCAGAGACAAAAGACACAGCGGTATATATAAACAAACACAAAATACTTTCCTGCATAGCACTGCCTTCGACCCCGCTGGAGATGAAATGTAGTTTCCAGATTATTATTTTTTTCTGCTCCCTTTTAAAGACTTGCACAATGTTTAATGCTAACTGTAGTGATTTAAATGGAGTTCCGAGACACATCAGCTCATTAGAGATGCAAGCACACACTTGTTTTCTCAGTAAAGGCAAGCTTAGGCTCCAGAGAGATTTATTGAGGAGTGAAGATGCAGACAAGAATTGACAAAATCCACCACGTGGAAGACTTGATTAGAAGAAAATGGCAATAAAAAACAGAAACAGAAAAAAAGTTAACTATAACAGGGATAGATAACCTTCGGCACTCCAGATATTGTGGACTACATCTCTCATAAAACTCATACAGCCATAATGCTGACATCTACCATAATGTTCTTACAGACATAAACTGGCAAAGCATCATGGGAGATGTAGTTAGACCACAACAAATGGAGTGTTGAAGGTTGCCTATCACTGAACTAACCCGAACCTTGTATTCCATCCGTTTTTTGGTTGTTTTTTTTTATTAGACTTACCAAAAGAGAGAGCAGGAAGGAAGGAAGGAAGGAAGGAAGAAGAGAATTAAGGCAGGAAGGAGTGAAAGAAGGAAGGCAAAAGAGAAGGAGTGAAGGAAGGAGAGAGAGAGAAGGAAGGAAGGAGAGAAGGAAGAAGAGAAGTAAGGAAGGAAGGAAGGAAGAAGAGAATTAAGGCAGGAAGGAGCAAAATAAGGAAGGAAGTACAGAAGGAGAGAAGGAAGGACTGAAGGAAGGAGAGAGAGAGAAAAGGAAGGAAGGAAGGAGAGAATGAAGGAAGTAGAGAAGGAAGAAGAGAGGAAGGAGAGAAGGAAGAAAGAAAGGAAGGAGAGAAGGAAGGAGAGAAGGAAGGAACTAAGGAAGGAATATATGAAAAGAAGGAAACATGAAAAGAAGAAGAGTGGGAGAAAAGGAATGGAGCAAGGAAGGAAGGAATGAGAGAAGGAAAGAAGAAAGGAGAGAATGAGAGGAGAGAAGGAAGGAAGAAAGGAAGGAGAGAAAAGGAAGGAAGGAAGGATGGAATGATAGAAGGAAGGAAGGATAAAAGGAAGGAGAGAAGACAGGAATAAGAGAGGGAAGGAGAGAAGGAAGAAAGAAAGGAAGGAAGGAGAGAAGGAAGGAAGGAAGTAAAGAAGGAATGAACTAAGGAAGAAAGGCATAGAGAAAAGTAAGGAAAAAAGAAGGAGGGAGGAAGAGAAGGAATGAAGAAATGAAGAAAGGAATGAGAGGAGGAAGGAAGAAAGGATAAAGAGAGAGAAGGAAGGAAGGAAGGAAAAAATGAAGGAAGGAATGAGAGAAGGAAGGAAGAAGAGAAGAAAGGAAAAAAAGGAAGGGGAGAAGGAAGAAAGGAGAGAAGGATGGAAGATAGGAGAGTGGGACGGAGGGGAGAAGGAGAGAGAGAAGGAAGGGAGAAGGAGAGAGGATACCGTCGCTGCTCCTGTCAGAGGGCAGCATGAGTCCCGCGTATCGCTACGGCGGTATTCTCACAAACTAAGGGGAATACTGCCAAACACTCACCAGAGGTGACCTCTCCTCTCTCAGCAGCCGGGTCTGTATCATTAAGGATGACACCCGCTGCAGCTGTGAATAATAAAGGGTTTCCTGTTTAACCCTTAAAGGGCCAGATCAATTAATTTAGTAAGCTTGATCACATGTTTCCCTACAACCTATCAGGAAATGCCTTTAGCGATTTGAACCAAGTTTGTCCATTTCTCAGTGCCCTGTCGTAGTTTCCAGTTGGTTATCCGAGAGCGCGTTCCTTGTATTGATTTTTTGTGTATCTGACCTTGGCTTCCCTTATTGACTATCCGATCTCTGTATTCCTTGACTTTTGGCTTGGCTCCTGACTATTCTGATATCTCCATTCCTTGACCTTTGGCTTGTTTATCATTTGCGTTATACCTTTGTCTTGGCTTTTCCCCACCTTGTGTCTTTTTGCCTTTTTACGTTAAATCCGGCCAATCTAAGGCCCGGTAATACGTCTTAGGTATTTTCTTTATATCTACTTAAGTTCTGCGTGTTGGGAATCTACAGTAATCCAGACATAGACAGACAGACAGATGGAAGCACGCTTGTTATGGGCTAATGAAAATGCATGAGCTTAATCACAATGAGATAATAATTACCATGAATGCTTCATTGTTAGCAACGCAGGAGCGAAGTAACTAACTATCACAGGTTTATACTTTAGTATTTCAATATCTCAGGTGTTCGTTTTCTGTGGGCGTCTGTGGATTTTTTCATTGTGGTAAAATGTTAATCTTTATGTCTTGAATTATCAGCTTCACTAATATTCCTGACATACATTTCTTTAGAGATAAAGAACCTTTTCTGTGAAAATATCACTCACGTTTAAGATGCATATTAGCCATTAGTAAAACAAGCAAGGAATGTCTGTTACGAAATTAACGTTGTAAACCACCCACAAGAGTGATTTAGCGATGACAAGATACTTTCAAATTACTTTTAACCCTTTTGGTACTGGGAGGGTATGTTCCTACTGCATTGTGATTGAATATATTGCTTTTTCTCTGGCTACACTAAGTGAAAGCTTCAAAAGACTTACTGAGTGGACTCATTTCTCTGTCACATCTCGACACTTCCAAGCACTGTACACAGCTAGAGGTAAAGTCTATATTTTGCAACTGAACAACAGCTAGGAACAGTTTGACATCTCTGATTTTAGAAACCCCTACCAATCCCCAGTAACTCTACAGAAGGCACAGGGGAGAGATACTGGCAAGTTATGATGAGGACAGGGGTTAGGAGTCAAAGGAACACTCCGAGCATCATAACATGCATAAACATGTTATAGTTGCATGGTGGCTTGCCAGGGTAAGTAGTAAAACCATTTAAAAGTGGTTTTAGAACTTACACTTTTCTGTGGCGCAGCAATCACCTCCTCCTCTGCCATCAGAAAGTCTCTACACTGAGCTAATTCCAGCAGTGCAGTGACTGATAGCTCTCAACTAGCATGCTGAATGGCCAGTCTTCGCTTGGTTTTTACAACGTACCTGGGGTCTAGTTGACCCCAGGTAGGTTGTAAAACTGTTCTCAAATGGTTTGACAACTTGGGGGGTTATTGTGCTTTTAATTACCTAGAGATAAAAGAAGGTTAGAATGTTTAGATAACATGGAATAATGAGAGAGAATAAGATTGGGTGAAGGAATGTGGTAACACGAGAAGACATTTAAGTCTGGGAGTGGGTAAAGAGACACTGAAATGTGGAGCATATGTCTTTTCGTGGGTGTCTGGGTATGCAGTTCTTTACACATGAGTGTGGATCTATGTTCATGCCTATGTATGTTTCTACAAATGTGTCAGTGCCTGAGTGTGTCTATATTTGTCATGATTTTGTATGTGTCTGTGCACACACCTGAATTTATCATGCGGATATTAGTGTACAGGTGCACCTATATGCATTTTTCAGTAAGCATCCTTATGTTTATGAATGTCTACATGAGTGTCACTGTACTTGATTGTGTTGTATGCTTTTTGTGTATGTCTGTAGATTTCTAAATCTATATCTACCTTTTTTTAAATTCCCTGATGTATTCACAATAATTACTATTTTAGCGAATGACCCTGTAATCCTACAATGGTGACCCACGCGGGGTAATCAGGGATAGTAGCTCCTGTGAGGTTAGGGTAGGAGCGAAAGCTAGAAGAGTACAAACTTCACTTTTGGCTAAATCTCCAGGTGCTTTTACAAAATAGCAATATCCCTGCCTAATGATTATACAAGGACTGAGCTTTACCTGAATGGATCCCAATGAGGAGCTCTTTACAATGGTGCATTAAGTCCACAAATAGTGTGACAGCATTGTCTGTGAATTGCAACTTTCTACAAAAGCTTCTGTCAACCAGAGTGTGGTGTCACATTGTGTATGCAAAGCATTCACACTTTACGCAGAGGAGTAATCATCTCCGAACTCCCAACCAAGGACACCAGAGAGATTGGTGAATGTGCCTTTCCTCTAATGAACTATCTTGAGACTGAGAAAGTTAAGGCGCTGCCCTTGGAGACACTGATTGCAATAAAACCCATACACTTATATAATAGCACACTTCATTTTATTAAACTAAAAGAGTACTTATAATCATTTCATGCAGGTAACTATTTGTTTAAATAATATTAAATGGATTTATCGAAGGAGGGAGGAAATACAAGGATCTAGTAGGTACATTATTCCACTATACTTCAAAGCAATATAAATATTTATGATTGTTTAATGACTGAAATTTTGCATCAGTGAGTATTAAGGAGTTTAATGAAAAAAGATAATGAGATCTGCTCAAGAAGAGTGAAGTGGTTAAATGAATCCCTTTGGACAACCTCCATTCTCTCTATAATCTGTACAATATTTAATCCTCACTTAGTAAGGTTTAAATTTATAAAACAAGCTTTCATAATAAAAAGGGTTAATAAGAAATGAATTTAAAAACTATTTAATGTCTTTTTTTTTTGTAAAGATTATTAAAGCAGCTCTGTCACTGTCTTTACATATTTTTTTGCAAGGATCTCTGATGGTGACATGCCCCTTGGGGTGCACTGGCCTGGTGGTGCAGTACAGGTCAGGTGTACTTACCTGATCCTGTCGCCTGCAGGAAATGCCATCTTTGATCTTCAGCTCCTGGTGTTTCATCCGCCAGCAGCCAACATTAGTGCTGTGTTCTCGCACATACATGAGAGTACAATTCTAATGTCTACGGAGCAGGGCCGGACTGGCCCACCGGGATACCAGGAAATTTCTCAGTGGGCCGCAACAAGCTGGGGCTGGGCAGACAGCCCTAATGATCAGTGTGATAAATCCTCCCCTCTGACTGTGCCAGACTGTCAGTCTGAGGGGAGTAAGGAGGGAGGAGCTGGGGGCTGGTGTGGCTGCCAGCGGCCGCAGGGAGACCTATCAATCTAAAACCATTTCGGCTACATGCCACGCTCCCACACAGAAGCTCCGCCTCCCACACACAAGCTCCGCCCCCACACATTGCTGGAAAGCTGCCCACCGGACCAACAGGAAATTAAAAGGTATTTACCTTTTTACAGACCCCTACCCACCATTCAGACTACCCACCTTACAAACAGTCCCCCTACCCACTATACAGCCCCCCTCTACCCACCTCACAGCCCCCTACCCACTATACAGCCTCCTACCCACCTCACAGCCCCCTACCCACTATACAGCCCCCCCTCTACCCACCTCACACCCCCCTACCCACTATACAGCCTCCTACCCACCTCACAGCCACCCTACCCACTATATAGCCACCCTACCCACTATTCATCCCCTACCCACATCACAGCCCCCTACCCATTATACATCCCCCTACCCTCTATAAAGCCCCCTACCCACCTCACTGTCCCCTACCCACCTCACAGTCCCCCTACCTATTATACAGCCCCCTACCCATTATACAGCCCCCTACCCACTATATAGCCCTCCTACCCACCAAACAGCCCCCCTAGACACATCACAGCACCCTACCCATTATAAAGCCCCGTACCCACTATACAGCCCCCTACCCACTATCCAGCCTCCTACCCACCTCACAGTCCCCCTACCCACCTCACAGTCCCCTACCTATTATACAGCCCCCTACCCATTATACAGCCCCTTAACTACTATATAGCCCTCCTACCTACCATACAGCCCCCCTACCCACCATACAACCCCTCTACCCACTATATGGCCCCCCTACCCACCTCACAGCTCCTATACCCACTCACAGTCCCCCTACCCACCATACAGAACCCCTACCAACCATACAGCCCCCCATCCACCTTACAGAACCCCTACCCACCTTACAACCCCCTTACAACCCCCCTACCCACTCACAGCCCACAGCCCTCCTACCCACCATATTAGAAAATAAAAATTATATATATATATATATATATATATATACCAATAATATGTAAGGCATATATGTATGCGTGTCTTGCCACCCCAGATTATTGAGTAATATATACACACATATAATATGTATATATATTTATTTATTATTTACATAGCCTTACATATTACATGCGACAATATATGGCACAATGACTTATGGGACTGGCATAGATTTTTTTCCAGGGCTGCTTTGTATCCCCAGTCCGGCCCTGCTACGGAGGATCCCGCAAGACTAGAGATTATTCCTCAATTCCCTGAGCCATCGCTGGTAACTCTGCTCTTTGCCAAGCTTTTACCATAGGACAAAGAAGTCATTACTGCACTGGAATATCAATAAAATCCAACAGCCTTTATGAGCATTTCAAACAGATGTTTTCTTTATCTTAGTATTACATACTATCAAACAGATTTAGTATTTATTTTCTCCATAAAGATATATTAGTGCTCTCTACACCTATTGCCAGTTGATCTATATAGACAATATTTCTAGCCATACTATTGTATGTCCTGTGCACAGCTTCCGTAGGGATCACTGAGACACTCGTAGAGTTATTCTTTAAATGAAGAGCTAAATAGAAAATGGCAATATTTGTTTTACCAAAATACTTAAACACAATTTCTACTTTAGTTGATAATGCCATTAGTGAATACTTATTTTTATACTACAGAAATCATAGAAATACTGTAGGAATTAAATTCCCGGAAACAGCCACATGTATAAATAGAGAAAAAAATTAAGAATGAAAATCCAAGAGGCTACATTAATTAAACACCAGCTACCTAGTGTCTTAGAGCAAGACCATCCCTTCATAAATGAAGGATTCAAAGCATGGAAACACTGTCTGGCAGTGAACACATCCCCAAGCTTTATTAGAACCTACAACTTCGTTCTAGGCGATTCTTCATTTAAGGAACATTATTTAGTTATTCATTTTAGTCCTTTCTGTTTACTATGTTGTTTTGGGAGATACTTACGTTCTAGAACACAAGCTGCTTAATAGCAGTGGATGCCCACTACTAATAAACAAATAAACGCTAAAATAACTAAAACAACAAAATGAAATATAAAGTATAAACCTTCTCAATTTAAGTAAGAATTATCTTAACACAAAAATGGAGAAAGTCAAATGTGGCAAGCCTGCTAATTGGAAGTTAAGGTTTAATGATAAATACAATATATGTGTCTCACTTCAAAGAGATCTTAATAAAGGTACACATTTGCTGTAAACGTACAAGTACAGGTTTTACAAACTTCCTTAAGCTCAATATAAAAAAGTCTACAAAGTGGAGCTAAAAAAACTTTTGACGTTAATCCTATCGGTGTGAATATGCAAAGAAGAAGTGCTCTCTAACACAGATTTGTGAACAAATATGTGGGCAAAAACAAAAATGTTGCGTTCATAATTTTGTTCAGTGTACATAGAGGGAGGGAAAAAAGTATTTGATCCCCTGCTGATTTTCAACGTTTGCCCACTGACAAAAAAAATGATCAGTCTATAATTTTAATGGTAGGTGTATTTTAACAGCGAGAGGCAGAATAACAAAACAAAATCTGGAAAAACGCATGTCAAAAAAGGTATAAATAGTAATGCATGTAATTGAGTGAAATATGTATTTGATCCACTATCAATAAGCAAGATTTCTGGCTCCGAGGTGTCTTTTGTACAGGTAACGAGCTGAGATTAGGAGCACTCTCTTAAAAGGAGTGTTCCTAATCTCATCTCGTCACCTGTATGAAAGACTCCTGTCCACAGAAGCAATCAATCAGATTTCAAACTCTCTGCCATGGCGGAGCTGTCCAAGGATGTCAGGGACAAGATTGTAGACCTACACAAGGTTGGAATGGGCTACAAGTTGGTGCAACAGTTGGTGCAATTATTTGCAAATTGAAGAAACACAAAATAATAGTCTCCTTCGGTCTTGTGCTCCATGCAAGATCTCACCTAATGGAGTTTCAATGATCATGAGAACAGTGAGGAATCAGCCCAGAACTACACGGGAGGAACTTTTTAATGATCTCAAGGCAGCTGGGACCATAGTCACCAAGAAAACAATTAGGAACACACTACGCTGTGAAGGACTGAAATCTTGCAGCGCTCGCAAGGTCCCCCTGCTCAAGAAAGCACATGTACAGGCCCGTCTGAAGTTTGCCAATGAACATCTGAATGATTCAGAGGAGAACTGGGTGAAATCGAGCTCTTTGGCATCAACTCAACTCACTGTGTTTGGAAGAGGAGGAATGCTGCCTATGACCCCAAGAACACCACCCCACCGTCAAACATGGAGGTAGAAACATTATGCTTTGGGGGTGTTTTTCTGCTAAGGGGACAGGACAACTGCACCGCATCAAAGGGCCGATGGACAGGGCCATGTACTGTCAAATCTTGGGTGAGAACCTCCTTCCCTCAGCCAGGGTATTGGAAATGGGTCATGAATGGGTATTCCAGCATGACAGTGACCAAAAACACACAGCCAAGGCAACAAAGGAGTGGCTCAAGAAGAAGTACATTAAGGTCCTGGAGTGGCCTAGCTAGTCTCCAGACCTTAATCCCATAGAAAATCTGTGGAGGGAGCTGAAGGTTTGAGTTGCCAAATGTCAGCCTCGAAACTTTATTAACTTGGATAGGATCTGCAAAGAGGAGTGGAACAAAATCCCTCCTGAGATGTGTGCAAACCTGGTGGCCAACTACAAGAAATGTCTGACCTCTGCACGTCTGTGACTGCCAACAAGGGTTTTGCCACCAAGTACTAAGTCGTAGTACTTATTTCACTCATTGACATGCAAATCAATGTATTACTTTTTTGACATGCGTTTTTCTGGATTTTTTATTTTTTATTCTCTCTCACTGTTAAAATACACCTACCATTAAAATTATAGACTGATCATTTCTTTTTCAGTGGGCAAAAGCTGAAAATCAGTAGGGGATCAAATACTTTTTTCCTTCCCTGTATGTACACTGAACAAAAATGTTTTTGCCCGCATATTTGTTCACCAATCTGTCTAAATCTGTGTTAGTAAGCACTTCTCCTTTGCAGATTCACACCGATCAACTGTAAGTGGGTTTTATGACACCAAAATACCTCTCCAAGCAGTCCCAATGACAACACTCAGAGACACCTTGTGCACTCAGATAGTCCCTGTACTAAACCATTTCTCTTATTCTGTGTAGCTATGGTTACCAAATGCATTTTGTTCCTACATTGAGAATGTTCTGTGTAGGAATGAAGCGAATCCAGTAACCATAGCTACAGAGAGTGGGAGAAACTCCACCTCCTGGTTCCATTCGAGGATTATCTGTCTGTCTATCTATCTATCTATCATGATTATCATTCAAATTGGGTGTACTTTCTTTTCCAAATGACTGTTAATATCCATGTGTATCTATCTATCTATCTATCTATCTATCGCTGCCTGTCTGTCCAGCCATCTATATATAGCTATATACAGTATAAATACCAGTATTACTACATAGTGGATTAGTTTGAAATTTCACTCTCTGGATCTCACAAGGTATCAACTATCAACTATCCACAGTGTATCACCAAAGCCATGGAACCAGAACTACAGCATCATCTGATCATTATCTTTAATGTTATTGGGGGAGCAGTCACATCACAACAGGTACTACGTCATGAGTCTACGGGAAGAAGGTGGAGCATTGGTACGGTGACACAAGTTACCAGCCTAAACACTGTTTCATTTATGGTCCTTTAAAAAGGTTCAGTGGGTTCCTCTATGAAATCTACTATGACATCGAAATATATTTGCAAACTGGAAACATTTTAAATATTGCGGTTGCTAATCATGTAAGGTTATGTACAAACGCATCAATTGAAGTATTAAATTGGATTGTCGTTAAGGAGATGCCTTTGAAGACCAACACAATAGTATTCTATCATGTAGGGCAATACACAGCAGAATTTTAATTAGTGATAGATTGTGGAACTAATTGCATAATGATTGATGCATTTTATGTTAAGTTCCATAAAAAGCAAATGCATTTTGTAGTCAATATATATAGGTTGTATCTTGAATAATTGCACATTACTGATATTTATGGATTTCTTATTACAATCCCAGACAAAAAGTCTTTCGGGTTCCTGCATTTTATAGCTTTTTGTGCAGAAAAAAATATATATTCCACCCATTGTAGGATATCAATATTTTATTCATTAGTGCACTTTTTATGTAATGATAGACATTTTTCAGCATTATTTTCACACATAAAGGTAGAAGGCACTATTTCACTCAAACGTGTAAAAGATGCATTTTAAACAGGTGTCATTATTTTTCCTTTTACAACCTACAAATAAAATAACATTAACAAAATTAAAATCAACTTTAAAAAAAATGCAGAGGTCACAAAAAATAGAATACACTTTGCATGCATATGTTTTAGATCCATTGGTGAAATGGGAGCAGATTGGGGGTGTAAAGATATTTAAAAAGGTCAAAGAAATATACAAAGAATGATTGTAATATGTGCAAAAAAAAAGCCTTTAAATGTTACTCCAAGGACCATAACCACTTTAGCGATTTGAAGTGGTCATGATGCCACACATTTTGTTATGAAACACTGCAAATATGAAGATTAATCCCTCTGCTGCTGCAGGTGTTACTCCACCTCAATCAATTAGACGCTACCAAAAAATAAAGATTAACTCTGTAAGACTTTACTACTGCCATTCAACAACCTACAAAGACAAACAAGTAAGTTTTATGTTGACTTACTATGGCTTGTAATTTTGTAATGTTGTACATAAGTTACACTCAAAGAACAAGCTCTTCTTTGGAAAGTCTATAGCAGACTAAACTGGTCAAACACTGAGTTCTTACTTTCAACTTTGGACTACACCAGGGAAGAACATAACCTTCTGCCAAGAATCCAGACCTGAAACAGGGCGTTGAGGAACCTCTGGGACATTTGAGCTGGTCTTTGGGCCTTGTTTACGTGCCTTTCCAGCCACTTTGGTGGCTATGGGTTTCTGAGTCATTTGAGCATTCTATCCAGCACACTTGTACTACACTTATTTTCGACTACTTTCTACATTTCATTATTACATTTTTTAATATTTGTAGGAAGCAATATGTAGACTAGAAAGCATATACAAGAAGTTGCAGGAACACAAAGGAAAATGGATGGAAGACGAGAGATATGTCAGTGGGAAAATGTCATAGAAATGCAGTGGGTACAGACTCACTATCTATAATGAACAATTAACGAGATACCAACCATTAACCTTTTTATACCAAAGTCGGGTTAAGGATTCTTTATTTAAATGTCCATTACACATCTGTATGCGTTTATTGATTTAACTACTTATTTAACAGTTCTTATATGATGTTCTTCTTCAAAATGTGTGTTTTTTTCAGGGACTTTAAGCAGACCTATGATATTTAAATATTTGGTTTTTAATCACTGAGACGCTAATTAAACTTGTCACTTCTTGTTTGTTAGATCACACTTTTCTTTTGTGTCTATATATTATGCAAATAGAATTACTATTATGCTTAAAGGGACACTGTAGGCACCCAGACCGCGTCAGCCCATTGAAGTGGTCTGGGTGCCAACTCCCATTACCCTTAACCCTGCAAGTGTAATTGTTGCATTTTTTATAAATTGCAATAATTGCCTTGCAGGGTTAAGTCCTCCTCTAGTGGCTAGTAGACAGCTACTAGAGGGACTTCTGGCTTCTCAGACAACTTAACCCCTTCAGCAATGTGGGATGGGGAGCAAGGGGGAGGGGGGGGGGGACTCCAGGAAACTGTTTTTTCATGGTTGTGTAGAATCCCTTTAACAAAAGTCAGTATCCTGTGAGAGGACCACCACATAGGTAAGTGTAGGATTTAAGGGGAGTTTTACAGAATTAGGGGTAGTACTAGGGTGACTTATGGTGAGGTGGCTTAGACTTATGAGTGCAATTATAGGGCCTGTATCAGAATCAGAGGTATTGAATTCACATTTATGAATTGAACAAATTTTCAGTAGTTTGCAATTCAATAGTAATTCAATATTAATTCAGTTGTTTGTAAAACAGCTAACTAATTTCAAAAAGCATCCAAGCACCAGCTGAACAGAAGCACAGACCTGCCTTTTATTAATAGCTGAATACATTATATTTGATAAAATCAGCCAAACTGTGGCCACCAATCAGTCTTCAATAGATGTTCTATTGCTGGTACAGTTTGTATTTTAGTGAATAGGCTCTTGTTTGTCCCTAGTAGAAAGTTCAGTTGCAATATCTTTACCATCTGAGACATTGTCCCTGGCTAAGCTACTTTATGTCCTTGTTATAGTAAGATGTGAATATAAAACTTTTTTAGAGATTCCCAACTTGGAACTATAGAGGGACACAATCTCCAAATGTATTGTCAAGGAGAATCATGGAAACAATATTATTATTATTATTATATTTATATAGCGCCAACAAATTCCGTACAATGGGTCCCCTGTATCCCCATTAGTGTGTTTCCTTTGTAAATATTTCAAGAACTGTTTTGACTGGAACATGTTTTATTCTACATAAAGGCAGCAGAAGTTTTAATTAATTCTAAACGATTCATTGCATTTATCATTGCAGGAGAGAAATGACACCCCCTAAGAGAGTTTTTCTTGTTATACAGTATTAGCACCGTTGCGGCACAAAAATATAACTTTCGTTTCAAAGTAGGTCACAAAATTGTATAATGGAATAGAAATGCCATTTTCTTTTTGTGTATTTTTTTCTAAAGATTTCCACTGACCATTATTTAGAACATTTAGAATAGCAGGCAATTGAATTCATCTTTCTGATTGGCTGAATACATTTTTTTTTCTTTTCAAACTTTTATAAAATGAATGTGGGTAGACACAAACTTTATTAATAACAACAAAGTCGTTAAACAGGAAACGTACATTCAGATTACTCAGTTTTCTTTTATAAATACCTTATATCATACTTTAGCCCAACATCCGGGGTATTTACTAGTACCCAATTTAATGGTACTTATTTTATCTACCTCGGAAGGATAAACCGTGCTAGGATTTGCACCTACGACCCAAGGGATGAACAGATTCTACTGATGGTGCATTAGACAACTGAGCTATCTCACCAGTCTGTACTGTACCTGATCAAAATGTTCATAAAAACATAACTTTTCTTGGCTGTTTTCAAAATATTTAAATTGTTTTTTTAATTGTAAGATCTCCCATTCCTGTTTAAAGGATTTGCCACAAGAACCTGAAAATAGTAATTAAAAAAAGATTTGCTTTATATGTAGCTTTTTTTAGATGTCCTTCAAGGGAGCCTCGATTGTAAAATGTCTCTTCTTTTTTTTTATTTCATCCTCATAGATTGTAAGCTTATTTGAGTAGAGCTTTCTTCTATAATAGCAAAGTGCTGTGGAAAATAATGACGCTACATAAATAGTAATAATAATTATTAGAAGGAGTTTTCAGACATTATAACTATTGGATTATTATTGTATATTATATGTCTTTATACTAGTAGAGTATCTCTCATCGTTTCTGACTTGCTATGCAATGCTTTCTTATCATTTACTGCCATTTTCATATCTAAGGTAATAATGGACAATTACATTGCCAGTCACCATCGTTTGTTACTGCTAGTCAACATTGTTTGATAATTTAGAACGAACTATTGAGCTTCCATATTCTCATAATTATATATTTTGTAAAAGAGTGAGCCATACTTTAGGCCATTTAAGAAACATATGAATATCTTTACAGTAAAACCTACATTGGCACTAAGCCACTCAGGAACAGTATTTATTGAGTAAATCGGGAGACCAGAAAAGAGCATGCTGGACTCCCCAGTCTGCCTATAATAATATATCCAACTTATTTTATTTATTATTTCTTTAGGTTAACCTGCCTAACATCCCAAACATAGTTACTGGCTTTGATTGGCTTTTTCTGTGTTGTGTAGCTGTTTCTTTCTGCTACACATAATACATCAAGGGTATTTTCAAACACTGAATGGTATGAAGATTAAAAAGTGCATGTGCGTAAGTCACAATACACATTGGTGTTGGGCTTTATTGACTTGACATATTGGCTTGCAGCAAATGAAGGTTCTTATACAATAGACGTATCAAATAAGGAATTTTACTTCTTTTAAAGAATGCTGACCACGTTTTTATTTTATTAATTAAATCAAAGATAAGTCATTTGTTGAAAATCATCATGGTTCAAAATACTAATCTATCTGTAAAAAAATATGGTATTATCTCGTAAATGGGAAATAATGCAAAATAGATGAAAACAGGTTATATGGGACTTTTTTTCATGTAACACATATTATTTTAATTTATCATTTAAACAAAGGCATTAACATAAAATAAAAACAGGGTAGCAATATGATGTTACCATTATGTAAAAAATACAACTTACCACTAGATATTAGACACATAATGTAGCACGTTGCTCCTTGGTAGGCTGTGTTAATTGGTTGATTACAGGTTAATTACACAAATCCTGAACCTTAGACTGATGTTAAAACTAAAATTCACTTCTGTTATTTTAGGAAGAGGTGTGAAGGAAAAAATCACACCCAAATTAATTTATGGAATTATATTAAGGATTATAAAGGACTGACGTATATTTATAATAATTGCATTTCCCCACGCATTGTCATCATGCTCATAAACCAGTTTAAAGGCAATTCATTCCTTTAATTGTATTTAGATTGATACATGACTCTTACTTTGCACGTGGTATATGAAATCTCAGTACAATTCACTTTATACTCATGTATTCACTGTATGTAGGCTATGAAACCCCCTTATTTATTCACTAAACACATAGATTATACTTTTCTTGCACCCAGTCAAATTTATTCTCAATACACTGCGTTCATAATTTCTACTTTGCAAATGACCAATCGAATTCCTCCAAAGCACACTGCATATATCAATACTAGAAACATAGAATGTGACGGCAGATAAGAACCATTCGGCCCATCTAGTCTGCCCAATTTTCTAAATACTTTCATTAGTCCCTGGCCTTATCTTATAGTTAGGATAGCCTTATGCCTATCCCACGCTATACGGTATAGTAACTATACTACTGTGCATGTAGCCAATCAAATTCCTTTACAGTACACTTTCACCAAGTATGTGGCCAATGAAATTCCTTACTGGATTCCATGTTTAATGTGGTCCGTTTTCAGTACAATACATTAAATATATAGTTTCTGCTTTGCATAAACCCAGTAATATTTTACATTCAGTGTTCCATCTCTTCTACATATAAACTGCACTGTAAAATTCTGTTCTGTTTTCTGTTAATTATCTTACATTCTATACATTGATACAATAAGTATAAACTGCATTTTCTTAAAAGGTCCGAAGGGAAAAATTAGATTTTATGAATTTGGTTTATAAAATCATAAAGTAAGAATATATTTTGTTGCAAAAAAATACATTGCTGCAGATCTTTTTTGCTGCAGACATTTTTATGATGCTACCATCAAGGTAGCAAGGTAATATATATTACTAAGGTGACACATAACAGGATATTAAAAAGCTTTTGACAAATATATTTTGTATTGATTATTTAAAAAAATATGCATTCATTATAGGCCATTCTGTTTAAGGATCCCTGTCTTGTAGCCTTTTATCATAATTCTGTTTTTATTTAGAACAGCTTTTCCTTTGATATAATGTGTCTGTGTTATAGGACTGTCTAAAACATCTCGTCTCTGTATCAGATTTTTGTTATGCTTGTAACTGATGCAGATGACTGTGCTGTAAACAAACTCCTCCTGAATGTAAAGATCCTGCACTCCCTCTACTGGAGGGAGAAGGTATTTACAATTTCATATGGCCAATTGTGTTTCTTGAAATATACCCTTCCAGGGACAAACATAGATTATTCAATAGGTGATTGATAAATGGTTGCCATGCTATAAGTTAAACACATTTGTAGGAACTTTCTAAATGATCAAGTTTTTTTTAAATTTGTTTAATACTTTATTTTACTTGATTTTCAAAAGATCTTATCCACATATTCATATATAAATTCATGTTTCAATGTGTACTTCTTGCCGGTAGGTTAAGTAAAAAAGCTTTCATCTTTTTTTTTATCATGCTTTAGAAAGTGGCTACAAACATTTTTGGTATGTTACTATTTGGTTATTTTAAAGGGGCACTACAGGCACCAAAACAACTTTAGCTTAACCCCTTAAGGACACAACTTCTGGAATAAAAGGGAATCATGACGGAATATTTCCGTCATGTGTCCTTAAGGGGTTAATAAAGCAGTATTAATGCATAGCTCATGCCTCTGAAGTCTCACTGCTCAATTATCAGCCATTCAGGAGTTAAATCACGAACTAGATCTGCCACTTGGGTGTCACCAATAACATTCTAAATTGCAACCGGTCTACTCAAATATTTTCAACATTCATTAAACCCCATTTAATTGTATCATTATGCACCTCATTAGGCCCTCATTTGGCCACACTGCATCTAGGTATGGTTATGTTGGGCCCTCATTTGGCCTTCACTATCATAGGAAAGTAAAGGGTGTGCTAAACAGTGTGCATACAATATGTATTCTTATTAATAGAGTGGTAACTGCATACATGTAGAGAATAAAAAAAGGCCCAACCTTTCATTAAAAAAAAGAAAAAGAAAAGGTAAAATTATTAAGTCCCCATGAGAGATGCAGGACATCACACATATATGTTTATATTAGGCCCTCACTAGGCCTTCCACAACATATGCTTCATATGGCCCTCAGTGAGCAACCTACTGCGATCAGTGCCATGTTACTCAAGTGTCTCATCATTATCATCTCTAATTAACAGTCCTCTCATGGTTAAAGTTGGTTATATACACATTATGATATGGAGCAGGTCTGCAATTTTGCATCACTGTGTAAATTGCAACTGCTCCACAGCTCATCAACCATTAACCAACCCACATCATATCACTTCATACAACCGCTAATTCTCATACTGCCCTTAAATGGCCACCCCGCTACTCATGAATCGGAATGAGCTCTCTCGGCCTTCTACTCCTCTATCTTGACACTTCTCACTAGGCCTTCACTTACATAAGCTTCATAGAGTCCCAGGTGGGCTCACAGTTACAACCTAATTCCGTCCTTCCTGATGCTTGGGGGTTATATATTGCCCTCTTATATTGCATTTAAGTACACCACTCAGTGTAAAAATAAATAAATAAAAACAAATTGAATAACAGAGCATCAATAATGTCCATACTCAATTCACAGACCATTTCTACAACTTTGGTACAATTAACCTACATTAATCCATGCCATAATCATTACTTTACATACACCCTATTAAACACTCGACAGCTCGAGACTTACACTTGGTAATATTGGCCTTGCGCTGCAATACCTCTATACACGGCCCTCACTAGGCCTTCACTCGATACATTACATATGGCTCTCTGTGGGCAATCCACTATGACACAATTTCTGCCACACATTTGGGAAATTACATACAACATTTCCAGCTGTACAATGGTCAGCTACAATCCTGTCATACTACGGTTGACTATTCCTCTCAGCCTAGTTATGCCCACGCAATTCCTTCCTTTACAACCCTCTCTCTTCACGCCAGAGAAACAAGAATTCAATGTAATTACACATTGAATCATATTCAGGCCACCTCGGTCTGTCACGGTTTTACCTAAGCCTTGTATAATCCACAACTCCTGTCCCAGGCACTTACTAGATCTTACATATTTTGCTTCCTGCTAGTAAACTAGAGATGTTCCAATCTTCTCATATATACTTCAGGTCCTTCTTGTGGAAGGATGCACAGTGGGAACTCATAATTAGACACAATACTACTAGGTATCTCTTTCATATCCATATTGACAATCATAAGTTCTACTATTATCTAGGTTTCTACTATCTCTGCTTATCATCCTGTTGTTCACACTTTAATCCTTAACCACAACACAGGTACTTTATACCCTTACCTCAATAAGCACTTACACCATACTGGACATATTTCCATTAACGTTGCCATTGTGTATCAAGGTACCGCTCCATGATATTCCTTTCTCAAGCTCAACCACACACTAGTTGGGCAAGATACGTACATTTCAATATTCTTTCTATCAATTTATCACGTTTCTATTCCCCAACTGGCTGTTAAGAGTATTGGTGTCTGCCATTTTATTGTATATTTGTAATTCAGTCATGCAAGGCATACACCCATCCTCATGCAGAGGTATTTGTCCATCGGTACAACTCATAGCTAGAGTCTTGCTCTTACCGCTCTAGGTTTTAGATAGGGCACACCTCAACCGACTTACACCACCATTACTTTAACTCAGCTTATTTTAAACGACCACAAATATATATACATATGTATTTATATATATATATATATATATATATATATATGAAAAATAAAAACATGTGGTGTTAAAGGATCACTATAGGCTCAGGAATACAAACATGTATTCCTGACCCTATAGTGTTTAACCCACCATTTAGGTGGCTTGTCCCCCCCCCCATAACCTCCCTATAAAATTATAAAACTCACCTTATATCAAGCGCCGTGCGTGTCCATAGGTGCTGGCTCCGCCCCCTTTGTGACATAATCAAAATGGCCGATTTTTAACCTTAGGGAAAGCATTGGTTTGGCTACGGTCACGGGTGCCGGGCCAAATGCCGTTTCGGCCAATCGGAACCTCCTTATAGAGATGCATCTCTTTGAAGAAAAATTCAGCTGAATGGGGACGGTGAATGTCAGGGCTGCTTACTGTGCAGTGCTCAGCCAGGGAGCCCCTCCAGTGGCCATCTAAGGAGTGGCCACTTGGAGTTGTCCCTAGGGTCAATGTAAACACTGCCTTTTCTCTGAAAAGGCAGTGTTTACATGCAAATGCCTGAAGGGAGCTATTATACTCACCAGAACAACTACATTAAGCGGTAGTTGTTCTGGTGACTATAGTGTCCCTTTAAGTAGGGGTTGCTTATAAAAAAGAAAATTAAATTTGTACTTTTCTTTGTGAGAAAGTTCCTGCAATAAAAAAAAATGTTCATACATAATGTCAAGATTTTGAACTATGTGCATAAATAGATTGACTGACAGACAGACATAGATAGACAGATAGATAGATGTCTTGCTATGTCTCTATTTGTTTTTTTTTTAAGTATTGCTTCCAATAATTCATAAATCAGAGTTTCAGGAAGGGTTGCTAGCATGGACATTGGTCAGTACTCAGTATATCACCATTTCTTACTTTTGTCTAACAAAGTTATGTTTCAGTCAGATCATCAATGTATACATGTGTCACCTAGCTCTGTAGCAATGCAACTCACACTAATATGCAGAATGCATCAGTTCATCACAGAGCTCCACAGCAATAGAACTCAGTTAGTATGTGCAGACTGCATCCATAGATCACAGAGCTGTACTGTAAAGTGGCGATGTGTGTGTGGAGTGTGTGTGGGATGGCTTTATATTGTGTGACTGAATGTAATGGAGGTGGAGGCATTGTGTGTAGTATTAACTGACAGGTTAGTGGGTGGTTGGCTAAATGTGATGTGTGTGAGATGTTGGCTGAGTGTGAGTAGTGGACATGAGTAGTCCACCTATTCTGTGGAACTCCCTTCCCTCCTCAATCAGACTTTCACCCAGCCTCCACTCCTTCAAAAAATCTTTGAAAACTCACTTCTTCATTAAAGTGTATCAATTAAACTGTCAGCAGGCTTCTCATCCCCCAACCCATGACTCCTTTCCTGCAACTGTCAAAAATGACCTACCAAGCACTCAATAAACCCTTCTGCAACAAACTATTTAATTCCTCTACTTTAACCCTTTGTGTCACTATATCCCACTCCCTCTAGCATGTAAGCTCATCGAGCAGGGTACTCAACCCCCTCTGTTCCTGTACGTCAGTGTTCTGATCTCAATTATGTGTCTGTTGGGCCACCCATTGTACAGCGCTACGGAATTTGTTGGCGCTTTATAAATAATAAAATAATAATAATAATGTGAATTATGTATTTAGTAATAAATACAGATTGATGACCTTGTTGGCCAATGACACCGCCTAGTACAGCCTAGCCTATTGGTCACATCAATCTGTCTACTGGTCTCTAACAGTTTGCAATGGTTGCAGGGAAGGTCTCTAAGAGCTTGCAATCTAACTAAAGTTAGCATGTTTGTTTTTTAATGCTTACCTCAATTATTTAAAAAAATACTAACATAACTTAGATTGCATGGTCCATTCTCTGCAGCCTTGCATATAGAGATCAGGACGAGCAGGGAATGGCCAGTAGAGCAAGTTTGCATTTCCGTGATATGACATATCACAGGAAAGTTAATGAGTTGGATTGCAAGCTCTTGGGACCAAGAGCTTGCACAGGTGAGCATTTTTTTTTGTATATGAAGAATTGTGTGGCACAGGCATGTTAAGTACCTTACAGTTTCAGGAGGCAGCACAGATTATCCAGCATAGTGTGGTGGTAATGTTAGAAAGGATGGCTGGTTGAAGACACTGTGGAAGGGATGGAGCCAGAAGCAATGCATGAGTCAACCTACTCTGCTAAAGAGGAACTGAGGATCAGTCAAGGTGAAGAGCCATCTGGCAGGCTTCTGGTCACACTCTAGACCAAAGTGACCAACATAGTGAAGTTCCACCACTGTGGAAACACTTCAAACAGTATCTTCATCTTATCCAGGAGAGAGAGAGGTCAGCAGATAGGTTGCAGATTCCTGCAATGAGATAATCATTTATATTTTGTGTTCAGCTCTAGAAAGCAAAACTAAATGGGATATCTGATATTCACATATATCCTTCACAATGTTCAAAGACAGAAATTTCCCTCAACTAGTGTGGAGTTAATATTTAATAAGTTTACTTTCCCATATATGGAGACTTTATCATTCTTACCTTTAACCTCATGTTTTTTATTGAATACAATTTGTTTAGATTTTTCTTAGATTCTTCGTATGGCTCTTGAAATTTTGATGTGACTTACATTCTTCTTTCAAGTGATGCATGAAATGTCAGTAGCTCACTTTACTCATTGACATTACCCACCATCATTTGGTTGATAAGGGACTTTAAGAAGGTTTTTCCAGTTGTTTCAATACTCTCTCGTAATCTTAATTTCCTGACCCATCAGGAGCCTGATGCACATGTAGGGCTTCTCACAGAACCGATGTGCATGCAAACTGAGTCTACAAGTTCCTTGTCTGATGGAGTGCTCTGCAGAGATCCATGTTGTTCATAATTAGTTACCAGTTACTGAACCTTTACATTTTTTTTATATTTAAAGATTTTTAAAAATAATTTTCTAGTAGGTACTAGTGAAATGGAAAAATAAGATTAAATGTACAAACTTCTCACTTTCCTCTATTTTAGCTTTCTGATAATTATTGTTATAAACTTTGTCCTTGGCACTGAGCAGTCAACATAGAAAAAGCTTATAGAGAGGAGGAAGAATAAAACAATTGTTACATTTCTCCTCTTAATGTGCAATGTTTTCCCAGGCTTTGTTTTGTCTGAAATGGATTATGAAATAATTAGAAAAATATATAATGTTCATTTAAATGAAAACATGAAAAAAGCTTAAGACAATATGATTTTTAATGTTTTATTGCATGCTGTAAATTACAGAGTAGTAATAGTTCCCCTTTAACAAAACCCACGTAATACATGCACTAAATTAAACTTCAGCCTCAAATTTAGTGGGTTGGGTATGTAGTGTGAAAATAATTCTGGTGTTTGAGTAATAGGTTTATTCAGGACAAATCTAAACAGGATAGATATTGTTAACATTAGTACTCTGTTATGAGATAGAATATTTTTAAAGGGTGGCAATAGATATACAGTTACATATTAATATAGGCTGGAAAAAAAACTTAAACTATCACAACAGCATCACTGGGGTGTCATCATCTAGCCTGGACCTAGAGGTCTGGGCTAATTAATGTCACTTTTGGGCAAATGTCAATGCACAGAATCTAATACATTCACTGAGAGTGTTCAAACAATCTTAACATGTATCAATAAAAATAAGACACCTTACGCAAGGAGAACCATTGTGTTGTAAAGTGTAAATAAATCAAGCATTGAGGATGTCACCTGTGTAGATCAACTAATCCGATCGATTAGGTCTGTTTGACTCACTTTTGAAAGCATCTTTATGGTATTGTCTTTGAGGGGATTTTATAGCTGCTATTAGGAAAAACTGCCCTGAGCTTTTCTGGTAACTGATTGTAGTTAATGTAGAGAAATATTTACATTCTTGGGGCACCTTATCTTTTTTCACAATGACAGATTATATTTTTTATCATTTGATGGTTTGTCCTTACGGACAGTAAAGTAAATGTTGCATTAGTACATTAGCGAATTACATAATTAATTAGCAAGCTGTTCAAAAGAACTGGAAATAATGACTTCAAAAAAGATGAATATGCTGTAGGCAAAGCTTTATAATATATTATCTTTACTTTGAGGCTGTATTAAGATTTTTAACCTCAAACTTGGCAATCCATCTACTCTATATCCCATAAACAGTAAGGAAGTAGGGCACTCTTGCAATAATACTGCATCTTCCACTTCAATGCTAAGAATTGTTCCCAACGATTTACTGACAATATAAGTCACAATGTGCAGGTAAATATCCCTTTTTTAGTCAGTGTTTCAGAGAATTCATGAATTTCAATTACTAAATGGGCAATTCATTGCGGGATACAATTACGTGTAGGTAACAGGAAAAGTGATCACATACTATCTGAAAAAACCTTTTCTCTTCTAATGACTTACATACAACGTCATGGTATGTTTTATATTGAGTACTAGTTTAGATTAAAACATCACTTTTTAAAATTTGCATTGACTTATTTTATTGAAACTAGGTTTTCTTTATTCCAAGAACTGATTGAAGAACTTCCGTGAGATAAGAAGTCAGTTGTATAAAATATAATGTATGAGGAACATAGGGAGATACATAGTTTCTAAACTCCTCATATGTTAAAGGATTAGGGGGACTAAATGTAAATGGTCTATCTGTTTAGTAAGCCCCCTCTTTTTCAGGAGATGGAAGAATCACAAGTGATTTTCTGGAACAATTGGTTATCAAGAAATGGTGAATGCAGAGGCGTTCGTTTGGCGTCTCGACCTAATGCTATCCCAATAGTGTTATTCCTAGCCCATTGTGGTTGATGTGCAGCAAAGCAAAAGCAATGATAGCTTTTTATGAAAACGCATAACCTTATCTAATAAGAGGAATATATTGGGAAAAGCCACTATCTCTTTAAAGCCTTGTTGGCATCACTATTGACAATAATATTGTCGAAAACTTTTAGCTAATCTAGTCACTGCAATCTTCAACAAGGTCTTACAGACATTCAGGGTAGAGTCAATATATAATAAAATTAGGAGATCCCAGTTAAATTACTTGTGTCACATTTATATATTTAAATGAGCAGCATTTACTCCACCCCTTGGGGGCAAATATTAAATAATAGTGCAAAACACAAAAATTTGAATATAAAAATAAAGCAATTCACATATTCAGTGACAACAGCACTTTGGCATTCATGGAAACATCTATACGTTTAATATAAAATACCCTTAAATTTAAAAAATTTAGTTGATCCCATTGCTGTCGGACGTCTGCCAGGATTAACTCTGTAAACGGGTAACATGGCGGCTTGGAATTGGAGGATGCATCCTATCAAATAACATGTCTGGAGGGACATTAAAGCCTCCACTGAATATCATATATGTAAAGGTGTCTATAGTACAAGGTGTTTAAATCTGAAGGAATATTGAATGCAGAAATGGTAAGTGTAGAGTACAACTTATCATCACATGTAGTAAACCGGCCTGAATAAAATGGCTGTACCACAGATTTTATTTTCAGCAGATCAGAAGAGAGCCAATATGTCTGGAGGTTATATTTGGTTGTTTTGTTTGGTGTAGTAAGAATTATTATTATTTTTAATTTCTTTAAATTGATTTTTATTCATTTCCATATTAAACATAGATATGACAATGACAATAAAACAGTGTCAATGTAAAATTATCTTGTTAATCTAAATAGTTGGACAGACTTTCACAAACACAGACAACTCTATATCCTAACGGAAGCAGCAATGAAAAATATGGAATAATTAATTAATACAAATCAGGGTATTTTTTTCTTTTTCTCCATCCTCTTCCCTTTCCTTCCAATTTCCTTCCTCTCCCTCACTCTCTCTGTGTCTCATAACTCCCTTATTTGTTTATTAAGGACTATTATCCAAAGGTATTTCTTATAGTTATTACAAAGACGTAAAACAGTTACACAGTCCTTTCTGGATTGAACTAGCACTCTTGCTAATTTGTAGCATGCATTATAAAAGTGTCTTGTTGTTATTTACATCCAAATAATATATTTTTTTTTTTAACAGATAGATTAAAACCCGCTACGTTCCTGGACACTAACCATAAATTACATTTAAAAGGGAAGTTTGCATATTAGAATAAATATAAAGGTAAAGATAAAAGTAAAGGTAAGAATAAAGGTAAATATGGCATTGGGCAAGAAAGAAGTTAATAGCATTATTGGAACTAGTGGTGCAAGTGGGAAAGTCTGAAAGGACTGCACTAGCAGTCCCATAAAATATTTCAAATCCATCCAGACCTGTCTTGTTTTTCCAATAATATTTATGTAAAAGATAAGTAAATATAAATGGACTATTGAACTCAAAGGAAACAATGACATCCTCGGCCATAAACAGTTACACCATTATGGAGCAATAGAATCACCAGCATCAATGCATAGCCAATCCCATTAATCCAGAGGTCTGAACAGCCCCAATATCAGTAAAGTAGAAGCTATTTTTTTTTATCAGAAAACATTTCTGAAGTCTCAAAGGTGAGCCTTATAAAGGCAGATAATTTTAGAAGAACCTCCTGTGCAGGAGATAATGAGGTAGAGCTCAAAACCAAATCTACTTGTTGCTGAGTATTCAAAGGTGTGTGGTTCTCTTTAATGTAATTAACCAAATTCATTAATTGGTGAACAATTGCTTGTAAGTGAGGAGGATTTTATGAGGCCTCTTCGCTGATTAGTTTGTGATAGGAGTCGTTCCAGAAGATTTGCGGTTTATTCAGTAAAGTCTGAAAGGCCCCATACTAAACAGGAAAGACCATAGAGCTGTACAAGGGGCCATTTGGACTGAAAAATCTGGACATTGTTCACACTAGGTCAGAACTAAATTTGGTCTAGATTCCAGCCAGACCAAACAGTGCAGGGTGACTGAAATCTAGACCGAATGCTTCAAATCCGGACCCAGATGGTTTAAATACGAGTCCGTATTTGAACTTTTTGTTTACAGTGGGTGATTTGCAGGCGCTCTAAATAATGAAACATTAGCACAGTAGACATTGCGTTGTCCACCCCTACAATTACTTGCATGTCCCCCCTTCTCCCACTGGGTGGCTGGTGGTCCCCATTCTCCATTAAACTTAATCAACCCTACCTACTCTGCTTGACCATAATAATAGTGAACAGGGGCAATGAAACTGATACCTCTAAAAAAAAAAGCAGCAAATGAACTAATGAAAATTAAAATTAAAAAAAATAAATAAAAAATAAATCACAAAACAGATGGAAAAATTCCAAACACAAAAAAAATTAATCCACATAATTAACCTTTACATTCAGGTGAGGTTTTAAGAAATAGTATTTCAAATTATCACTTACAAAAAAAGCAAGTGAAGAATAATTTGCCAATATGCATCCTGTAAGATGCATTCGGTTCCATATTTTTATTAAAACCGCTGCTTTGTGACCACTCCGAATCCTGTACTTTGTGGAAGACTCGAAGGAGAAAGCACCAATTTTTAATCCATACACAAAATGCATCCAAGCAATTGCTGAAATTTCCCCCCTCCGACCAAACTTAAACCATGTTTGGCTTTAGTAGATTTTAGAAAGTCCGTTGTAGTTAGAATTCAGTCATTTTCAATAGCCCTGATAGACTTGTTGTTGGCATGTCCTTTTTGATGTGCATTGGAATTTTTACATCTATACATGGTTATTACAGGATTAGAGACAATGCAACAAGAATGCGCTGAAGAATGAATTGTGGGAAATAGGTGTAAAGCCGCATATCCAGAATATTAGATGAGAACATTGTAAAGAATAATTAGAAATCCTTCAAAATTCTTGGTACAAAGCCAAAATGTATAAATCCAGGCAATGGAATTGAGATGCATTATATTTCCAAAATGAAGGGAAGGTGGGTGGTAAAAGAGAGTCTAGAGCCAGGTGTAATGAAATAGAAGCTGAATAGATAAGAAAAATAGAAAATGCCATTTGCTAAATACAATGGGATACAGCCTAGCCTGGTATGGAGTACTACAAATCAGGCTAATTTGTGCAAAGATTAGTTAAAATAATAATACAAAAAAAAAAAAATGATTTATAAATGGTATTATAGTGGGGTCCCAAAGCATTTGCCCAAAGAAGTGGTAAAACACTTTGTCAGATATGTACAACAATAAATGTCCTTATTTAGCAAATTGAGCCCTTAACTGTTGCAAAGATGTAATTATATAGAAGTGATGGGAGGCCAGCAATACCTAAATTATGATAACAAAATAAAGAAGAGTTCCTTGTGTGGGACAGGCCTTACTGTGTTCTATACAGAGTATAATAAGGACAATTCCCAATATGGCACTCAGCAATAGGCTATAAGTTACACTTTTTGGTCCCTGATTAGACACAGGGATCCAGAATCCACTGAATGGCCACAGCCTCATGGATGGAGAGTGTCAACATTTAATAGCAATGGTGTCCTCAGATGTTGTCTGTGGCCTACAAAATGCTTGTGGAGCAGGGAGCCGCAATGCTGGTGGAGGGATTCACCCATGGATAACTTGTGCTGGGCTTGTTCTCCGATTTATTAAATGTTTGGGTGACTGAAGGATGGTGAGTAATTATGCAGTAGGGTGCTGAACTATAAAAAAAGTAAATAATGAAAATTCTAAAGAACCAAAGTGCATAAAATTTTGTCAATGTACTTTATAGGTTACACTATATTATCTCCACTTTATGTACAAGATCTGAAACAAGATCTGAATTTATTGGGAAGTTTTGGGAACTGTTTTTAATGAAAAGCACTCTACATATTTAAAGTGCAGCTGTATAAAACATTAACAATAGTGGTTAAGCCACATCGAGAGTCATGTCAATCAGATAATTCTAAATTAAAAAAAACAAAACTATTAAAAAAAAGCAGAAAAACAGTAAGAGTAAGTACAATATTGAAAACTGAGTAGATTAACATAAATATGTATTAAAAATACATCACAGATGTTTTAAAAATAAAATCTGCTGAAAAGATTAAAGAAAATATTATCTTGTTTTTAATTGAATGCAGAGGAATTTAATAAAAACAAAAGGAAGCAAGTCATTTGAAAACCATCAATTTAAACTATTTATTATTATTCTTTCTTCTACAAGTGCAAAAAATGTTTTTAAAAAAATGGAGCACATAATAAAATAAAAATCCTGAGCTAGAGACATTTTATCTGGATGTGGAAAAACAGGTCAGCAAATGTAAAGCTAATCTTGTCATGCATTATTGTTAAACCTGACGAATGTTTAACTTTGCCCTAAGTACAGGAAGCTATCATTCACAAATCCTTGGAACAAAAGACCACCTACATCACTATTCACAGGAAATCTAAAGAAAATAGAATTTTCTTCAAAATGAAAAGTGTTGTGTACAGTTGGCATAGATATGTAAAATATGTGATATTCAATCAAATTGAAGACAATGGTGATTATTTTTCTTACATTCTATTCAATCTATCTGAGTGCTCTCTGAGAAGTTCACTTAAGTAAGACAAAAATCAGTCATTTACTCGTGCAGCCTATTTAATAATAAACTGTATGAAAATTTCAGTTTTCTCATAAATACAGAACCTGCTTTAATTTTGCAGAGTAGCCAGGTTTTTCTCTTTTTTCTAAGTGTATTGGTTAATTGTGGAGTTTTCTATCTAGGTAGAAATAATAGATTCATAAAAAAATAATATTAATAATAATAATAATGGTTATAATAAAACAAACAGTAATAAGTAACTTGCCTGGTTAAGGAACTATTGAATTCAGTGAGTACGTGAAAATATAGCTAAATGTGGTAGGATTTCAGTAGTGGAAAGTAACCAATGAGTTGTATTATGAGTGCCTTGCACTATCACACAGACTAACACAAAGGAAGCTTTTAGCAGAAATAATCTCCCAAAGACCTTCTTTTGCTGATATTGACATTCAGTAGACATGTGGGTTTGTTGCATTCATCCATAAACAAATCGCTACAAGGAACTGATTCGTCCGAACCAAAAACCCTTCTGTTTGTTTATAACGGATGGAATGTTTTAATTTGCTTCGTGATTCAGATGTAGAATTTCCAAGTATTTGCCCAAATGAATCAAATTCATTTAAAAAGGAATCAAAGGGATTTTATTTTTGAATACGTCGATTTGCTTATTTATGAATGCAACAAATGCCATGTCTAATTTTCACAGAGAACCACATTGCATGAAAAATGCCTTTTCAGTGGCATGTAAGTAGTCTTTTAATTAAATGAATAGAGCATTGGTTATCTTTTTCTTTAAAGAGCATTAAAAAGCTACTCCAAAAATCATAACCATTTCAGCCTGCTTTAGTGGTTATGATGCAATGGGTTGCCTATTATCTGGGTCCCACTGGGTTTCAATTCTCACATAATGGTGGCTTAAAAGCATCTGGCTTCTGCAGAGCTGAAGAAGTCGGATGCAGATTCTGCTGGTCAATCGAGGGCTCTCAGCCAATTAATGACTATCTGTGCAAAACAATATGCACAGAATTAACTCTCATACCAGACCAGCTAATGACCAGTGGTGGAGGTATAACTCCAACAGGTAGCCTAAAAATCTCTGAATGTGAAGGCTTTCATACTGAAATACTGCACACACAGACTCCAAGTACCATGACCACTTCAGAACACTAAAATGGTCATAGTGCTTGCTGTAAACCTGTCATATGTCTTTAGTTATTATTAACTATTATAAATTGTTTAGTACCGATAAGGTACTAAACTACATCTGGTAGCAAATAAAGTGACAGAACCCTTAATATGTTGTGGCTGATTTTCTGCCTATTCTGAGCATTGGTAATACAGGGGCATGATCTATACACCAACACTTCCTCATTGAGGAAAGGTTGTTTTAGTGCTTGTAAAACATTTCACTGTATATAAAAATAAACTCACTAGAGAAAAAGGATTTTTAGACTCAAGGTCTCAACTAACACCAATCCTCACGGCAGGATTAATAAATTAAATACAGCATAACATAATAACATTATACAACATAACACCCTAGCATGGGTAGATATATTGAATATTTATATAGGGATAATTCACTAAAAATTAAAAAAAAAATGTTCATAGTTAAACAAATGCCCCATTAAAGGAATGTTTCCTATTTAGTTATTTTCCCTGGAAATTCAGTAGAACGTAGTGCCCTCTCAAGTTCTAGTACCATTAAAAATAGCCACAACAAGAGCGTGTAGCGCTGGGCTAAACATAAATCACCATAATTTATGTAGAGCCATAATATAGCTTAGTGTTCACATGGCAGTGGCTGGTCAAATGAGTTCTTCAGTTCTTACTACGACTGATATTGAGGAATTTTCTCTGTCAGGAATTTCCCCCTGCCATGGTCTTTTGTATCAGTTTGCAATTTTCTGTATTTCTCCTTGTCCCCAAACCATATGGTGAGTAGCCCCAATGAACGAGACAAGACAAAGTAACGTTCAAGGTGACTTCTGACGTTTAACGGCTGTGTAACAGGTTATATTCAGCAGGAAACGGGTGGTCTTTACAAGCATTATCCAATCTTAATAAAATCATCTATCTTATCTTAACATCTTAACCTATAGCAAGCCTGCAGGTGTATCTTCATGTTCGGGCCTTGCACAAAGCTACGTTTCACTATAACTACGCACTTAGATAATTAATACGCACTTAGAATTAAAAGATATTAACTACGCAGTTCTAAATTACACATTACTATGCAGTTATGATCAAAGGGAGAAACACAGGAAATAAGGTCAACAGCAGAAACACACAGGACGTAACACTAGCACTTGTTATGCAATGTTCTATAGCTATTGTCTAGGGGTATATTCACTAAGCATTGTATATAGACAAATTATATTATTAGTTAACAATAGTTCTCCTCTATCTTCTGTTTGGGTCTGTGAAACATCAGAATGCTATGCATCACAAAGAATGGTCAGGGAGTCCGAAACCCACCTGACATCTATAGAACAGCTTTAGAGACATATACAGGTGTATTCACTAAGGTAAATTCAAAGTGAATTTCAAATTTAATCCACAGTAGCTGAATTGAAAATAGAGCCGAGTTTTTTTTCTGTTTGGCTATTTTGAAGTTCAATTTTAAATTCACTTTAAACTCCCTCTGAATTCTTACTTTATATTGCAAAATATAAATGCCCGGCCTAGAGACATTTCCTTGGTTTTTCTAATAGCCTATCTGATACTAACATAAAGAAAGGTTTACAAATATGCAATTAAATAATAGATAAAGTATGTAAACAAAAATACACACGTATAATATAGAATCACATTTCTGCTGTGCGTCGTCAATGGATAAGAAAAAAGGCTTATATGTTAGTGATTAATCTGAATAACAACTATTAAGCACTATTATTGGATATCAATCATCAAGGTTGTTCAATCAAATATGGTAACTTGATTATTTAAATAGATAAACATGACTAATGATCCTAAAGAAAGAATGAGCTATGTTTAGCTCTTTGCCACGAAATGCTATAAATGTATGAGGTAACAAATGAAATGCTACATTGAATTCTGCAACTGTAACTCGGTTACGTAAACAAATCAGCAGTAAATATAATTGAAACAGCACTTAAAGGGACACTATAGCTGAATGTATTTGTTATGGTGAGTATAATCATTCTTTTCAGGCTTTTTGCTTAAACACTGTCTTTTCAAAGAAAATGCAATGTTTACATTACAGCCTAAGGACACCTCCAGTAGCCACTCCTCTGACAGCTACTAGAGATGCTTCTTGGGGCAGTGCTGCACAGTCTGGATACCACTCATGTTTCTGTTGAAGAATTGTCACTTTTATATTGGTGACTCTGCACCTTTCACTCACTGCAGTTTCTTGTCATATTCTACTACAATAAAAATCAGAAAAGCGGCAGTGTTGCTTTAATACAAAGATCCACTCTCGCTACACTATAAAAAAATTAAGCATTTATTAAATGTGTTACCTCTTCTGAATCTTATTAACTTTCTCAATGCCAATGAACCTTGACAGATCAGCATCTAACCTGTGATACTTTGTGAAGTGAGTCAATATAATCATTTTGCTTAGTCACTGGAGAGTCACTTCTTGTCACTGCTGCCCTGAACACATTTGATATCAGTGCAGCGGTAAGTCTAGTCCTTTGTCCATTAATGCAAAATAATGGAATTTATACTTCCTATTCAGCTATTCACGTTTGTATATGGTGTTTACGTGTTGAGTGGGCAGACATATGTGTAGGTACCTACCTCCACTCTCTAGTTCTGAAATCAAATGGGCTGCTACTGCTGATAGGAGATGCAGTGTGGTTGCTATTAGCTTATACAGAAGCGTGACACATCCTATATGTGATTTTTCCAGCAAATTGTCAGAGTGAAGAAAGACTAGATTTCACCCGGTAAAATAGGGAGTGGAAAAAAGGCACGGCTAAGCACACTAGATGAGACTCATATTATCCTGAATTTGAAGACTTATTAAATTCATACTGCCAGCTTATCAAGTTTTGCAAATGTTAATTAAATGTAAATTCACTACTTTGTCCTATAACTCTTAAAATTGACTGGAATGCTGGGCCTGTGAGATATTCCCAACATCTTGAGAAATAAATCACTATGAGGTAAGGATGCTGTAACTGAGCTCCCCGTACTCCGACCGAGTACCCTCCATTGATGGACGCTTCCTAGCTTGCGCCGAGGACCACAAGCACCGCACCGCACACCACAACCACCGTAGCTTAACTGGAGCCTCACCGTCTTCCATCCACCCTGGATCAGCTTCTGTCCTCCAGGACCGTGTGGGAAAGACCTCTTCCTTCCAGCCTGTATGAACCTCCAGCATCCTGGACTGTGTGGGGAAGACCTCTCCTCCAAGGAGAGCGCGTCAGGAACAAGCTCTGAAAAGAGCTAAGTGATTCAAGCTCAGGGGGAGTATGCAGAGCATAGCAATCCCCAATGTGATTATAACAGCTCCCTCCATTAACGAGACAAGGCTACGTTTTAGAGGGATCAAGAAGAACTGTCTAAACCTTTATTTTACTTGGGACTAACCCATATGGTCATTACATTAACAATGCTGTAAAAACTCAATAAAATTACAAACAGCCAAGTCATAAAAGGCAACATACAGTGATTTATTATAACACAATGGCATACTTTTAAAGGGGTGTGGGAGACAATATTTTACAGAAAATATCTCACGTGACTGCAGAATTAGCAATATGCAAATCTACCCGAATATGCAAATGAACCAGTCTTGCTATTCAGGTAGTGCATATTGCTGTTGCTACCAACAGAGGGCATTAGACAAGCTCCATAGCCAAACCCACCTAGTTGGTAGCAAACCTCAGCAGTACAGGAGAGCAGACAATACATTTCACAGTACACACACACACACTATAAACAATAACATTACACACACCCTGCACCTATAATGGGTACAGGGTGACTAAAACATAAGATAAATAAAGCAACCTACATAAATAGTCTGTCTGAAGGTAGAATAGGGGCTTTAAAGCCAAATACATCAAAGAGTCATAGTCACAGGGGAGGAGGCTGGCACGCAGGGCTCTCCAGGAACAAGTGGCGAAGGGCACTTTGTAACAGATGCCACCTGATATCCTGACAAGATCACCAGCGGCACAGATGTTGAGTACTTGGTTAATGATGCGCAGGATTTTGCATGTGTTGCTAACTCCGAGTCTACTATCACCACTCACATGCAACCGGAGCTTCACAGGTGGATTGCCAGGGAGGGAGTTGACTTTCTTGTGGGGAGTGAGGTTTTTTTTCCCACTTCAGAAGGTTCTAATCATAAGCAGACTCAAACCATTAAACAAGCCAGTGGAGGATTGACACCCTACAGTTATGGAGATCTTCCGTTACATGCAATTAAAACACTTTTATAACTCTATTCCTGGTGGGCACTTGGTGCATGGGGATCTTACTTGGTCTGTGGGCAAGTGTGTGGGGGGTGCAGAATTGGACAGGACAGCCTCGATGCTGTAGTGACACTTACGGGTGACAGGTTTGACAAACACATTTTTAAGATGCAGTGGGACAGAGGTTTGAATAAGACTTTCACGACTCAACAATGGGAAAAGGTTCTCTTCCTGCATCTCAAAAGCTCACTTTCAGCTGGATGTTAACTAAAAATGTTTGTCAATGTGGTATAGGACTCCTGCTTCTCTTCATAAGATAGTCCCTGTGGCGGAACCATCCTCGCCACTGGCCACTGGAGGAGCCTAGTCGCCCGCCTCCTGCCACTGGACTATGGCCACATGTTTAACACTGTTGTTTTTCCCTGCAGAAAGGCTGGTTCGTGCCTTTCTGCGGACTGTTAAAGTCACGAGCACCGCTGAGCCGCCGACCTCCCTTCTCCTACCTGCAGTCAATTTTCCGAACACTTTACTGTTTAAACCATGCTACCCCAGATAGCTATGCCATGGAGCCCAGCCGTATACTGAAAGACTATATGAAAGACTTTGGCGATTGAACTGTATGTATGTGATCTGAGCGCCATCCGGTAATAATGTGGTATGGTTTTTCCTGTTCAGCTGTTTACAGCATTCATGTGTTTCCTGTTCGGGAGTTTTGAGCATTCCCCTAGTTCCAGAGATTGGTGAATTCATGTGTTTGCAGTTCGGGAGATTGGTTAATTGCAGTAGCTGTCTGTGAATCTGAAAAGGGGAATATCGCCTAAACGGTTTTTAACCTCTTGTGTGCAAAACGGTCTGCTACAATTGGTGGCAAGCGACAAGATCATTCCCACAGCCCAGAAGGACAGAAGGACAGCTACAAGACAACACCAGTTTGTGGATTCACAAATTGAGGGAAATGCTAGTACCCGTACAGCGCCCCTATCTACAAAAGAAGCAACTTCAGCAGAGCAAGCATGGCACCCAGCTACACTCAGGAGGAGTTTGACAGAGAGTTTACATCGCGGCTGGCTTTCTACAGACCCAACCCCCCGGAAAGATCCGTGCAGCTCGTGAGGAGACACGTGGAAGAGTACCTGCAGGTCAAAGCAGAGCGGGCACGTGAGTTGGCAGGTTGGGAGAGACCCCAGCGGCCGAGCAAGTTACAGGGAGAGAAGCGTGTTGTCCTTCCTCCCCAGCGGCAGTGCGACAGCTACACTCAGGAGGAGTTTGACAGAGAGCTGAGATCGCGGCTGGCTTTCTATGGACCCAATCCCCTGGAGAGATCCGTGCAGCTCGTGAGGAGACACGTGGAAGCGTACCTGCAGGTCAAAGCAGAGCGGGCACATGAGTTGGCAGGTTGGGAGCAAGTTACAGGGATAGATGCATGTCATCCTTTCTCCCCAGCGGCAGTATGTATCCCAGGGAGCTGAAGGTGCCATCCTTCCTCCCCAGCGGCAGTGTGTGTCCTTAGGAGAGGAGACAGTTGGTTCCCTTTCCCCAGTGGGCAAGTGAGTCCCAGGGAGCCGAAGGTGCCGTCCTTCCTCCCCAGCGGCAGAATGTATCCCAGGGAGCTGAAGGTGTCGTCCTTCCTCCCCAGCGGCAGTGTGTGTTCTTAGTAGAGGAGACAGGTGGTCCCTCTCCCCAACAGTCAAGTGAGTCCCAGGGAGCTGAAGGTGCCATCCTTCCTCCCCAGCGGCAGTGTGAGTCCCAGGGAGCCGAAGGTTCCATCCTTCCTGCCCAGCTGCAGTGTGTGTACTTAGTAGAGGAGACAGTCGGTCCCTCTCCCCAGCAGCCAAGTGAGATACAGGGAGTCAAAGGTGCCGTCCTTCTTCCCCAGCAGCAGTCTGAGTCCCAGGGAGCTGAAGGTGTCGTCCTTCCTCCCCAGCGGCAGTGTGTATTCTTAGGAGAGGAGACAGGTGGTCCCTCTCCCCAGCAGTCAAGTGAGTCCCAGGGAGCTGAAGGTGGTCCTTCCTCCCCAGTGGCAGTGTGAGTCCCAGGGAGCCGAAGGTGCCGTCCTTCCTCCCCAGCGGCAGTGTGTATTCTTAGGAGAGGAGACAGGTGGTCCCTCTCCCCAGCAGTCAAGTGAGTCCCAGGGAGCTGAAGGTGGTCCTTCCTCCCCAGTGGCAGTGTGAGTCCCAGGGAGCCGAAGGTGCCGTCCTTCCTCCCCAGCGGCAGTGTGTGTTCTTAGGAGAGGAGACAGGTGGTCCCTCTCCCCAGCAGTCAAGTGAGTCCGAGGGAGCTGAAGGTGCCGTCCTTCCTCCCCAGCGGCAGTGTGAGTCCCAGGGAGCCGAAGGTGCCTTCCTTCCTCCCCAGCAGCAGTGTGTCCGGCAGGGAGCAGAGACAGTCGGTCTCGCTCCCCAGCAGCGGGACAATATATTGAAAGGGGAGACAGTCGGTCCCCCTCTCCACCAGCAGAGAGAGTGTAAGGGAGAGGAGCTTGTTACCCTCTCTCCCCAGCGGCAGCGTAGCCCACCAAGGGGAGACACTAAGCTCCCCACCGGCGCAGATGGGACCGTGGTCTCTGCGCCCAAGCTACACGGAGTACGGACAGTCGGTCCTGCTCCCCAGCGGCAGAGTATTCTACCAGGAGGGGAGAGCCTCATTCCCCCTCCCCAGCGGCAGCCATGCCCACCAAGGGGAGATGATAAGCCCCACACCAGTGCAGATGGTACCGTGGTCTCTGTGCCCAAACCACAGGGGGTAGGGAGGGTCGGTCCTGTCCCCCAGCAGCAGGGCTGTTTATCCAAAGGGGAGACAGCCTGTCTTTCCCTCCAGCAGCAACACCAAGTCCAGAGGGAGGAGCCTACTACCCCTTCTCCTCAGCTGGGCTCCAACCAGGCTACTCCCGTGGTAGCGCTGGTACCAGGGCAGAGTACCGCTGGTCTCTGCCCACTCAGCAACCCACCGATCCAGAGGGCTAGTAAACCCCAAAGCCGTGGTGGAGCCCCTGGACATGGACAACCTACCCATTACCCCAGGTGCAGTAACCAAATTTTGTGGGTGGGCCACTCTGTTGATTATGTGTTGTGGGTGGGTTGCTGAACTAACCAGGGCACTGACCGACAGGAGGTCAGATACCCTGTTAGTCTGATTGGTAAAGTGGAGAAATGTGGCAGGACCAACCTCGCCACTGGCCACTGGAGGAGCCTAGTCACCCGCCTCCTGCCACTGGACAATGGCCCCATGTTTAACACTGTTCTTTTTCCCTGCAGAAAGGCTGGTTTGTGCCTTTCTGCAGACTGGTAAAGTCACCAACACCGCTGAGCCGCCGACCTCCCTTCTCCTACCTGCAGTCAATTATCCGAACCCCGGTCCATTCGGTACTTTACTGTTTAAACCATGCTACCCCAGATAGCTATGCCATGGAGCCCAGCTGTATACTGAAAGACTGTATGAAAGACTTTGGTAATTGAACTGTATGTATGTGATCTGAGCTTCATCCGGTAATAATGTGTGCTCAGATCTAAGCTATCTGGGGATATATTGAATGTGTATGTTCTATGTGATAAATGTAACAGTATGTAATTTTATGTCCTTTGTCTGCCATGTGGTTAATGGAGTTTTGCCTCTGTCCTTGGATTACTTCCCAATTATCTCCAGGACAGAGAGGAGGAATTGTGATGCATTGTGGGATTGTAAGCTTGTGATTGGTCAATGTCCAATATGTGTCCCAGTTTCCCATCTGGTCCCCTAGGGGAGTGTCCACCAGGTGGAAGACCTGCATAAAAGTCAGGCAGGCAGCCCCAGTAAATCAGTTCTGCTTGATCCTCAAAGTGTCATCTTGTTCTTAGGGGGAATTGGATTGTATGCTGTTACAGTGCGACTGCCAGGAGTGTAAACTGTTCGTATGGTTTTTCCTGTTCGGCTGTTTACAGCATTCGTGTGTTTCCTGTTCGGGAGTTTGGAGCATTCCCCTGGTTCCAGTTTGGGAGATTGGTGAATTCATGTGTTTGCAGTTCGGGAAATTGGTGATTGCAGTAGCTGTCTGTGCATCTGAAAAGGGGAATATCGCCTAAACGGTTTTTAACCTCTTGTGTGCAAAACGGTCCGTTACAGTCCCCATGGAGATGTAGTAATGACGTGGATTCAGTTAAACATATTTGGTGGGCTTGTCCATGTATGGCTACATTTTGCAAATGGTCAAGGATACAATTACTGAGATTTATGGCGTCACCCACATTCAATTTTGAAAATGTGCTCGAGTTTATGGCATTTATGAATGCTGGAAAATCACTTCCAGTACATTGGAAGACCACAGACATATCCACAAGAGACCAATGGTTTAGCTAACTAGAAGAAATTCAGACAGCAGAGGGTCAGGCAGCCTCTCTGAAGGGAGGTGCAACACACTGAACATTGGCTTCAATGGTTGGATTACCTGTCTCGGAGAGATGGGTCTTCTGTCAATTCATTTACCTTACTTTCCTATCAATTTCCTCTTCTCTTTGCCTATTTAAACATGTTCCTACAAGATGTTGTTTGATATGAGTATGTGATTCTGTCAATGTAAACTATAAGTTAACGGTTATTCCTTTTTGCTGTAGTTTAACATGGGCTATAATCTTTGGTGAAAATAGTGAATGCACGTTTTTTTTCTGGTATTGCTGTCATGATGTCGTTCCTGTATTGTGACGCTCCTTTATTTAATTTATTTAATTAAAAAAGAGAGAAATAAATAAAACTATATTTATATATCATATTTATCTAGGCTGTATTTAGATTTGTAAACATTTGTAAGCAAAGCTGTTAAAAAAAAAATTCCATTTATTTTTTTAATTATTTTAAGATTGTGAACATACTTAATGATGTATGTATACATATTTGGGATCAAAAGAATGCCTTACATGCCCTTTAAAATGCATGAATTGAATGTATGAAGGCATGAAATGACATAATTAACACACAGTGAAATAAAATTACATTCTTCAGGCATTAACACACAGATTGCCAGAAAAAAGGGCCATTCAGGAGTTAAAAGCATTTTAATGTGATATTTTCAAACAGTTTCATCAATAAGGCTTTCTACCCACATTTCCATTTTTTTTTTAATGTAACGATAAATCAAATGTTAAATCATAATTCATGCCATCATTTATTTTCCATAAATTAGATTTAGAATTACATGTGCCTTTATTTATTGTTATTAAAATGTGCATATGCAAATCAAGTCAGCAAACATTATTAAGCTGACACCAAATAGTTTACATAATAGCATATGGAACATGTGTACATCTGGTAATGCATCAATATGTTTAGATGCAGCCCTCCTCGTCTTCCTAGCGACAGGTGCACTCATCTGTATCCTTCGAGTGGCACAATAAAAATCACAGCAAGGATATAGTTCTATTGATTCCAAAGGAATTACAGAAGCAGAAATTAGTTGATTTTTTTCCCTCAATGCAGTACTTTGCAATTCTATTTTTACAACAATGCCTGAGTGGCCCTGACCTAAAGCTATTCACTTATAAATGCCCTACGCTCAGCATTGGCAGTTCAATCCCTTATACCTAATGAGACATTTTGGAGTTAGACAAATTGAAGCAATAACATCAGTCAGAAATCTCAGCTTTCTATGGTGTTTATTCCTACAAACATTAGTCTGCATCACGTCTTATCACGCTAGCAGAGCTCATGATTATTTGACTGCGTTGGTAAACCAGACACTAGAATTGAATTACAATCATTGTTTTTAGTAATATAAGCATAAACAATTACTCTGAAAAAACACTACGTATTTAAATGTATATAGAAAAAAATTACGATGTAGCAGAAACAATGCTTAATTTATTGAGTGCAATTAAAATTGTCTCTGTTGTTTGCCATTTTTTATTTATTAATTTGATGACCCCTCATGTGGTCTCACTGGTGGTCTTTGTCATCATTAAGGCACTATTACATCAATTAACTAAGTGTGAACATGTTGCATTCCCAATCTCTAATATGGGGATACAGAAAAGTCTTCTGCGTTTGGGATTGATCTTACATTTTTGTGTGAACAGGATTACTTTGGATTAATCTTTATGCACTTGATCAGTGTTTCCCAAAACAGTCCTCAAGACCCACCAACAATCCAGGTTTTGTCAGTATGTCTACTGCAATAAAACAGGGAAAAAACTAATTCCTGGACTGTTGGTGGGCCATGAAGACTGGTTTGGGAACCACTGCACTAGAAGGTTCCCTAGATGTCTTTCTCACAGTGATGCAAAACGAGGAGTTGTGTAAGTCAATATTGATCGATCATTTTGCTGAATTAACATGGTTATTTATTCTATGCACAGAAAATAAATAATGTGAAGCTCCATAATGCCAGCCTCTAGATTTATTAGCTCTAATAGGCACAACTCTGAACAGAACCCTAATATTCATTGAATTTGAAAAATTAAGGTATGTCAGCACAGGGGATGGGACAATCTATATTGTGAGCCAAGGATAAGAATGCTGGTTAGAAAGAACAAAATTGCAGAATTTGGGCAGAGTGTGAATGACACAATGACTATCTGATAGAACAATGTATCTGACGGTCCAAACAGAACTTGGGAGTCCACTCCACTATGCCTTGTTGTAAGAATTGAGTGTTCAATGTGTAGACGATCAAAACATATGCACACAAAAGTACAAAGAAAGACATCAGGACCCAAATCCGCAATGTTTTGGCCATGTACAGGAGATAGAAAGTGCATTAATCTTAATTACTTCAACTCTTCCAAACTAGATACAGTAACACATTTTATCTCCACAGACCTGAATTAAAAGTCCACAACGAGTGAAAATAATTGCTGTCAAAGAGGGTCTTTTATATGCAACCAAAATAGCCTGTTAGGTCTGTGTCTGCTGTTAAACGTACCCTCCCCCTTCCCCCCCCAACTTTTTACTATTAAAACTTGGAATTAAAATTGATTTTTTATTATATATCATTTTGAGAGGGTAGGCACAGATATTCTTATTTTGACACAATAATTAGGACACAAAAAGAGCTTATTGAATAGTTTATTTTTGCATCTCAACCTTTATTCATGTTCAAAAGCAGACAGAGAACATAAATTCAGCATTTCAATATAAAAATACCAAAGTACTCCACACAGGGCATTTACCTTAAATTTTGACACTTTTCATGCTATAACGTTTACCTAGCAAAGTATGTAGAAATATTTTTGTGTGTTTTTTTTATACACACACACACATCATGGTATTGTTTCTGTAAATTTTAAAATTCGTATGTGTGCAACTGAAGTTAGAAATCCCCAATGTGTTCAACATTGAGACCTTTGTATAGAAATATTCTCTCTTTTTACTAGCAAACCAATAAAATGTATTGAGTATTCTTATACTGATATTTTGTCATCAGTTTAACTATATATGGTGATATTTATTTTCTAAGAAGACATATAAAAGACACACACACACACAATACAAATTTAGACTAATGTATCTCCATCCCAAATAGTTTTAGTTCCCAGCTTAAACAACTGTTGTTTGTGCTAGAAGCCGTAACACCTATATCTAAACATGTACCACTACTTACTGCAATAAAGTTTATGGTATACACATAAAATATTTGAAAGTGTAGGGAATAAATAATGTAGAGGTGTGTACTGCTTATCCCACGCATTTATTCCTTGCATCCTGCATCTTTATTTTCATTTATAGCTAGTATTTGTTTTCTCTTTGAACAGAACAGATTCCAACTAAAATGCTCAATTTTTTATTATAGAATAAAGCAAAAAACATGCAAAACAACAATGCAAAGCATAGCTATTAAATAAAAAGTACAGGTTTTTTTTTTCCACTGAATTCACCCAATCTTTTATAAGTTGCATTTTATTTCAACTTATATTGTAGAAAATTATAATATCCCATGTGTGTGTGTAACAATTTTCAAATGCTTAAAAGTATGGAATATATATGGATATCTACATGATATTTCTTAACACTCAATATATCTTTTGAAAATCATACAATACATCTAAAGAGGTTTAGTATCAGTAGCTGTGCAGACACAGGAGGTGTTTAAAAATATGAATGGATGAAGTTAATTCAGTTATTTTGAGATAAGTGCAAAATAACAACTACAGTATAAAGCTGGAGACGATTTCTTAGTGTGTGCTTATTTTTTATAACTTAGGAATTTTGAGATTTTTTTATTACATGATAATGCATTGCTGGCATGTTCTCTAATCAACAAGTTACAAATAAAATTCTAAAATATTATATATATATATATGTGTGTTTGTTTGTGTGTGTGCAAGCAGAGCCTGTAGTTGTGAGGGGGGCTAGTCTGGCTTTTAAGGGTCTTCTTCTTCTTCTCTGCTCCCTCCTGGTCAGCGACTCAGTCTTACTCATACAGCGCAACGTCATCCATATTGTAGACACCATTATCATTTCTGCCCAATTCGGCCACATATTTTATCTATTGCGCTGGCATGTTTCAATCATTTTCAACGACATTTGGCCATCGGCTCAGGTGTTGCAGTTATTTTACTGTCATATATATACGGTCTACTGGTGTTTAGTACACCTCATTAAGTCAGGTACAAATAAGCAATGAGATTATATATGCTGCTAATATTAATTCTAGCATATGCAGGCATTTTTAAGTGTTGATTATCTCCTATGCATTCCTCAAGTATTTTTTATAAATGTAAATAATTCTATTCCGGGTTGTTGGTTGTTGTTTTAAAGTATTCACTTTATTTCTATACAAGTTGTCTACCTAGGTCTCATGATAATCACGTCTCTTACATACTAAGTATTTATGCTTCTAAGTTTTGGTTATGCATCATTAATAATTAGTCAATTCCTAACTATTCTTCATCTCTGAATAGGTGTGAATGTCATACATTAGGGATAATATTGTTAGGTCAGGGTCCACGCCACGATCGGCCAATTCATGGTGTACATTCGCCACACTTACACGTTTCATTCATTTGTTATGCATCACTGAACTCAACCATTATTTTCTCTACACGGGGTCGTTTACCACAAATAAACTAATGCTATATGCATGTCTCTTACTGATGAGACTAGGCTTCAACACCATACATTATTCCAAAAAATAATTTAGGATAGGTCCATGCTCTGCTTCCTCAAACAGAAACATTCCTTCATATTATCAAAACATTAGGAACCTGGAAGTCAGCAGCCTACTGTTGTCACATTTCACAACCGGAAAGGGAACTTTTCAACATTAAGAATGAAGAATTATGAATTGAAATAAATGTTTATCTGGCATTCACCTTTTCCCCCCTCTTTATTTTACAGGCCTACTGGTACGCCATTTTTGGGACACCACAACCGACTGTCATACTCCTGTGTACCTTAGGTCATATTGTGCTCTAAGATACGACTTTTCTGCAATGAGTATATATATATATATATATTGCTTAGTGGGGTCATTTGCTAAACATAAAATTAAGGAGAATGGAGAAGAGAATAGAAATACATTATATATTTACAATGCTTACTACTCTTTTTCTACCAAAATGGGTTGACTGATTGGTTGGTATTCCGTTCTAAAGATGCAAGCTACCATAGCTATATTTTTCTATTACTGGTCATACTATTAGAATATGTATTTTGAACTAGAACTATATTATATATAACATCATTAAACTGGCACTCTACCTTTAAATGAATGCCTTGGTGCTGTCCTTCGCTGTTTATATGTTTAAAAAAAAAAAAAAAAAACACCTTGTAGAAAACTGGTGCACTCTCAGAGCTTTGCAATCCAAAATGTTTAACAGTGGATATATATCAAATTTCAAACTGTGATAATTACATACGTGACCAACGTTTTGGCTTCTCCTCAGGTCTTTCTCAAGCTCAATATAACTATTTATATATTATTGGTATCCAACCTTCGATTCTCTGTCTGTTCTCCACCTGGTAAAGCTATTCCATGAAGTAGGAGTGCTACAAGAAAAATTCATAAGCAGTATCGAAATCATAGAAACATGACAGAAACCGCTAAAATTATTAACCCATGTTACTGATTAATGAGAACACAAAAAAAAATCTATTGAAAAATAAAAGCCACAAGGAATGATTACTTCTAGACTCATTCAAGATATATACCCCAAGACTCATTCATCTAGACAAGGTATGCTTCACTGCCAGTACATCATGAACATAAAAACACAAGGAGATGATTAAACTTAATTTCAGACACTTCTAGATCCATGACTCCCTTTTTGGACCACACTGCGTATGCCGAGAAAGCATTTTACGAAGTCATCTGAGGTTTTTTTGGAAGAAACCATGGTTTCGTTCAGATTTCCTGAACTTATAATAAAATCCATTCTTGCCTTATATATATCCCCAAAGGATAGGATTGAAGGTTGTGTCTCACCATAGTTTGATATACTAAATAGAAGCAGACAGAGCTGTCCACTCACTCACATGCTATAAATAATTGTGATAGAAAATGTATCAGTAATGATCCAAAAAACAAACTGTACTGGGACTGAATATCAACAAGAAATACTTAAAGTTAAGTTATTTAATGATTATACTGTTGACATCCTCACATTTTTCCTTGGAAAATTAAATTTTATTTCTACAACATTTCTTAAGAATAAGTAAATACAACTGCCAATTAGAAGTCATCAAATTAAACACCCCACATGTGTTTAATTAAAACAAAGAAAATGATAATAGATTTTATACATCTTGAGATTCTAAGGTTATATAGGATTTAAAATGTCATTAATACAAATACTTATATTGATTTAGGCGGACTGACACCCTTACAATATGTATCTGCAAGAAATATCAACTAGAACTACACAATGTGTCATTGCAGAGAGATTTAGATAGATTGGGGGACCAGGCACTCAAATGGAAGATGTAATTTAATGTAGATAAATTCAAATGTATGCACTTTGGGGTGAAGAATGCACAAACAACTTACATGCTAAACCAGTGATGGCTAATCTTGACACCTGTTGTTTCTGGACTTCATTTCCCATGATGCACACAGAAGCAATCAGATTCCAAACTCTCCACCATGGCCAAGACCAAAGAGCTACCCAAGGATGTCCGGGACAAGATTGTAGACCTACACAAGGCTGGAATGGGATACAAGGCCATCGCCAAGAAGCTTGGTGAGAGGTGACAACAGTTGGTTGGATTATTCGCAAATGGAAGAAACACAAAATAACCATCAGTCTCCCTTGGTATGGTGCTACATGCAAGATCTCACCTTGTGGTGGAGCTTCAATGATCATGAGAATGGTGAGGAATCAGCCCAGAACTACACAGGAGGATCTTGTTAATGATCGCAAGGAAGCTGGGACCATAGTCACCAAGAAAACAATTTACAACACAATTTGCAATTTGCTTAGGGGATAGGACAACTGCACCACATCAAAGGGACGATGGACGGGGCCATGTACAGTCACATCTTGGGTGAGAACCTCCTTCCCTCAGCCAGGGCATTTAAAATTGGTTGTGGATGGGTATTCCAGCATGACAATGACCCAAAACACAGTGCCAAGGCAACAAAGGAGGGGCTCAAGAAGAAGCACATCAAGGTCCTGGAGTGACCTAGCCAGTCTCCAGACCTTAATCCCATAGAAAATCTGTGGAGGAAGCTGAAGGCTTGAGTTGCTGAACGTCAGCTTCAAAACCTTTATGACTTGGAGAGGATCTTCAAAGAGGAGTTAGACAAAATCCCTCCTGAGATGTGTGCAAACCTGGTGGCCAACTACAAGAAACATCTGACCTCTGTGATTGCTAACATGGGTTTTGCCACCAAGTACTAAGTCGAAGGGGTCAAATACTTATTTCACTCATTGACATGCAAATGAATGTATACGTTTGACATGCATTTTTCTGGATTTATTTTTTGTTTTGTTATTCTGTCTCTCACTGTTAAAATACAACTACCATTAAAATTATAGACTGATCATTTCTTTGTCAGTGGGCAAACGTTCAACATCAGCAGGGGATCAAATACTTTTTTCCCCTCACTATATGTATTGTTATGTTTAAAAGAATAAAGTAATTTGAGATATGCTTCATGTGCATGGGGCTAATTCTGAAAAAAGACACCCCATTGAAAAACACAAAAGTCTCCTTAATTAGGAATTTAATGATATCTACTAAGATGCAATACTGATGATTGAAACACCCACATGATGGTTATAAAACATTAACTCAGTGCTCTGCACTGCTATTAAATGTATATTAAATCAATAACATATAATGCAGAGACATTTCCACTCACCTCAGTCCACACTAACCTGCTGTACACTTCTCTAAAGAAAGATCATCTAAATTCTCAAAGAGTATTAGTGGGTATTGGTCCATTAACAGCTGCATCAGAGATAGGAAAATAATCCTTTATACTGAAAAACGAATAAAAATAAAAATAAAAAAAGACACCAAACCTACTAAGCCTGCCTCTCTCCCCGTACCACCATTGATATCGCAGAACATTTCACTGATTGGAACACACAAGTACACAAGAAATGGATCAGTGCTAATATATCAATGGGTAGGCAGCAACCACAACAAAGGGGATCCCTCTCACCCTTTGAACAAAAAACAGAAATGTACAAAGATAAATAGGGACTGTGCCCCAGGGCGTAATGGAATATAGTCAATGACAGAAAGTCCAGAGGTATAAAAGAAAACCTTTAGGTCTACACCAGATGGTGTCTTTATGGTATATGGTATGTCTTTTATTCTGTTTATGCACAATGTGTTGAATGTGCAATGCTATGATTATTCTTGATTAGTAAAAAAAAAAAAAAATTCTTGTATTATATTAATAAAAACACAAACAAAAAACAAAAAATATGTAATAAATGGTAAGAAAAGAAGAGGCTCTTGTAGTTAGCCCAGATGAATGAGTGATTAATACATAACTTTTAATATTGTAGATAATTAAAAAGGTATACAAAGGCTGTTGTATGACCACTAGGTGGAGAGAGGGCATAACCACGCTAAAAAATTAAATGGAAATACAAAATAATTAGTAATAAATTACAATATATACAGTGCTACAAAAGGGAAAAAATACAAAATATATACAAAAACTAAAGTTTACTCTAGAATGTGTGTAGGAGTAGTTGAAAACAGAGCTCAATGGCAGCAAGACAGAATAGTATTGTTTGGAGAATCAAAGCAAAATGTAGCTAACATTAAAGGTGTATAACATAGTGTGCTTATGAAAATGATAGCTATATTACACCATGTGGAACCCTCGGCTAAACAGTGCATCGTCTTTGTTTTGACAGCTACTTGGAGTCCAAAAAAGGATTGTTGGTTAAGAGTAAACAGAAGTGGTTATGGTAATGGTGATAAAAACAAGCGGCTGAATAATCACTATACTAATCTGTGTCTTCATGGGCACCTGTGCTAAAATCAAAAGGCTAGGTGTAGCTGTCACTAGTTCATCGCACAGATTATTATTAGTATACCAGAGTCAACTGTGTAATGGGAAAGGCGGAAAAGTAATTCTGCTCACAAAAAGGTTAACTGATCTGCGCCTTTCAGAGGTTTTAAATACCAGGCTGTGATGTTTGATTTGAGGAGAATTGTCCAATCAGGGACATGTAAGCCATTGATTGACAGATTAGTCAGCCAATGAGAGTGGTAGAAGGTCAATTTGGATGATCAACTAAACAAGTGGGTCATAGTATAGTAGAGTTGTTTGGGGAATGTAGTTGTTGTTCTAAAAGAGGAGTGATTACGAAATCTGAATTGTGGTTAACTAATGTCAATAATTTAAATAAAGGAACAATTAAATATTGGCAAATGATTTAACCAAATCTTAGATTGTTGAAGTGTTGGAATATACTGGATAATTGTAAGAATAAGAGCCACATATGTGTAATCAATGTGTCTAAGTTCTAGGTGTATATATTGATCAAAGTATTGTTGATGGATAATCAATTGAACTACAAATGCAATCAATGGTAGTGAGCATAATGTAGTAGGACAGATTGACTGTCTGGTTAAATGGGTATTTATCATGGAGAAAGGTGGTATAAGTTGATTTATATTAAGATGAGACGTTAAGAGAACATTTATTATGTGTGAATGAATGGGGTGTAGTTAAATTCTGCATCTAACCCATTTGGTGCCATCGTCTGATATTCATAGATGAATCTGGATTCCTTTTGGAGTAGTTTCAGATTGGAATTGCTCTTATATGAATTGAGGATCAGTTTCTCCATAGCTTGAAATTTCAAGTGGTCTGGATCAGCATTGTGAAAGTTGATAAGGTGTCTGGCAATGGGAGTAAGATTATTAAAAATTAAATAAGGTGGGCACACAGAATATGAAATATATGGAAGCTCCCAAGTGGAGCTCTATGAAAATACAATATGGGGTGCTCACCCACATAAGGCTTTATCCCCAAAAGCCCAAATACATATAAATAACAATGAAGTAAGGAGCACAACCATCAATAGTAATAAAACAATCTTTAGTAAGTGGGTATTCTCTATACAAATTATCACATAACATAAAGATCCAAAATATAGGATCATATCACGCTATACAGCAATGATCAGAAAAATTCTGAATATATATGTATGTACGCCAAAAGCGTCTTATATGAATAACAGAGTCTCAATATACAAAAAATAGAGAAATGAAATAACAGTCTAATCCAACCCCACAAACATAGACATAAATATACACAAATATATATAACAATAAGCATACCAGACCTAGTGGGAAGCAGGGACAGAGTCAATCACCAAAACACCCCCAACGTTTCTGCAAAAATGCCTTTATTAAGGGAGCATGTTGAGAGAAACTAAATCCTGTTCTTATATACCCAAAGTAAAAAACAAACATAGGGAACACCTGAAAAAAATGGGTGGCCACTAGTGATGACTGGGATCCTCCCAACCACGATACACCTGTTCAGGGTTGTCAAGGGAACCAGAAAGCCCTGACCTATGTACAAATCAAAATGCAGATTCACAAGTAAAATATATAAAGAAAAATACTAGACATAAAAATACAAAATCACCATAAAACATGCAGGCAAGATATTAAGTATACATGTAGTGGACATATTAATAGAAACATATTATGAGATAAACAAGAATATAAATATTACATCAGTATTAACATAAAGATATAAAGATCAACTGTTCCAAATGGTATGGCAGTTTGAAAAGGATGAAAAAATATGAAAAAATAAAAACATGAAAAAAGAAACAATCAAAAGAAAATGTCACAAATTGCCTAGTGCAGAGATTTGATTTACAAGCTTAAACTGATGCAAAAAAGAGAATGAAAACATAAACCTGAGGCGTGAGCAGCATCAAGCGCTTCAAAATTGCCGAACCCGGAAGTAAACTAAATCTGGTGGAGCGCACATGCGTTCCAATATAAAAATATGTCTGTTCGCATGATGTGCGCATGCGCAATCAGTCGGCACCTCGCGAAACCACAAACCAGGAAGCAGGGAGCGCAAAGAGGAAGGCATGGGTGTTCCACTACAAAAAAACATGCGGACTAGTCACAAATAAGCAAATATCGCTCCAAAAATGGAGCAGGGACACTGCCTAGAAGTGTAAGATTGCCAGAGCTGGTAGTCAAGTTGACGTGTTGTAGGATGCGTCATCTGAATTCCTGATAGGTTTTCCCTATATATTGCTTGCCACAGCAACAGGTGATTAGATATATGATTTTAGTAGTCCTACAGTTGACAAATGCATTGGTGTTAACTGTGATATCGGTTTGGTTGGACTTAGTAAATTTACAAGGTGAAATATATTTAGATGCCTTATAGTGGCCCCAACAGTAAGTACCTTTGGTTGCAGTTAACAAGTGTAAATTTGTAGGGTTTTTCTCAAGGTGACTATGTACAAGTAAATCATGGAGCTTCTAAGATCGACGAGCTGTAATTGCTGGATATGTGGGTTTAGATTCTCTTAGGTCCTGATAGTGTGTTAATATGGGCCAATGTTTCCTTAGAGTGTCAGTCATAGTGGACCAGCCTCCATCAAATGTGGCTATGCAGCTGATGGTTTTGTTTGGTGGGGGCCTCACTGTTCGAAAACTAGGCACTCTATCAGTTTGGCATACTTAATGAAATGCTCTTTTAATTACCCTATTGGGGTATCCAAGGGACCGAAACCTTCTTCTATGTTCTTGACATCCCTGGAAAAAATCGGTGTCATCTGAACAGTTTCTGTGAGTCCGCAAAAACTAGCTGTATAGGATGGATGATTTTAGACTGGGTGTGTGGTGGTTTTCCCAATGCAAGAAGCTATTGGTGGAGGTAGCTTTACGGTACAGTTGATTTTGGAGTGTTCCATCTAGTGACAGGATAATTTTGAAATCATGAAAGATCATCTCACTTTAGTGAATCACATGAGTGAGTGTTAGATTGATGTAATTGTGATTTAAGTCCTCCACATATTGTTTAAATATAGAGATGGGACCTGTCCATAGGAACAGTATGTCATCTATATGCCTATACCAACATAAGATATACTGTTGGTATTTGCCATAGGTAGGGGAACCTAAGACATACTGCTCCCACCATCCTAAAAAGAGATTTGCGAAGCTGGGAGCACAAGCTGTGCGCATAGCGGTTCTGGTCACCTGAAGGTAGAATTGACCATTGAAGATAAATTAGTTTTGAGTCAGGACAGATGTAAGGATAAGATGAAATCTTTTTGAGCTTGATCATATGGTGTATGGTCCAAGAAATGCTTGCATGCTGTTATACATTTATCATGTGGTATGTTGCTGTACAAGGAGACAACATCCAGGCTGGCCAGTAAAGTATATAGTGTGACATCAAGGTTTTCAAGTGCTAGTAGCTAGTAGTGTGTCCTTGGTGTCTTGGAGGTATGATGGTAACTGTTTCACTAGACTGTGTAGAATACTGTCCACAAATTTACTTGGTCTTACGGTGAAGCAGCTGTTGACAGACACTATTGGTCTCCTGGGGGGTCTGTGATGTTCTTGTGTCTTGTGGACCTTAGTCAGACAATAGAATGTGGCGACAGTGTGGATGTAATTGGGCAGCAGGTAATTGAACTCTTGAAAGCTATTACGTTTGTTGTCATAGGCCTTGGCCAAAAGTGTTTTTAGTTCACATAAGAACTTTGTTGTAGGGTCTGAGGTTAAGAGATGATAAGTATGGTGGTCGTTAAGATGATCCATACACATATTAATATATTTGTCACATTTTAGCAGTACTCACATTTACTCCAGTGCCAAGTCTCCCTCGTAGCTGCCGTGGGCTATTCTTCACATAATGTCATCTTGGAGGCATGCCTACATGTTGTGCCTACATTAAATCATCCTACATGTGCACATGCTCTATAAAAATATCTTAGCTCCATGAAACCTTCCATGGGTTCCCTGTGACCAAAAAAGGCATGGAGTCTTTAGGATCCCTTTAGTAGTGTGAAGGAATGCACCTTGATGCAAAGGCTCAAGCTTGTAGGTGCCAAAAATGTCTAGCCTATATTAAAATTGGCTAACTTGGGCTCATGTAATGCTTTATGCTTTATGAACTTTGTCCTACATTAAGTTCTCTTTCTTACAAAAACTAGCCCCCACCCGAGTACTTCTGTAAACTGCCAAAATCTTTTGACATTTAGAAATATGTCTCTTCTTACATTCCTTTCCTTGAACACAAGCACGTATCCTCTACTGTATAAAGCTGATCTCACCCAATAGAAGCTAAAAGCTATTCTTCTGGATTCACAACTATCAACACATGTTGTGCACCTTATTGCTTCTCCAAGTACTTGAATTGATTTGGGTTCCCCTGAACATAATTAAAGGATGATTTATCCGTGACAGTAGTCAAAAAACAAGGGAGTCTACAAACCGCATAAGATTGCCGAGTAGTCTACCCTTTTCTGGTAACTTGGAAGGTAATTATTTGGAAGAGGAGTTGGCTCATGTTATCCCATGTGATTGGAGAGTAATGTGAATAGAAAATGGACTTGGGGAGTACATGGACCTTCTGGTATCTGTATATTCTGTGGTCACTCTGTGGGTCTCAATGCACTGTGGTCCTAATGTCATGAACCCTAGAACGTCATACCCAGGGGCGTACCTAGAGCATTTGGCACCCGGGGGGGGGTCCTATTTTTGTCTCCCCCCCCCCAACTTTAAAATGTAAAAAACAACCACAATTTAAAAAAAAAAATGTATTTAGCACTAAGCAGTGTTTATGCTTTTAAATGTAAGCATGTTTTTGTATGGAGTATGTTTGAGTGAATGTAGGATGTGTGTCTGTATGTGGTGTTGGCGTTTGAATGCAGGCATGCATTTTTATGTAGTGTGGTGTTTGAAGGCAGTGGTGTGGTTATATATAATGGTGGAGTTTGTATGTAGTGTTGACGTTGAAATGCAGGGGTGTATTTGTGTGTAGCGTTGGCGAGATTCTGAGATGTATGCACATATACACATACACACACCTAAATACACACTGACACACATGCAGACACATAGGAACAATATATAGGGGGTGGGCACATAAGATACCACAATCCAAACTGAGGGGGCACTAAAACTTTTCGCTAGGGGATGGGGTAATGTGCTGCCATTGGCTGCCTGATGCCAGCATGCAGTGCACATTGGTGTCAGTTAACAAATTTGCATATAATTCACATTAGCCACCCAGATTTCTTGTTCGTAGGCTAGCTGACACCTCTTAACGTCAATCTTTGTTTATCAGATAACTCCCTTATTTGCTATCCTTATTTGGGATTGCCATATTTAAGGACACCAAATAAGGATAAGGGAGCTATCTGCTAAACAGCACGCTAATTTGGTATCTTTAAATATAGAAATCTCACATAAGGACACCAATTTAGAGAATTATCAACTAAACAGCTAAAATATCAATTTAAAAAAACAAAAAACCTTTTCTTAATTTCAGTTGTTTAGTAGATAACGCCCTTATTTGTTATCCTTATGTGGGATTGCAATATTTAAGGACACCAAATAAGGGAGCTATGTACCAAACACATACACATTTATATACACACACACAATAACACAATAGGTGTATGTCTGTGTGTGTATATCTGTGATTGTGTGTGTGTGTGTGTATGTATATATATATTTATATATATATATATATACATACACACACACACACACACACACACACACACGTGTGTATGTATGTGATGTTTGCGTATTTATATCTAATTATGTGTGTTTGTAATTGTATGTGTGTGGGTCTGTGATTATGTATGTATGTGTTTATGTGTGTGGTTGTGTGTGTGTGTGTGTGTATATATATATATATGTATAGTTTGTAGATAGTGTTCAGCACACTCGGACTTTGAAGATTAAAACTTACTGTTTATTAAATATCCATTAAAAGATCAACGTTTCAGTTCCATCTGGAACTTTCATCAGGATCAGGCATACAATATCACATAAAAAAGTGCATTTATATACATAAAATGTAAGTGAAATTAACAGAAAATGACTTACCCCTGTGCTTAGAATGGTGGGTGTGATTCCCCTGGCGTCCACCATCATTCCGTGCGCATGCGCGGATGAGGCCACGCCCCTACGTAACGTGATGACGTTGCGCGTTGCCGCGGCAACGTTGAAACCACGTGGGGTGTAAACAAGGAAGTGACTGCATGTATATCCGGCTGCCATAGCAACCCGGTTCTATATCAAATAGCATGAAAAAATACAAGTACCACTTGATATAAACAAAGCACACTTACAATTGAGGTATTAAATGGAAAGAAAAGAGTACAAAGATATATAATAGTACAATTGTGTGCTAAAAGTGCACTGTGAAGTATAGATGCTTAATCTATTTAATAATAATATTGATATTAATATTAAGATGGCACTTGAAAAAGCCTAATTTACCTAAAGTGCCAATGTGGACATTATAAAGTGCTGTGGGATAAATCAGTGTATAAAAGTTATACTGAAGTGTGTATCTATTATTAATGTGCCATACTATTATGTTAATAATATACAAAGTGCAAAAAGTGCTAATTCCATGCTATAAAGTGCAAAAAATGTGCATAATTCATGTGCAATTACTACTTCAATAATAAAACATTATTTATAAAAACATCCACTGATATATTGCTATTAAATTGAATCAATATATCAAATGTCCATCTGTAAGAATACAAAATAATTAAGCTAAAAAATGAAACTATTACATACTTTAAAAACATTACAGGGAGTGCAGAATTATTAGGCAAGTTGTATTTTTGAGGATTAATTTTATTATTGAACAACAACCATGTTCTCAATGAACCCAAAAAACTCATTAATATCAAAGCTGAATATTTTTGGAAGTAGTTTTTAGTTTGTTTTTAGTTTTAGCTATGTTAGGGGGATATCTGTGTGTGCAGGTGACTATTACTGTGCATAATTATTAGGCAACTTAACAAAAAACAAATATATACCCATTTCAATTATTTATTATTACCAGTGAAACCAATATAACATCTCAACATTCACAAATATACATTTCTGACATTCAAAAACAAAACAAAAACAAATCAGTGACCAATATAGCCACCTTTCTTTGCAAGGACACTCAAAAGCCTGCCATCCATGGATTCTGTCAGTGTTTTGATCTGTTCACCATCAACATTGCTTGCAGCAGCAACCACAGCCTCCCAGACACTGTTCAGAGAGGTGTACTGTTTTCCCTCCTTGTAAATCTCACATTTGATGATGGACCACAGGTTCTCAATGGGGTTCAGATCAGGTGAACAAGGAGGCCATGTCATTAGATTTTCTTCTTTTATACCCTTTCTTGCCAGCCACGCTGTGGAGTACTTGGACGCGTGTGATGGAGCATTGTCCTGCATGAAAATCATGTTTTTCTTGAAGGATGCAGACTTCTTCCTGTACCACTGCTTGAAGAAGGTGTCTTCCAGGAACTGGCAGTAGGACTGGGAGTTGAGCTTGACTCCATCCTCAACCCGAAAAGGCCCCACAAGCTCATCTTTGATGATACCAGCCCAAACCAGTACTCCACCTCCACCTTGCTGGCGTCTGAGTCGGACTGGAGCTCTCTGCCCTTTACCAATCCAGCCACGGGCCCATCCATCTGGCCCATCAAGACTCACTCTCATTTCATCAGTCCATAAAACCTTAGAAAAATCAGTCTTGAGATATTTCTTGGCCCAGTCTTGATGTTTCAGCTTGTGTGTCTTGTTCAGTGGTGGTCGTCTTTCAGCCTTTCTTACCTTGGCCATGTCTCTGAGTATTGCACACCTTGTGCTTTTGGGCACTCCAGTGATGTTGCAGCTCTGAAATATGGCCAAACTGGTGGCAAGTGGCATTGTGGCAGCTGCACGCTTGACTTTTCTCAGTTCATGGGCAGTTATTTTGCGCCTTGGTTTTTCCACACGCTTCTTGCGACCCTGTTGACTATTTTGAATGAAACGCTTGATTGTTCGATGATCACGCTTCAGAAGCTTTGCAATTTTAAGAGTGCTGCATCCCTCTGCAAGATATCTCACTATTTTTGACTTTTCTGAGCCTGTCAAGTCCTTCTTTTGACCCATTTTGCCAAAGGAAAGGAAGTTGCCTAATAATTATGCACACCTGATATAGGGTGTTGATGTCATTAGACCACACCCCTTCTCATTACAGAGATGCCCATCACCTAATATGCTTAATTGGTAGTAGGCTTTTGAGCCTATACAGCTTGGAGTAAGACAACATGCATAAAGAGTATGATGTGGTCAAAATACTCATTTGCCTAATAATTCTGCACTCCCTGTATTCCTATTGCTTTGGGGGTTCTTAATTTAAAGAAACGAATGATAAGAAATCAATTCATTAAGTCCTTTGGGAGCAATCGTATTCAATTGAAAAATCCATTCTGTCTCTCTATTGAGAAGCATTTTGCCACGATCACCCCCTCGCCTGGGTATAGGGATATGATCTATTGCAATAAATTTCAAGGAAGAGAGTGGGTGTTTCATTGTCAAAAAATGTTGTGCCACAGGTTGTTCTGAATGTCCATCTCTATATGCCACACGTATTGCTGACCTATGTCCACGTATTCTCTCACACAATGGGGTTTCGGTTTTACCGATATAAACTAACCCACATGGACATGTTAATTTATAGATCACAAAAGGTGTTTTGCACGTAATTGTGTGGTGTATCCTAAACACCCTGTTGCTGTGTGGGTGTTGGAATGATTTTGCTGGAGTCATATGGCTACATGTAACGCACCCTAAACAACGGACACTACCACGATGTTGAAATTTTACTTCTTGGCTGTAGCTTTTAATGGGGTCCGTGTGTACCAATATGTCCTTTAATGTTTTGTTTCTCTTGAAACAAATTAACGGATTTTCCTTAAACACTTTGGGTAAGGTGTCGTCACTTGCAAGCATTTTCCAATTTTGTTTGACAATTTTAGCTATTTTGGGCGAAGCATCATTATAAGCCATTGGAAACACTATAGCTGGTGGTTTTCTGATCCGTGTGGTGGTACTAGCATTACGTGCATCTTGTTGTGCCTTTAACAACTCCTGTCTATGATAGCCTCTTTCAAGAAATTTCTTGTTCATTTCTTCCAACTGTTCTTCCATCTTATGTTCATCTGAATTATTGCGTACGACTCTTAAGAATTGTGCCTTAGGAAGGGATTTTTTCAGCATTCTCGGATGTGCACTTTTATTGTGCAACAATGTATTCCGGTCAGTATCTTTCTTATACAAACAATATGTCACACCATGTTCTTTAATAGATATCTCCAAATCTAAATATTGGACCATGCTTGTACTAATATTGGATGTGAATCTGACTGGAGTATTGAGTTCATTTAAATATTGAACCATTTGCTGTGCCTCCAATTCCGTGCCTTTCCAAAAGATCAACAAATCGTCGATGTAACGAAAGTATGCCGTAATAAGATGGTTGAATTTAGACAAAATATGTTGTTTCTCATAAATGTACATATAAGAGTTGGCATACATGGGGGCCATCGCTGCCCCCATGGACGTGCCCGCCACCTGTAGAAACCAGTCGTCCTCAAACCTGAAATAGTTATGTTGGAGGGTTAAAGATAACAGTTCCAATACATATTCTATTGGTGGTCCATCATATGTAGTAGCCATGCAAAGAGTTTGTCTCATAGCTTCAATTCCTTCTTGATGTGGAATTATTGTGTAGAGATTACTAACATCCATTGTAATCAAAATGATGGGTTCCTTACCAAAGTTTAATGTATGCATTTTCTTTATAAGTGTCGGAGTATCCTTAATGCAAGATCCTTAATCCTTAATGCAAGTTTGTATCTCTGCTATAGGTGCTTGAAACAAGGAGTCCAGCCATTTTGCTATTGGTTCCAAGATGCCTCCTATTGCTGATACTATAGGTCTCCCCGGTGGTTTAATGGGATTCTTATGTATCTTTGGTATAGTATATATAATTGGAGTCTTTGGATTCCTTTTCAATAGATAGTTGTATAGTTGTAAATCTATAAAACCTGCTTCAAGTCCCATAAAGAGAGTGTTCTCTATAATTGTTGCTATTTTCTTTGTTGGATCACCTTGTAACTGTAGATATATGTTTGAAGGCAGTGGTGTGGTTATATATAATGGTGGAGTTTGTATGTAGTGTTGACGTTGAAATGCAGGGGTGTATTTGTGTGTAGCGTTGGCGAGATTCTGAGATGTATGCACATATACACATACACACACCTAAATACACACTGACACACATGCAGACACATAGGAACAATATATAGGGGGTGGGCACATAAGATACCACAATCCAAACTGAGGGGGCACTAAAACTTTTCGCTAGGGGATGGGGTAATGTGCTGCCATTGGCTGCCTGATGCCAGCATGCAGTGCACATTAGCATCAGTCAACAAATTTGCATATAATTCACATTAGCCACCCAGATTTCTTGTTCGTAGGTTAGCTGACACCTCTTAACGTCAATCTTTGTTTATCAGATAACTCCCTTATTTGCTATCCTTATTTGGGATTGCCATATTTAAGGACACCAAATAAGGATAAGGGAGCTATCTGCTAAACAGCACGCTAATTTGGTATCTTTAAATATAGAAATCTCACATAAGGACACCAATTTAGAGAATTATCAACTAAACAGCTAAAATATCAATTTAAAAAAACAAAAAACCTTTTCTTAATTTCAGTTGTTTAGTAGATAACGCCCTTATTTGTTATCCTTATGTGGGATTGCAATATTTAAGGACACCAAATAAGGGAGCTATGTACCAAACACATACACATTTATATACACACACACAATAACACAATAGGTGTATGTCTGTGTGTATATCTGTGATTGTGTGTGTGTGTGTGTGTGTGTGTGTGTATGTATATATATATATATTTATATATATATATATACATACACACACACACACACACACACACACACGTGTGTATGTATGTGATGTTTGCGTATTTATATCTAATTATGTGTGTTTGTAATTGTATGTGTGTGGGTCTGTGATTATGTATGTATGTGTTTATGTGTGTGGTTGTGTGTGTGTGTGTATATATATATATGTATATATATATATATATATACACACAAAAACACTTAACTACAGAGATACACACACAACCACATACATAAACACAGACATACACAATAACAGACCCACACACATACAATTACAAACACACATAATTAGATGTACACAAGCAAACATCACATACATACACACATTTAATAATTAAGAGGTCCACCCAGCCTCCCTACCTTGCTCTGGGAGGGCTAGAGTGGATCCTCATCTCTGGTAGTCAGTGGTTGCTGCTGGGATCTATGTGCTCTTCATGCACACGTCCCTTGCACATCCTGTAATATGACGCCGATGTTTGGATGATGTTATGTGCTGACTTACTGCAGGGCGAAGACAGTCAGATATAGTCAGATGTACACAGTTATATGCATATACTGTCAAATACAGCCACATGCACACGGTACCAAACACATAGTCACTTGCACACTGTGAAACGCACAGCTGCAGGTAGACAGTAACACACACAGTTACAGACAGACAGTCACACACACACAGCTACAGGCAGACAGTCACATACACACACACACACACACACACACAATTACAGGCAGACTGTAACATAGTTACAGGCAGCACACAGTCACACACACTCAGTGACATGCAGACAGTCACACACAGTCACAGGCAGACAGTCATACACAGTCTCAGGTAGACAATCACAGGCAGGCATTCATACATACAGGCACAGGCAGACAGTCATACACACAGTCACCAAAAGTCAGTCTCACGCACAGTCACAGGAAGACAGTCACACTCAGTCCCAGGTAAACTGTCACAGGTAGACATTCACAGGCATAGACAGTCACAGTCAGATAGTCACAGATGCAGTCCCAGGTAGACAGTCACAGGCAGACATTCACACACAGTAACAGACATTTATAGGGAGACAGCCATAGACGCAGTCACAGGCAGACAAACACACAGTCGCAGGCAGAGAGTTACAGGCAGACAGTCACAGACACAGTCACGGGTAGACAGTCACAGGCAGACATTTACACACACAGGCACAGGCAGACAGTCACAGACTCAGTCACAGGTAGACAGCCACAGGCAGACATTCACACATAGTCACAGATAGTCACAGGTAGACATTCACACACACGGTCACAGATAGTCACAGGCAGACATTCACACACACAGTCACAGATAGTCACAGGCAGACATTCACGCACACAACACAGATAGTCAGTCACAGATAGTCACAGGCAGACATTCACACACACAGTCACAGAGAGTCACAGGCAGACATTCACACACACAGTCACAGATAGTCACATGCAGACATTCACACACACACAGGTAGACATTCACACACAGTCACAGACATTTACAGGGAGACAGCCATAGATGCAGTCACAGGCAGACAAACACACAGTCGCAGGCAGAGAGTCACAGGCAGACAGTCACAGACACAGTCACGGGTAGACAGTCACAGGCAGACATTTACACACACAGGCACAGGCAGACAGTCACAGACTCAGTCACAGGTAGACAGCCACAGGCAGACATTCACACATAGTCACAGATAGTCACAGGCAGACATTCACAAACACAGACACAGATAGTCACAGGCAGACATTCACACACACAGTCAAAGATAGTCACAGGCAGACATTCACACACACAGTCAAAGATAGTCACAGACAGACATTCACACACACAACACAGATAGTCAGTCACAGATAGTCACAGGCAGACATTCCCACACACAGTCACAGATAGTCACATGCAGACATTCACACACACACACAGGAAGACATTCACACACACAGTCACAGATAGTCACAGGCAGACATTCACACACACAGTCACAGATAGTCACAGGCAGACATTTACACACACAGTCACAGATAGTCACAGGCAGACATTCACACACACAGTCACAGATAGTCACAGGCAGACATTCACACACACAGTCACAGATAGTCACAGGCAGACATTTACACACACAGTCACAGATAATCACAGGCAGACATTCACACACACAGTCACAGATAGTCACAGGCAGACATTCACACACACAGTCACATATAGTCACAGGCAGACATTCACACATACACAGGCAGACATTCACACACAGTCACATATAGTCACAGGCAGACATTCACACACATAGTCACAGATAGTCACAGGCAGACATTCACACACACAGTCACAGATAGTCACAGGCAGACATTAACACACACAGTCACAGATAGTCACAGGGACTCCTTCCTGCTTCCCCTCAATGGGGCAAATGGAGGCTTTCTGTAGCTCCGCCCCCACATCCGGTTTGGCTCCTCCTCCACGGCCGAGTTGGCCCTACCCCCAATTCTCTGTGCAGTACTTCTGTACTGCTGAATTCCCAGCCCCTGCGTGTGTGAGCTGCGTGGCTCCCGGCATCCTGTGCAGCCACACAGCTCACAGAGTCACAAGCCTGGCCCCGGACCGCCCCCCACTCCCCACCCCGCCTTAGTACGCCACTGGTCATACCTCCAGGGAATATACATTCACATTGTAAAAAAAATAAAATAATTAATCGAACACAACTTCTTGGGGTTATAACCTCAACCTTGGAACCAGAAGTATAAAAAAAAATACCATTTGCGTTTTTACATTTAATAAAGATAAATTATAATAGAAATTGTCTACAGCGCCGATCATCACCCAAACTATGCAATCTCATATGACACTTATAGTGAAAAGTAATTGTAGCGTTCTGCTCAGCCAGAATGTTTTGAAGAGTCTAAATAGATGCAGATATTATTCTAAAGACTGGTTTAATGCATCGAAGAGACTGAAGCAGTGCTATCTGGAACGGCCACTTGTTAGTTACAGATGTCAGGAGAGATTTTGTGATTGTGATGCTGCTATTTGCTGGAAGGATGAGGAGGGAAATGCACCTACGGTGATTCAGAAATGTAGTTTCTGTGAATTTCAGCCTGCTACACATTTTATAAGCATGAGGTCAGATGTCCTGGCAGCGCTTCTGAGAACTCTAATCGTATCTGCTAAACGTAACAGCCGTCTTGGAAGAGAATCTAAGAAATATCTTGTGGTTGCTAATAACTTATCTTATCACAAGCAATTGCAATTTGCAAGATGGCAAATAAATTACAATTATTTTTGATTTGCAATATTTAACAATACTAAATATTGTACTACTACTTTCTGTTTGTTTTAATCATTCATAAATGCCGCTTTTTATGTAATCAAATATATTATAGATTATACATTTTAGCCTTTTCTCATTATTGCTTATATACACGTAGAGTATTTCAAACCCTTACAATCTAATTAGCCTTAAAAAGAGAAAACATTAAGTAAGGTAGCTGCACTGTTGTATGGTGTAAAATAAATAATTTTAAAAAACTGTTGAAAACACATATGCACTCAAAGGAACACTATAGGGTCAGGAACACAAACATGTATTCTGGATCCGTTAGTATTAAAACACCATTTAGCATCCCTGCCTCCCTTGCCCCCTAAATATAGTAAAATATTACCTTTATTCCAGTCTGCTGGTGCTGGCTCTGCTCCTGTTCTGCCCTCCTTGGCTGACATCATCAGAAGTGGTGATATCAGCCAATCACAATGTTTCCAATAGAAAACGATTGACTGAGATTGTCAAGGAGGCAGGTCAGGGACAGAGTCAGCACAAGCCAAACTCAGCCCTGGCCAATCAGCATCTCCTCATAGAGATGCATTGAGTCAATGCATCTCTATGAGTAAAGTTCAGTGTCTCCATGTAGAGGGTGGAAACACTGAATGTCAGTCACACTGTGCAGCACTGCCCCAGGAAGCACCTCTACCAGCCATCTGAGGAGTGTCCACTGGAGGTGTCCCTAGGCTGTAAGGTAAACACTACCTTTTTTCTGAAAAGACAGTAAGTACATGACAATTACTACAGGGACTGACTATAGACACCATAATAACTACATTAAGCTGTAGTTTTTCTGGTGACGATAGTGTCCCTTTAATGAAAGGACAGTACCAAGAGACTGCAGGTACTATAACTAGTTCAATAAGATGAAATGGTTTTAATGCTTACATTGTTCCTTTAACATAAATAATGTGTGAACAATCTTGTACTGGGATGAATATACAATAACATAAGTACAGAAATGAAAGTGTCATTGAAAAGATAGACTACAGAACGTTCTTGTTTCATAATGAAAAAGTGCTAAATAAAAAATGAATACACTTTCTACTTCCTAGGAGAACTTTTTCTTCATATATTTACTACTACCTGCCATTGCATGTTACTTTGATTTTCATGAAAACATCATAATGTGATGTCATAAATGTACCTTTTTATTGTCTGCAGGAATTTGTGGAATTGTATTTTGTTTTTTAGAAGTATAAAGTAAAACTTTTCTAAGGATGATCTCAAAATATATATATATATATGAAAAATAAATAAATCAAAGTTACCCTTGCATTGTAGTATAATGTGTTTTTGAGATCGCCAACATAAACAGCAACACTGTAAATTGAGATAGATTTGATTGTCTAGATAGTTATTGGTAACAATAAAGGAGTACTGCATTTTCCATTCTGACCAGTCTAGCACACAATAGAAACCCTTACCTCTCTTCTGATAGGCTTTAGGGCATTCCACCAGGTCAAACTAGTTTAATTTGCATCTATATAAGGAACTGTGACCAGACTGTTGAGTGCGGGACCAGCTTGTAGCCAGATTGTAATCACTGCGTGACTGAATCCTGACCAGGGTCCAGATTGTTCAGGCTGACCAGATTATCACCAGGGTCTGAATTGTCACAGGAGTGTTACCAATGCTCAGAAAGAACCTTATTATCAGGCTGCAGTTAGTTTGTGAATGGACTACTGTGAGCTGCATGCTGGTAATGAAATGTGGTAAAGTGGTTCCGTATCTGTATGGGCCCTTTGGTAGCCATATTTGTAAGAGCTTGGAGAAAGGGGTACAGAAATTACAAAAAGCACCTTGCAGAGTGGGAGTGGATTTAGAGTAAGAGAGAATAAATATTATTATTATTATTACTATTAGTTTCAAAACTATTACAGAAACTGCACGGACATTCATCTGTTAACGGTAAACAGTAATTGAGAAGAAAAGTGTATAATGTGAGCTTTGAAAAGGGCCAGGAAAAGCATTTGCATTTATTTGTGTCTTAATGTAATTTTATATCAGCGTTATTTATGACACAAAGATTAGGCGGCCATTTTGAATGTTTGGTAACTGCTGAAGGGGGACAAAGCCACTGCATTCAATCTAATTGAGGTGGAATTACATTTGTAGTTATGTTACATATCACTGCACGGTCACGGATATGCACTAAACTGAGAATTGTCTGAAATTCTGAATGAATGTCACATTTTAAGAACAAAATTGTTGAACTGGAAAACAAATATCTAAACCAGTCTTGTTTTCAGTTTGGCTTCTATGGCCTTACATATTAAATTCACTTTAAATTCCTAACAATTCTCACTTTAGTGAATAAACAGGCCAATTCCAATTTGTAAATCATTCTCTATTTAATTTATTATTACATAATTACATAGTGATATAGGTTGAAACGGCTCATGTCCATTAAGTCCAACATGAAACTGTTCCCATTGTTGATCCAAAAGAATATAATATAATAATATAAACTCACTTTGAAGCAATTTCTACATACGTTTAAAAAAACATTAGCTATTACAGCCCTGAACATCCTGCCTTGCCTCACAGAAATGTCAGGCTTATTTTTAAAAATGTTCATGGAATCTGTTAAAACAAGCAAGAGAATTTCACATCATCATTGTTCTTACTGTAAAAATACTTACATTTGCCTATGAACCCTCCTTTCTTTAAAGGGATACTATAATGACCAGAACAAATACAGCTTAATGTAGAGGTTCTGGGGTCTATATTCTGTCCCTGCAAGCATTTTACAGTAAACACTGCCTTTTCAGAGAAAAGGCTGTGTTTACATTGCTGCCTAGAAGCTTCCTGGGCCACACACAATGTGCACACACGTTCAGATTTAATTTCCCTCATAGAGATGCATTGATTCAATGTATCTCTGTGAATATATGCTAAATGGCACAGTGTTGTGTTTTGCAATGCATGAGCAAGAGGCTATTGGGTTGGCTGAGATTGTCAAATATGATGATCTCAGCCAAGGAGGTGGAATGGGGGTGGGGCCAGCTGTAAGGAGACCCATGTGGCACTGCAAAAAAGGTGAGTAAACTCCCCTTTTACCTTCCTAACAGGGGGCTGACCACCTAAATGGAGCTATTAGAACTATAGTGTCAGAAATATGTTTATATTCCTGACTCTATAGTGTTTCTGTAAGTCTCATGGGATGTTCTTGTGTCACGTCAAAAGTCCTGTTACTATACAGTATGTGTCATACAAGATTTTCCTACTTACACTGCAAAATTGCAGACCTATGTTAATTACTCCACATGTAAGCAACTAATGATAAGTATTCAAGAACAACTCTTTGACTTTGTTTTTCTTTATTTTTTCCCTGTGCTTAATGCGGCTCACTTATTCTTTTCGAATTCCCTGTTGATCGCCTTGTTGTCTCAGTTATATCTCTTGTGTACTAGCTTGTAAAATACGTGCTGCTCATATTTCTACAAGTAAGTATATTTTATGAGTGTATGAATACTCACATATACGTGGATACATTTTTATTTCAGGCATTAAACAAAAAGTTATGATTAATTTGACTTTTCTGGAAGCTAATGTGAGAATGAGCCGCCCAATGCTAATTCATCTATGTGGTTCTTAAAAACTAATTAACAGGTTTTCTTCAGACTTGGCAGATATATCCACCATAGCCTGCCAAACATCAAAAGAAAAGTATGTCCCTAAGATTATCTGATTATGGTTTGCAGCATCCAAAATTAAGAATGTGTCCCAAATCACTCTTAACTGTTATGATATTGTTCACAGCCAAAAACAAATGAGTTTACATTAAGAAAATCCACCTACAATAACGCTGTCGGGAAATATTTTCAATTTATAGCCTTTGTACCAGACAATTTTGGTCAGGAATGAAACCAATGGAATATTAATTAAAGTCATTCTATAAAAAGAATTGAACCTCAATTAAACTATTAGTTTTTTCATGATTGAGCGAAGTATTAAGTGAAAATATTTTTTTCTGTTATCTTAAGTCAAGGATAAAAAATAATTAGACAAAAAAAATATTTGTGGAACCATAATGGTTTGTGTAGGATTGTAGAGCAAATGTCCTTCTGGAATACAGCTATAACAGCACAGATTGCTATTTAGGAATACTAAAAACATAAAATAAAACTTACACGATTTTACTTTCCATGTATTTATTTTTAACAGAAATATAAAGATATAGAATATTTTACAAACTATATTATATTCATTATTATTATTATTATTATCATTTTATTATTTATATAGCGCCAGCAAAATTCCGTAGCGCTGTATAATGGGTGGACTAACAGACACGTAATTACATTGCAGCATTTAAGACAGTGTCTGAATTATTTGCAAGAATGCATTATTAAAACTAGTGGCATACCTTGTTTAATAGTAGTGAGGGTAACATAATCTTGTTAAAAAATATAATGCTTTCTAAAAATGTATGTTTTTTTGTCTCTACGTGGGCATAAATCTGTATTGCATGCGGATAAAGTAACATGGACACAAATCCCTGTAGTATGATCAGTGTGCTCAGAGAAAGAACCACCCTTTTCCACTCCTGACTGCTTTGAATGCATCCATAAAACATTACTGCAGAGTGAGAGAGAATAGAGGTTCGAGCAGAGAGATACAATTTGAGTCTCTCTGCAGTATGGGAAAAACAACACTACAGCAAAGCAAATAGCTAATCGGTTTGTGTGACCTAAATGTAACTGTGCACTGTTTTGTTATCCGAAACAAAATGTCACCTAAATTTAATGGGCTTGTATGCATGCTTCCATTCTATAGTCCAATACATTTCAGCACCACTGTCCATCCATAACCACTGTGAATGTAGTTTCAATAAATATCTGTGAAGTCAAGTACAGTAAGGGGAAAAAAAATGTATTTGACACCCCGCTGATTTTAAATGTTTGCACACTGACAAAGATATGATCAGTCTATAATTTTAGTGGTCGGTGTATATTAAGAGTGAGAGACAAAATAATAAAAAAAAAATCTAGAAAAACGCATCAAAAAAGTTATAAATTGATTTGCATGTCAATGAGAGAAATAAGTATTTGACCCCTTCGACTTAGTACTTGGTGGTAAAACCCTTGTTGGCAGTCACAGAGGTCAGATGTTTCTTGTAGTTGGCCACCAGGTTTGCACACATCTCAGGAGGGATTTTGTCCCACTTCTCTTTGCAGATCCTATCCAAGTCATTAAGGTTTTGAGGCTGATGTTTGACAACTCAAGCCTTCAGCTCCCTCCACAGATTTTCTATGGGATTAAGGTCTGGAGACTGGCTAGGACACTCCAGGACCTTAATGTGCTTCTTCTTGAGCCACTCCTTTGTTGACTTGGCTGTGTGTTTTGGGTCATTGTCATGCTGGAATACCCACCCACGACCCATTTTCAATGCCCTGGCTGAGGGAAGGAGGTTCTCATCCAAGATTTGATGGTATATGGCCCTGTCCATTGTCCCTTTGATGCTATTGTCCTGGCCCCTTATCAGAAAAACACAACCAAAGCATAATGTTTCCACGTCCATGTTTGATGGTGGGGATGGTGTTTTTGGGGTCAAAGGCAGCATTCTTCCTACTCCAAACACGGCAAGTTGAGTTGATGCCAAAGAGCTCGATTTTGGTCTCATCTGACCACAACACTTTCACCCAGTTCTCCTCTGAATCATTTAGATGTTTATTGGCAAACTTCAGACGGGCCTGTACATGTTTTTTGCCTGAGTAGGGGGAACTTGTAGGCGCTGCAGGATTTCAGTCCTGGCGTAGTGTGTTACCAATTGTTTTCTTGGTGACTATGGTCCCAGCTGCCTTGAGATCATTAACAAGATCCTCCCGTGTAGTTCTGGGCTGATTCCTCACCGTTCTCATGATCATTGAAACTCCATGAGGTGAGATCTTGCATGGAGCACCAGACCGAGGGAGACTGACAGTTATTTTATGTTTCTTCCATTTGCGAATAATCGCACCAACTGTAATCACCTTCTTATTAAGGTGCTTGGTGATGGTCTTGTAGCCCATTCCAACCTTGTGTAGGTCTACAATCTTGTCCCTGACATCCTTGGACAGCTCTCTGGTCTGGGCCATGGCGGAGAGTTTGGAATCAGATTGATTGATTGATTCTGTGGACAGGTGTCTTTTATACAGGTAACAAGCTGAGATTAGGATCACTCCCTTTAAAAGAATGCTCCTAATCTCAGCTTGTTACCTGCATAAAAGACATGTGGGAGCCAGAAATCTTGATGATTGATAGGGGATCAAATACTTATTTCACTCATTGACATGCAAATCTATTTATAACTTTTTTTGACATGCATTTTTCTGGGGTTTGTTTGTAACTCTGTCTGTCACTGTTAAAATACACCCACCATTAAAATTATAGACTGATCATTTCTTTGTCAGTGGGCAAACATTCAAAATCAGCAGGGAATCAAATACTTTTTTCCCTCACTGTATGCCTTGCAGAGACTTTGAACAAGATGACCAGACACACATTCGGACAATTGCAGGATTATTGGAGCAACAACTGCAATGTTTTGGCTCACCAAAGGCATTATTTTATAAGCCTAAACTTTGCAATTCTTGTTCCAATAACTTTGCAATTGTCAGAATGTTTGTGTGCACAGTCTTCTTGTTTACACTTTTTCTTGCTTTACATACAGTTTTCAAAACTATATACACTAATTGGTAGTCCTCGTAGTGTAAGTAGATGTGAGTTCCATGAAGACTTTAAATGCAGGGATGGACCAAGGAAAGCTGTTGGTATTTTGTAGCCACAAATATCTACTTGCTGTTGGTATTACCTGTGCTTAACTGCTGAACTGCTGCCTTTTAATGACAAGAATAAAAACAAGCTCAAAGTTTATAATTAACCTTGTATTTATGTGTAAGTGGAGTGTCTGACAAGCATACAGTTGAAATGTAGCATAGGGAAGCACATCAGAAAAAAAACTGACCCAGTCCCACTGGAGAATCGGTTCTGCAGTTATTGAGTAATGACTTACCTGGGAGTCTGAAGGCTCTCCGCAGTATCTTAACTGTTCCTAGAACTGCACTCTTCTGGACTGCTATCTCAGAGGTCCCACCTGGGAACTGCTGAAGCAACTCCCCCAACTTGTGGGTTATACCCTTGAGTGCCCCTATCACTACTGGGACCACTATTTTTCACTATTGACTAAGGTTCATCCTTATTTATTTATAAAAACAGTTGTCTTGGCTGAACCACTTTGTCCAAAAAAACCTTCAATATTTACATTAATCCATCTTTGACCTCAACAGCCTCTAAACTACTTTCTATTACATCTTCCCTCGGGCTATCGCAGTGGGCTAATTCTCCCACCCATGTAGCTGGCAATACCCTCAACCTCATTTTCTCTTATGCATGAACAGTATATAATATCTGCAACAATAAAAAGAAGAAACAGAGGAAAGGGGTGTTGGAAAGAACCAACTCCCCAAACTCTGAAGAGGTTACAAGGGGTATAGGGGGCTTAACCCCAAGAATTAATATAAGAAAAAAGGAAGGGGGAGAATGAACTAGAAGGCCACCGTACATACGAGTATGCAGGGGGGAGACTGTTCATTCAATAAACTATATCCCTAAAGTATATGTACTTATATAAGGAGGGGAACAAACAAGGGGGAAAAAAACGAACATGGGTATTTATACCTTTAATAAAACAGAAAATACACCAACAGTGATAAAATCTAACTGGCTCTAAAAATGGCCAGGAGGGGAATCCCCCTTATAGAGAGTATAAATAAGTGAGATATAGGCTCACAAATACTAGCTAAAACGAACACAACTGCAAAGTACTGGAGACCAGAAATGGTCCCTTGAAAAATACAGATATAATGTCCGTTTTAGTCAAACAATCCTGCCAGAGGTCTAGAATAAGGGCAGCGGGGTAGTATAGGTAGCGGTATAGAGGGAGCCTAGGTAGTGATAGTGCCCCTGGAGGGAGTAGAGTAGTTGCTAGTACAGGCTAGTACATAGGTGTATAAATGGACCATTAGTCCAGGTGGTTGGTTCGGAAGAAATCAATGCACATACATATGCAAGGAAATAAAAAAGCATCCATGTGGATGTTACAATATGCCAAAACCCACCAGACACTGTCCTATCCACAGCCTAGATAGCCCTGAACTTACTGAACTGTCTCCCATAAACACAGGGTAACTAAATACACTACCTGCTGCTTCGAGGCAGCCTCAAGGATATCCCTCTCACTAAACCCCCAAACTGACCAAGCAAACCCTAGCACGGATTGAGCAGAAAATAGAAAAACAAAAAACAAAGAAACAAACTCAGAATCAAAAAGAATGCATCGGCATTCTGTAATGCTCGACGCGCGTTTCGGCGTATAAGAACGCCTTTGTCAAGAAAATCAAAAAGAATGCATCGGCATTCTGTAATGCTCGACGCGCGTTTCGGCGTATAAGAACGCCTTTGTCAAGAGCTCTTGACAAAGGCGTTCTTATACGCCGAAACGGGCGTCGAGCATTACAGAATGCCGATGCATTCTTTTTGATTTTGAGTTTGTTTCTTTGTTTTTTGTTTTTCTATTTTCTGCTCAATCCGTGCTAGTGTTTGCTTGGTCAGTTTGGGGGTTTAGTGAGAGGGATATCCTTGAGGCTGCCTCGAAGCAGCAGGTAGTGTATTTAGTTACCCTGTTAGAGCCAGTTAGATTTTATCACTGTTGGTGTATTTTCTGTTTTATTAAAGGTATAAATACCCATGTTCGTTTTTTTCCCCCTTGTTTGTTCCCCTCCTTATATAAGTACATTTACTTTAGGGATATAGTTTATTGAATGGACAGTCTCCCCCCTGCATACTCGTATGTACGGCGGCCTTCTAGTTCATTCTCCCCCTTCCTTTTTTTTAATATCAGCAACACTCCATTTCCTCTCTCTGATCACGACCTCTTATCCTTTGCTCTCGAGTACCCCCTCACCCAACAACCTCAGCCTAACCCCGCTCAACCTTAATTCTATTGACATCCAGCAGCTGTCAGATTCGTTCACAACTGCTATCCATCCCTTCCCTCTCCTGTCCCTCACTGGCCATTTCCACATATAACATTATCCTCACTGCTGCAGCCCCGCTCCAAACATGCACCTCGAGGAGGACATGCCCCCAACAGTGGCATACTAAATCAACACGCTACCTGCAAAGTTGCTGCCATTGTGCTGAATGCTCCTGGAGGGAGTCTCTCACCCAGTCAGACTTTATCCATTATATATTCATATTGTGCCCTCGCCAAACGGTCATACTTTTCCTCTCTCATTAGTTCATGCTCCCGCAATCCCAGGCATCTCTTTGACACCTTTAACTCTTGTCTTTGCCCTGCTGTGGCCATCCCCCAAACTAACCTTACAGCCGATAACTTTCAAGCGACTTTACCGACAAGATTGAGCACCTAAGGAAAGAATTGTCCCCACCTTGCTGTTATTTTTCTCAATCACATGTAGATCGTGACTTTCCTACCCATCAGACATTCTCTCTGGCTACTGAACAAGAGGTGGCTGCACTTCTCCTTTCCTGTCACCCCACCACTTGCCGGCTTGATCCTGTCCCATCTCACCTTATCAGATCTCTCTCCCCTTGTCTTGTGCCTTCCTTAACACACATCTTCAACTGCTCTCTCTCTTCTGATGTTGTCCCTGCTGATCTTAAACATGCCACTGTAGTACCTATCCTGAAATAAACCTCTTAACCCGTCCTCCTCCTCTAACTATCGTCCCATATCCCTGCTCCCCTTTTCTTAAAAGCTTCTGGAATGACTTATCTTTACCAATATGACTCACTTGCTCAATTCCAACTCTCTCCTTGACCCTCTGCAATCTGGCTTCGGCCCTCTCCACTCTACTGAGACTGCTCCTATTATAGTTAATAATGACCTAATCACAGCTAAATCCAAAGGCCACTACTCCATACTAATTCTTCTTGACCTCTCTGATGCCTTTGACACTGTTGATCATGCTCTCCTTCTTCAAACTCTTCAATCACTTGGTCTCTGTGACTCTGTCCTCTAGTGGTTTTCCTTTTATCTCTCCCAATGCTCATTCAGTGTTTCCTTTTCTGATGATACCTCCTCCACTCGTCCTATCTCAGTTGGAGTACCCCAAGGCTCTGTCCTTGGTCCCCTTCTATTTTCTCTTTGTACTGCCACTCTTAGCAAACTTATTACCTCTTTTGGATTCCACTACCACCTGTATGCTGATGACACCCAGATATATCTCTCCTCCCCGGACCTTTCCTCTGCCGTCACTGCTTGCCTTTCTTCCATCCCTGACTGGATGTCCTCTCGATTTCTGAAACTCAATCTCTCTAAAACAGAGCTTCTTGTCTTTACTCCTCCTAATACTGATCCTCCTATTTCGCTCTCCCTTGAAGTCAGTGGTATCCACATAAGTCTATCCTTGCAAGTGCGCTGTCTTGGTGTCATACTTGACTCTGGCCTCACCTTTGAGACTCACATCCAGTACATTGTCAAGTTTTGTAGATTCCATCTTAAAACCACAGCCCACATCTGCCCCTTTTTTATACGCAAGATGCTACCAAGGAGCTTGGCCATGCTCTAGTAATTTCCTGGATGGATTATTGTAATCCTCTTCTAATTGGCCTTCCCAAAAGCCATATTGCCCCGCTACAGTCTGTAATGAATGCTGCCGCCAGACTGATTTTCGTCTCTAGTCGGTCCTCTCACACCTTACCCCTTTGTCAGTCATTACATTGGCTTCCTGTATCCTATAAGATTCAATTCAAAGTGCTAACCCATACCTGTAAAGCACTAAACAATTCTAGCCCCTCTTATATCTCTTCACAGATCCATAGATATGCCCCTTCTCGATCTCTCTGCTTTGCCCGTGACCTTCTCCTGTCTGTTGCTCGCACCCGTACGGCCAACTCACACTTGCAGGACTTCTCGCGGGCAGCTCCCTTCCTATGGAATAGCCTGCCTACCGCCATCAGACTCTCCCCTAGTCCTCAATCATTTAAGAAGTGCCTTACAACCCATCTCTTTAGGAAAACATATGGCCTCCCAGAGTATCCTCTACCTTACATACCTATCTCTTGCTCTCTCCTAAAGGACAGCACTCTACTCTCTCCTCCAGCTCTGCTTCACTCCCACCCTATTTGATTGCTATTTCCTGTCCTAATGTTTTATACCCCACCTCCTATAGGTTATAAGCTCGTTTGAGCAGGGTCCTCTTCAACCTATCGTTCCTTTAAGTTTTCATGTAATTGTCCTATTTATAGTTAAATCCCCCCTCTCATATTATTGTAAATCGCTATGGTATCTGTTGGCGCTATATACATGGCAATAATTATTTTAATAATAATAGTCTAATTAATTAACTGAAGCTGAAACGCATGCTCAATCTTACATTTATATTTTGGTGCTCTGGCGGCTTTTTAAACCATGTATTACAATTTTTACTTATTTTTTTCACCTTTATTAAATGTTTTACCCTGTCATTTTCCCTTATCCTTTGCCAATATTTTATATTTGTTTGCACCATGATCTTTTTAAAACTCAAGGTAGTAACTATCTATATAGGCTTAATCTATATCTCCCTCAGAAGTGAAACTTTACCAACTAAACAACAGTTCACACACCACAGCCCCAATAGCATCTGAATTATATTTTTAATAGTGCAACAGAAAAACAACCTGTTTTGGATTTATTGTAATATTATTCACTGCCGACTGGCACTATAGTGGATACAATTAACGTGGAAATTCACGAACAGTACATTTCTTTCCCACGAGTGAGCAGTTAGATTTTGATTTAATTATTGCTAAATCTTCTTAATCCACACAGTGACATTCCTTGCCCTTAAATTAGAGTTTAATGTGAGCAATCTGCCAACAAAGACTTTTTCCTCTATTTGATGAAGCAATTACATTGTGTTTATTATTGTCACACTATATTTCCTTGTCTATACTGTACCTCTAATTGTCTTCACAGCTAACAAATACAATACCATTATTGGTTTTCTATAAGAGATTGCAGTCATGACTATGCTACATTGGTTAGCTTAAGAGTATTTCACTTCGCCGTACCTCTCTTCAATATATATATTGTTTATGCTTATCAGTGCATATAGAGTTTTTCTTCCTGTTTTATTTAAGTTTTATTACTGTGTTTTTTGTTTTTTCATATATCCATTTAGTTACCATTTGTGTTAGGACATTTGTTTTTCTTTGTGTTTTCTACATGTCACTCCAAATATAATGCCATATTATCACAAACCGATGTTTTATCAATAAATGAATATATGACTTAACCAATGCCTACCATTTACATGAGTTTTGGGTATCTCTTAGGGGAATATGTCTGGGGCAAATCTCTCTTCAGCAGGTCATTGAGAATGTTGCATACCATTCCTTCTCCCACTTAGCATTGTTCCCTTTCTAGAGTAACTTTGTACCGAATTGCACAATCTATTTTATTAAATAAAGGGCAGTACTGAGCAACACAATATTCTGTATTTTCTACTGAGTGATAACATTGAAAGATTTAGTTTTAAAGCAGTGGCTATTATCTGCTAAGTTGTGACACTCTTACTTTTTTATATAAAATTAAGGCTTCAAAATTGAAATGTACATTTCCAACAATTGTTTGCCTTAATTTTATATTTCAGCTCTTAAATCAACATAATTAGTAAACCTATCACTTAAATGCTAAATTGATACATACATACAAATAATCATCTAAAAAAAAAGGGTCTTGAGGGAACTCAATGCACTGGAGGAAAGCGACATATTTCAGGTGAGTGGAATTTTCAACCCAGCGCTGTGGAACTCTGCACCAGATTGGAGGATGGTCACAACTCTACTTCCAACTAACTTGGACCAGGCATCTCCGATCTGAGCACTTATTTAACAGGATGGGAGAGAGTTTTCTGGGGATGGCACGGAAACCCTGTTTTTATTATGAAAATGTTAGGTGAGGTGTCTGGCTGCTAATAAAATGATCTGGTCAGGTACAGACACCTAGGCACCAGGTATTGTATAACAGCTATTGTTTTCCTGGTGGCACCCTGTTGGGGACCTAGGTATCAAAGAGTTTAGTTTGTCCTAAATTACAAATTCTTCTTTATCCTTCACTAAGTCTTGGCTAGTGTTTGGGCGAGCCTGCTTTACAGCTATAATCACAAAGGGAAATGGAGTCCTTGACGGCGACACTTCAGTCCCCTGCGAGTAAGCCACGACACTTGTAATTTAAGTATTCCCTTTTTTGTTTGATTGTGTTTTTTTTTGTTTTTTACTTGGTATTATAGTTAAATGTAAGCCTACAGGTTGAATACTTTGGCTACTTGTTTGTTTTCTCATCAAAATCTAGGTATTCCACTTGCACGGTTTTACGTCTTGTGAAAACACTTTACTTTTTCTGTAACTAAACAAATAATATAAAAATATGTATTTATCATGCAAGTTATATTTGCTAAATAACAAACACTTCTTTAAACACAGGGAGTTCTACAAATTGTTAATATACTACTAATTCTGACACTTATGCTAACACATTCGCACAGTTATATTAACACATTCAGATGTTTGTCGTACTTTCCATTCTGTTTTGTTTTCATGAGGGAATGTGTGATATTTTCTGAATAAAAGGAAAAAGATGTAAACATTTATGCTTTCCTCCTATTTTTCATCTCATGTAGAATTTTTTTATCACAAATAACTAACATTTTCCTATTTTCAGCAGATTTGTCTTTTCTTTTTTTTAAGTGGAAATCTAAAACATCTACAGAATTTGGAAGTTTACACAAAATATTTAAATATCAAGGTTTATATAGTGTTCAAGTAGAGATTGTAGCCGTATTAGTCCAGTGATGTAGATGCAAAAATCAGATAAAATTTGTATCTTGTAATACCTTTTTTAATGGACTAACAACATTTTTTTAATGACATGCTTTCGGGAGAACCTCCCTTTCTCAAGTCTTAAGCATTTCTGAGTAAGACGACACGTAGAATACAAAGTTGAGTTGTGATACAGCGGTTAAAGCAACATGAGTGCAGATAAGACACAGATTTGACAGAAAATAGACAACATTCTTGCAGAGGGTCATAAATATCTTTCTGAAGATTAGAGTGAGGGGGGAGAGGGAGCAAAAAAAAAACAGCAGACAGTGCAGAAGACGGCACACTTTATACATACACACACACAAATATATAAATATATATATACACAAACGTATAAACACATGAACACACATACAAATACATACACATAAACACATATACATACATGCACATAAACTCATATACACAAATATAAATGCACAGGCACATATATAAGCATACATGCATAAGAGTATGGGAAAGCATAAGTCTACACATAGAACTTTTTATATTGATAGAATAAACATATTGGAATGTGTTTTAAAGTGTTGGTACATATGACAGAACAGTAAGATAATGTGGAGAGTGTTCATGTAAAGTGTTGGTAGTGGGACAGGAAACCCAAATCAATATTTAGTCCTCTACTCTTGCACCCCCTTTCAGTACTTAGATTTGTAGGTCCTTCATTAAATGGCAGAATGAATATACACAGACACTCCATTAAACACCACAAAGAAGGATTGTACTGAACTCCTGTGGGACACACCACTTTACCCAGCCTGGCCACTCAATTTCTTTTTATTGTAAATGTATTTGGAGTTTGACTGCGGATCGCACAGTTGAGGAGCTCCTCAGAGACATTTGTAGTTTTGGTGGTTATTTTGTCTATTTTGACCATGAGCACAAATTACCTGTGAATAGTTATAGAGCTGATTTCTAGTGGGGTTTTGTTACTGTTGGGGTCTCTCTGTGGCCTACTTGGGTATTGCAGCAAATCCAACTAGGGCCTTAACTATCTAACTGTGCCACCTTATGGATGGGATGGAACATTGTCGTGGTGGGAAAACTCAAAGATTATGTACCGGGAAAAGCTGCCATCTTATACAGTATCACTCAACAGTTATGCCCTCCACTGAGAGCTATTAGGGGATTGTCTACTTTGCACCAGCCACACATACGGTAGGCTGGAAAGAGGATCTGACGGAGTCGCCAAAGTCTACTTCATATGTCCCTGTACAGTCCCTCTGCGGGGAAGGACTCTAGCAAAACATGCTGCTGGGTCCATGGTAATATACTAAGAGCTCACTAGCAGTAGCTGACATGACGCCTTCAACAGTCTCAGGTAGTTAAGTCCTTACCTAGCCTGGGAATTGGTTAAAATCTATTCAGTCTATGGTACAATGGCCCATCACCACGTCTTCATTTCATAATTTGAAGCCTTGAAATTTGTTCAAAAAGCGTTAACCTGTACCATGAGACCTCCCTGCGGGTTTATACAATCTTTAATATAATTTAATGTTAGAAGTGTTTTTTCTTTTATGTTCAAATGAGGTATAGATATAATCTGTAGGGCAAACTAATATAATTAGGCATCTACTGCTGACTCTTCAAGTGCATTTTGTACTCTTCTACACCTCCTTCCTAAGCATTTTTATTTTAACATTTAAAAATTGTGCATCCTAACATATGTATTTTACAAATGGTATTCTTAGTCACTCATTTAGGAAATTATGCCTCTGCCTACTACTTTGTCAATATCTGTGATGTATCAATACACAACAAAAATTTAAAAAGATAGCAGCGCAAGTACAACATATTATATAGCTTCAATTTCAATTTTATTTTGTATATAAGTATTGAGCAATAAAAACAGATGTACTAAAAGTTTAAAAATAAAGTAATAAGAGTCTACATAAGTATGAGGGAAAGAAGAATAATTATTTGTAAGTATTTAAAGTCCAAAATAAAAATAGAAATCATATGAACAAACCTCATATCTATATATGAATGACAAATGGACAGATGCTGTTATTCTGGATCTCAAACCCAGTTATTTATCTTATGGACATTACAGTTGCATGGTGGAAATGGAAAGGAAGAAGAGTAAAATACCAATGAGGCACAAGTCTAGGGCAATAAGAAACAAAAAGACGAGGTACGGTGTTGGGATTTTATATTATTATTTTTCTTATAAAAATATGGACTTACAGTTTATGGTGATGAATAATACCCTTAATGCAATATATTTCTACAATCTTAGTCAGGATTGAAAAAGGGTTCAAGTTAGAAAAATCTCCCCAAAAAGATATTGTGTAAGACACAAATAGAAGATGGGAAGTTTAAACATAAGGCTTGATGGTGGTTGGTTGGTTGGTTGGTTGAAAAATATGTATCACATCTGCTATCCCCTTCAAAAAAAAAACTCAGAAACTTTGCCATTGTGCCGAACCTATCATTATGAATTATAATTTAAAGGCAGGTGTCTCTTACTATTACCTGGCATCACAGGTCCACAGTCACCTTACATTATTACTAGTTATTTCACGGTTTATATTTGCAGCAGTGGCAACTCTACGAACAATATATAGGGGGGTACATAAAATACCCCAATCGAACTAAGAGGGTAATAATCATTACCACTGGGAATGTGCAGCCTTTGACAACAAATAAGGGAGCACAGACACACATAAACACTCATAACCACAGGCATACAGTATCATCCACTAATATTGGTACCCTTGGTAAATATGAGCAAAAAAGGCTGTGGAAATGTTTCTTTATTATTGAAACTTTTTTATCTTTTGTTTAAAAAAAAAATGACAAAGAATACTCTGATCCCATGGAAATGAAACAATTGCAAACTCAATGGAGATTTATAGAAAACAAATAGTAAAATCTTTGTGAAATATATTTGTGGCACTTTTTTGCCACCCTTTTAGTCAATGCTAAGTGCTACCTCACAGACCTAAACACACACACAATCATAGACACACACACACACACACACATTTTTTTTTTTTATTAAATGGTCCACCCTGCCTCCCTACCTTTCTCTGGGAGGGGTGGAGTGGATCCTCTACCTGGTGGCCATTGGTTTTCACTGGTGTTACTGTACTCTCCCTGCACATATTTCATGTGCACTCTGTAGTGATGTTGATGTTAAGAGTATGCTGTGTCCTGGTGGATGGTAAACTGTAGGGTGTGCCAGGGAAAATACAGTAAGTACAGAGCTCCCACACCAGCCCTATTCCCACCCCCCAATGGACACTATTGTTTTTTGGGAAGAATAGGCATCTGCCATGTGGGTAGGCAGGTGCCTATTTTGCCAAGTACAGTTAGCTGCAGGTGCCCCACTGAGCACTGGCGCTTTAGGAGGGTGAGAATGAATGTTCTAGGGGATTCCCCTTGCTCCTCTGTAGGAACACCATAGTTGTCTAACCAATGTTCATACAGTTTTGTTACAAAAATTCTAGATTAAACTGACTGTGCAATACAGACATGCAAGGAACAAGTCACATGCAGGAATGTGTATAAACAAAATGATGAAAACTCCTAAATGGCAGAGAATTGAACAGTGAGACTGCAGGGGCATGATCTTCAGACAAGCAACTGCTTCATTAAGCCAAAATTGTTTTGGTGCCTATAGTGTCCCTTTAACTTGTCCATGAGGACATAAATACTAAAAATGACTTAGGGTAAAGGGGCTTATGATTACTGCGGAGAATTGTCCTGGCTTGCACAATACAAATTATTTTAAATGAATGAAGGGAATGTGTTTGCTTATTGGTTGCAATTCAGGTATTCATGAAGAATAACCACAACAGAATACGTATATTGAGTGTCAGCTTCTTTTTAGTAGCTAACCAAATGATATATGAATGGAATGCTCGTACAGCTGAAATGACCCAAATCTGCCAATTAGCGAATAGCTGAATGGGTTTTACCTATACCATTTGCTTGAATTTTTTCGCCTGCCATTTGGTGTTTGGTGAATAGTCCCTAAATTCTTCTTTCATTGTAAAAACCGTAGTAGCATAAAAATATAAAGCATGAAAGTGTCTCCAAAATAATCAGCTGGAAAAATAATACAAACTTTTTAAAAGTACAATACGTAATTCATAGTTGACGTTTAAATGTCAGTTCAACACTTGCCATTTAACTTGAAATTGCATATTTGTCTTCTTCCTCACTGTGAGGATGTAAACATTTGCTTATATTGATTAGTATTACACTATGTCTTCTTTCAGTGTGTTTTGTAGTAGTAATTGTCACATTTAAAACATCAGAATTAACCTGCATTTTAGAAAACATGCCAGGATTTTCTTTAAAGACAGTGGACACAGCTATACGTCAAGTGTGATTCACAGGATCAGTTTTGATTCAATTCATGTCAACCTGTCTGAATTAAGCATCACAGCTTGTTTCAAATTCACATGCCGCATTGTTCAAACACGGCTTAAAGTGAACAGCGCAGAAAAGCTGCTGAAATTGGATTCATGAGACAGATTTTCTGCTTTGAGTTGGATTGAGAAAATCCACTTATGTAGATGACTGAAGAGCTTATCCTTGTAATGTTAGGAATGTGATGAAAACGTATATAATCAGGACTCGAAGAATCAGTGATCAGATAACTGCACATTTCTACATCAGAATACAGTCGATTTCCTTTCCATGCGATGCACAAAATAGAGTTTATACAGAAGAAATATCAAAGTAGAACAATATCAAACAAAATACAAGGGAACATGGCATGATTCTTATCTGATATAGAGATGAGATAGATGGGCACATTGCTAAACAGACATAGGTGAAAAGAGTATACAGATTAGGGGACAGCGCACACATTAAAGTAATTTATTACATTTTTCAAGGCTACTCAAAATCACCTCTCAGCAAACAAATATGGGGATTCAGTTTCACCATATGGCCGTATTGTGTTAAGCCCACTACTACGTCACAATACTCAAAAAGGCATTGGAAACAACACCAGAGGGTCAAAATACCAACTGCTGGTGTCACACAGGATTCTAAGAGCAGGTAGACCAAATACACACATATGGTTACTGGAATGTGAGAATCTATACAAGGCAAGAAGACAATAAGAACCTTCATCAAGAACTTGATGGGCAAAGGAACGAAAGAACATTCATATTTACCTCACAGAATAATAATTAAGCCTCATTTTTGTTATATTTGGAATGTGACAAGCGCAATCTTTTAAACAAGCCCAAACATGAGTGGCCTGACTTGACCATAGGGGAAGGAATTGTGATGTCCATACTAGGAAAAGGGAAAATAATAACAAATTCGTAGATGCAATTATTATTTCTGTGGCAGGTACTTAAGAGAAGATAGAGCCAAATGTTTCCATTTGAATTGACGTTGGTGTGGAACAAAGGAGGTGGTCACTTATTATTTCTATAGGTACGGCTTAACTCCAATCCTGGGCAAGACTTGATAATCCACAGGGTATATATCCAATGATTGGAGGGGTGTTGGTGTACGTGCTTGGGGCCAAGATCTAATTTTGAGTGAGTAACCATCATCCTTCCTTGCCAGAGATCCCCTGGGCAGAAGTTTTACTTTGAAAACCTAAGTGAGTAATTAGGACTTCTTTTATTTTATCCTCTTTGGTTTTATCTGTTGTTGGTGTAAATAATTTGTTTATCATATATTTTTGTATGCACTTTGACTATTTTTTGTTCATAATAAACATTAATTTATTAAGTTCTGCCTTTGTCTGGTTAAGAACCACATTACCTGAAGAGACTAATTAGTATTTTGCAATTACATAGATATTGTGCTAAGTAATATTTGGTGGGTTTTTATTACTGATTTACCTGGGGGACCAAGGCACCCCATTTATAAATTGTCTTGGTGGTGGCAGTGTTAAAATAGTAATAGTTATAGTATTATAACTTTTAATACTAAATCAAGTTAAAACTATTTATATGATGTATCAAAAATGATTAACAAAAATACAGTGTTTTAAATATATGCTTAAACTGATAATGGTAAATGGATCATAAAGATCAAAAATAAAATACTAGAGGATCAATTTATTTCCTAAGCATTGATAACGATAAATAGATAAAGGAGGTCCTGTTCAAAAGTTTTCAGGACAGATCTCCAAATAATATGCAGAACACCAGCTCATCTGATGAGCTGTGGGCGAAACGCGCGCGTCAGGGGAAAGGGCTCTATCGATATACATTTACCACAGTATTGACGTCTGCTCAGACGGTCATTAGACTCCATATTTTATACATCGATATTCAGCCCTACTCCAGCTATATTAGTGGGGGGTCTACTGAGTACATGCCCTTGATCTATTTTGGCAGTGATCTCTACTCCCACTGCAGGAGTTAGTTATATAGTGAAGAATAACTTTTCTTGTATCACTATATTTTGTTTAGTGCATGTTTTGGATCCAACAAGCACTATGAATGGGGTTCTCCATGGGGTTAAGCTACTATGCTGATATCATGATTTTTCACATAAGGCTATTAATGTATTTAGATTTTTTTATCATTTAAGACCTTCAGAACCCCATTTTGCTACATTACTCTATGTAGCAACTTCTATTTAATACTTTATGGACTGTATCTTTCCTTTTATTTAACCAAATTGACGTACACACTTGAATGCATTAGAAAACCTATTTGGTTTTCTGCATATTATTTGGAGATCTGTCCTGAAAACTTTTGAACAGGACCTCCTTTATCTATTTATCGTTATCAATGCTTAGGAAATAAATTGATCCTCTAGTATTTTATTTTTGATCTTTATGATCCATTTACCATTATCAGTTTAAGCATATATTTAAAACACTGTATTTTTGTAAATCATTTTTGATACATCATATAAATTGTTTTAACTTGATTTAGTATTAAAAGTTATATTTTAACTTGAGGGCACTCACCTTTTCTCTCTCTTTGTCTTTACTACTGTTGTAGTTCATAAAGGGTTAAGCCCTATAAGAGTGCATGCTTTTTGCTTCCTATTTCCTCTGTTTTTTATAGTTATAGTATTATGTTTAAGTGTGGGTGGTGCTAAGAGAGGTTTTGTCATTATTTCCGGTCTAGTGTAGACAAATAGTGAGCTCTAACTCTTTCACCACCACAACTATGTCACACACACTCTTGAAGTAGGGTGCGTTCGTGACACACGTGGCTCAAATTACCAAATTCTAACAGTTTTTGGAAAATGCAGGACTGAAAGACAGCACTGAAGCCCACATCCTAGCATCATAGGAACAGACACCTAGCACTGGATTAATAGAAGTGAGGGGCTAAAACATCAGGCAAGATCCAAGGTGCAGACTGTGCAAAGAAGCCTCTGTGACAATCCAGCAAATAGTAACCAGGTGCAAGATGAAAGTAGGGAGAGCATACACTGAGGGGCACTACCAAGTTGCGGGGTTTGTGTACTGAAATATGAGCATAGAATATGGATTTGGCATGTCTAAGTCCAGATGGGAGATACCCCAAGGGGTAGTTTAGAATGACAGTGCTAAATCCTGTGGGTTTTTCAGATCCAAACAGACAAGCAAGTACTGGCCAATCATCCGGACATTGTGGTGGTAAACAAGGAACGGAAGACTGCATTGGTGGTGGATGTGGCAATAACATCAGGAAGAAGGAACATAACTTTTCATCCACCCCATTACCAATCACCATGGCCTAGATATCTGGGCATGTTTCTGGACCCATTGCTTGTCTTTTAGATACAAGCAAAAAATGTACAGCCAGGGTTATTCAATGAAGTGAATTCAAAGTGGCAATTCACCTTGTGCAAAATGTGGACTGAGCCTGTGATAACTGCCTCATTACTGATTTAGAATACCTTAGTCTTAAAAAAAAAATATGCTAGTTTAACACTCAGAAGGGGCTGTAGCATTGCTTCATTGACATAATAGCAGGTGATGAGGCAACAGACTGGGCAGGATTAAGAGCCCATTGGTACTGATGGTGACAATTATGTTCTGTCTAATTATAGAATCTTATTGACAGAAATCACTAAGATATGTATACTTCATATTTACCTGTTGGATGTGGTGCTAGAGAGAAACTCAAAGTATGCAGATATAAGAACACACATACCCTATGTTAATTTCTCGCTGCCCACAGGATGGACATGCCCAGAAAGGGGGCGGTTCTGCCCAAAGAATTGCTTTACGCTCATTCTTAATTCCCCCTGCACTGGGCATTTTAATCAATCTGCTTATTCCATGGCTTCAGCTCCATCAGCCCCTATGTTATTCCGACCCTAGTTAAATATACTTGTCATTTTTATTCATCATAGTTTGCTTTACATCTAGTATTGTGTCCGCCAATACAAATGTATCAGCATAAAGAGATCAAAAATTTATTTAAATATTAAAATTAATGTTTGTTGTTGAATGTATTCTTTTAGATCCTGATTTCAAGCAGTAATGTGTATTCCCTTAAGAGGGAAGCTAAAATACTGGGTGAACAAATGTAAACCATTTCACAATATAAGTGTTTATTCTCCCATATGCTCTTATTATTTAGTAATCTCTTCCATGCATGAAATGTCTGATATGAAGGCTGAAAAAGATTCAGATAACAAAAATGCCATCCTGGTGGCACTACTGTAACATACCTTGTTCAAGAAGGAATTGACTTGATCCAAGGTTATATGAAATGATACAAATACAAAATGTTCACTACCCAAATAACATTATTTATTATTTTTTTTATAAATGTATTTTTTAACGATAGTTACAGTTGCCTGTATACCATAGAACACTTGAAGGAACAATTCAGGACACACATTTTACTAGGAATAAAATATTATTATGCAAAATAGTTTTTCTTTGGAACATTTAATAGAAGAACTCAATGGGGATCTATTTTCTAAGACATTCATTTCATAAAAAAAATGAATTTGTCAGTTGAAGGAACAAGACTACCTAACTTTACATGAAAAATAATCTCATTTTGATTTATGCATTTAATATTTCACATTGGAAATTTAAAACTACAGCAGTAATTTTACACTGACGGGAAGTATAGAAGCAATTTATAATATTTATTATTTTTCTTTATAACACTATATATCAACATTATTGAAAATTAAACACACTACAGACTGGAAAAGACCTTTAAAAAATAACAGTGTATTACACGTGACTTTCTTTGAGCTGACAAGAAATTTGAATAATTCATAAAAACCTTATGGCTTTCTTAAACTTAATTAGATGAATGAGTAATCTGACATCTTTAAATTGCCAACACAAAGAAGTTGAATATGATCACATTCTATTTTTTGTCTCTGTTAACTGTAACTGACAGGTCAAATGCATTCACTGATCTATCTAATGCACACATTATCAATATCGTTTCCAATGAGATTATGGTTAAAATGTAATACCAAGGCTTTTCTTTCAAGATACCATTGTTCATCTATATTTCATTTTCAGCAAGAACCAAAATGATTATATGAGACGTACTGTAGTATAGTGATAGCCTGACAAAGCAAAATTAACTATATAAGTAGATAATTAAAGTTATATTATCATTATTATACTGGCACACTCAGTCAAATGAACTATTTTACCGTTAGAAGGTTCATTTCTTGGCATTGATATATCCCCATTTTTTAACACAAGCAAAAGAAAATACCAGTAAACTCACCTATTTTCCAGCTCAATGTTGAACATTCTCTCCTCCCTCAATGATGATCTCTGGTCCAATCTGATTGGGGACCTACTGAAATTGCATGGCAATCAGCGTGCTCTGCCAATTACATTTGTTGGAGAGGGCATCAAACATAACTACCAGTAACAATGACAGGACTTGTGATAGCAACCAATAACACTAACAAATAGACTTGGAGATTTGTTTGGAACTGAAATGTAATTTAAGCAAATTTGGGTCAAATTCTTGAACTCTGAGCTGAAATGTACCCAACTAATGGACCGACCGAACCATGTAATGCTAAACATTTTCAGTTTGGAGTCATAATTTTGAACTCCTCTCGTATTACCGGAGACGTTTTTTATCCAGTATCATCCCACCGATTCGGAAAATAGAGGATTTAATTTTAAAACATGGTATTATAAGTTCTCTGATTAGCTCATTTTTCAGACAACTCAAAATCCCTAATCCTTAGTCTTGACAAACATAGAAACATCTAATTATTTGTTGTAAGCCAACAAAACAATCTTTAGTCACAGCTAAATATACAATTGGCCATAGAATGAGCTACAAGAACAGTAACCACGATTTGAACCTAGATGCTAACAGTGATGCTAAATGGGCCTCTGATGATGAAGAAGAAGAAGCATGACTGGATATTGCTTTGATTTTAGCGAGAAGAGTCCACTGATTGCCTGGAAGTCAAAGGAACATACTACTGTAGCCTTGTCCTCATGTGAAGCTGAATACGTGGCTTCAACTGAGACTACATAAGAAAGTTTGTACTTGATGCAGTTGCTCAGGGAAATTGCCAATCACTGTTCATTTGAACCAGTAACATTTTTGGGGACTGTCAACATGTCTTTTTGAAATGTTGGTAGGTATGAGAAAGGCTGGACGTGGATTTGCCTTGTGGCTCTTGTTAAAGACATTACAAATTGGGTGGGCATTGAACATCTTTACAAAAGATTGTATGTGTAGAAGCCCTATAAAGGGTTAAATGTTAAAGGGTTTATAAAACACCCCTTTCTGTCTCACTTTGTCTGATATCAGCAAAGTTTATTGTATGTACAGAAGCCCTATAAAGGGTTAAATGTTAAAGGGTTTATAAAATACCCCTTCCTGTCTCATTGGAGACTCATGGCTGATATCGGCATATCTAATGGCTAGTGTAGGAACTCACCTATTGAGGCTTGCCTTGACGTGGCAGGTGAGCTTACATATTCAAATGGCCATTAGAATAAAACCAAAGAGCCTCCATTTCTGTTTAAACGCACATGGGGATTTAGGCCAGAGCGCAGGTAACGTTTTCTTTGTTTTTACTATGTATTTTAAGCTGTTGGATACTAAGCCACTGCTGCTGTAAGCGCGGTGCTTTATCTTTGTGTTTGTATATGAATTTTGTATCACTCAGCTATGTTACATTGCTGCCAGCCTTCCCACGTTTGTCTTATTAAGACTCTATAAGTATGTAGGGGCAGCACCCCTTCCTGTCTCATCAGAGAAATTTGCCTTTTAGCTGATACCAGCAAGGTGATTTGTACGTTATAGCCCTATTTAGGGTAAAGTATGTAGGGGTTTATAAAACACCCTTTCATGTCTCATTAGAGACGTCTATACTTTGTCTGATACCAGCAAAGTTTATTGAATGTGTAGAAGCCCTATAAAGGATTAAATGTTAAAGGGTTTATAAAACACCCCTTTCTGTCTCACTTTGTCTGATATCAGCAAAGTTTATTGTATGTGTAGAAGCCCTATAAAGGGTTAAATGTTAAAGGGTTTATAAAATACCCCTTCCTGTCTCATTGGAGACTCATGGCTGATATCGGCATATCTAATGGCTAGTGTAGGAACTCACCTATTGAGGCTTGCCTTGACGTGGCAGGTGAGCTTACATATTCAAATGGCCATTAGAATAAAACCAAAGAGCCTCCATTTCTGTTTAAACGCACATGGGGATTTAGGCCAGAGCGCAGGTAACGTTCTCTTTGTTTTTACTATGTATTTTAAGCTGTTGGATACTAAGCCACTGCTGCTGTAAGCGCGGTGCTTTATCTTTGTGTTTGTATATGAATTTTGTATCACTCAGCTATGTTACATTGCTGCCAGCCTTCCCACGTTTGTCTTATTAAGACTCTATAAGTATGTAGGGGCAGCACCCCTTCCTGTCTCATCAGAGAAATTTGCCTTTTAGCTGATACCAGCAAGGTGATTTGTACGTTATAGCCCTATTTAGGGTAAAGTATGTAGGGGTTTATAAAACACCCTTTCATGTCTCATTAGAGACGTCTATACTTTGTCTGATACCAGCAAAGTTTATTGAATGTGTAGAAGCCCTATAAAGGATTAAATGTTAAAGGGTTTATAAAACACCCCTTTCTGTCTCACTTTGTCTGATATCAGCAAAGTTTATTGTATGTGTAGAAGCCCTATACAGGGAGTGCAGAATTATTAGGCAAGTTGTATTTTTGAGGATTAATTTTATTATTGAACAACAACCATGTTCTCAATGAACCCAAAAAACTCATTAATATCAAAGCTGAATATTTTTGGAAGTAGTTTTTAGTTTGTTTTTAGTTATAGCTATGTTAGGGGGATATCTGTGTGTGCAGGTGACTATTACTGTGCATAATTATTAGGCAACTTAACAAAAAACAAATATATACCCATTTCAATTATTTATTATTACCAGTGAAACCAATATAACATCTCAACATTCACAAATATACATTTCTGACATTCAAAAACAAAACAAAAACAAATCAGTGACCAATATAGCCACCTTTCTTTGCAAGGACACTCAAAAGCCTGCCATCCATGGATTCTGTCAGTGTTTTGATCTGTTCACCATCAACATTGCGTGCAGCAGCAACCACAGCCTCCCAGACACTGTTCAGAGAGGTGTACTGTTTTCCCTCCTTGTAAATCTCACATTTGATGATGGACCACAGGTTCTCAATGGGGTTCAGATCAGGTGAACAAGGAGGCCATGTCATTAGATTTTCTTCTTTTATACCCTTTCTTGCCAGCCACGCTGTGGAGTACTTGGACGCGTGTGATGGAGCATTGTCCTGCATGAAAATCATGTTTTTCTTGAAGGATGCAGACTTCTTCCTGTACCACTGCTTGAAGAAGGTGTCTTCCAGGAACTGGCAGTAGGACTGGGAGTTGAGCTTGACTCCATCCTCAACCCGAAAAGGCCCCACAAGCTCATCTTTGATGATACCAGCCCAAACCAGTACTCCACCTCCACCTTGCTGGCGTCTGAGTCGGACTGGAGCTCTCTGCCCTTTACCAATCCAGCCACGGGCCCATCCATCTGGCCCATCAAGACTCACTCTCATTTCATCAGTCCATAAAACCTTAGAAAAATCAGTCTTGAGATATTTCTTGGCCCAGTCTTGACGTTTCAGCTTGTGTGTCTTGTTCAGTGGTGGTCGTCTTTCAGCCTTTCTTACCTTGGCCATGTCTCTGAGTATTGCACACCTTGTGCTTTTGGGCACTCCAGTGATGTTGCAGCTCTGAAATATGGCCAAACTGGTGGCAAGTGGCATTCGTGGCAGCTGCACGCTTGACTTTTCTCAGTTCATGGGCAGTTATTTTGCGCCTTGGTTTTTCCACACGCTTCTTGCGACCCTGTTGACTATTTTGAATGAAACGCTTGATTGTTCGATGATCACGCTTCAGAAGCTTTGCAATTTTAAGAGTGCTGCATCCCTCTGCAAGATATCTCACTATTTTTGACTTTTCTGAGCCTGTCAAGTCCTTCTTTTGACCCATTTTGCCAAAGGAAAGGAAGTTGCCTAATAATTATGCACACCTGATATAGGGTGTTGATGTCATTAGACCACACCCCTTCTCATTACAGAGATGCACATCACCTAATATGCTTAATTGGTAGTAGGCTTTCGAGCCTATACAGCTTGGAGTAAGACAACATGCATAAAGAGGATGATGTGGTCAAAATACTCATTTGCCTAATAATTCTGCACTCCCTGTAAAGGGTTAAATGTTAAAGGGTTTATAAAATACCCCTTCCTGTCTCATTGGAGACTCATGGCTGATATCGGCATATCTAATGGCTAGTGTAGGAACTCACCTATTGAGGCTTGCCTTGACGTGGCAGGTGAGCTTACATATTCAAATGGCCATTAGAATAAAACCAAAGAGCCTCCATTTCTGTTTAAACGCACATGGGGATTTAGGCCAGAGCGCAGGTAACGTTTTCTTTGTTTTTACTAGGTATGAGAAAGGCTGGACGTGGATTTGCCTTGTGGCTCTTGTTAAAGACATTACAAATTGGGTGGGCATTGAACATCTTTACAAAGCATGGTATAAACCTTTATATGCAACATAAAATATCTACTGAGTCATACTGAGCTTGAATATTTGTAATATGGATTCCATAGCCAGGGTTGCATTTTTTCCATTTATAATGTATTTTGTTGTTTTATATTCTTTGCAATCAGCATCTGGTATGATTATTCTTTACATCTGCTACATGCATAGGTGACTCGTTTACACACTCCCTTGGAATGTAATGCTTTTTTGACACAATTTGGTTTAAACTCCAATGGGTTTTAAACTAAGGATTTAATTTGGGAAAACACATGACATTTTATCCAGTTTGATTTTTTTTTCAAATTTGTATTTTATTATATCTTCAATATGTGGTCAGGGGTACAGAAGGAAAAAAGGGTATGTTAGCGGGGGGATACAGAGTTACAGTATTTGACATAAACATCACGTTCACAGAAATTTGCGGAACCTGAGTGAGTACATGGGGGGGGTTGGTACATGCATGTATTTTGTCATAGTAACTTAAGTATATGCGTAGGCTGTTAATTCGTTGGGTGGTATATGCTATCGCCTAAGTGTCCATGCGGTTGGTTCAGGGTGAGAGCTATACCAGGGAATCCTCTCGTAACCATGGTTGTGTGCATGAATAGTCTGCTCAGTCGACGTAGTTATGATCGTAGGCTGTATAGCCTATGATGGTTCGTGCACTAGTTAGTCCCAGGTGTGCGGGTTAGGAAGTACCGGAGTTATGCCTCATTTTGATGAGTATGTTGGTGTATCAGTAGGTAGCCCTAGTGGTAGGGTGCAAACTTGGTAGGGGACGGGGGGGGAAAGGCCAGTAGGGCCCGGAGGAGGGGGCGGGGGGGAAGAAGGGGAGTAGGGGAGTGATGGAGAGTACTGATAGAATGTGGTATAAGCATTGTTCATGTCCTGTATGAGTCTTGCCCTCATTGGAGAACAGGGTCTGGCCCGGGTATACCTCCCTCCTTGTCCACCGCCCCCTCCCAATTCCCCCAACCCATATCGAATGCCAGTTTTTTTGGGGGGGATGTTATTGCCATTCTTTCGTAGGTTTTGTATTGGGTGAGTTTGGTTTGAAGTTGGGCTAAGGATGGGCAGGTCTGTGATTTCCAATGTAGTGCTAGCAAGTTTCTTGCCGCCAGTATTGTAAGGGCTGCAATCTGTTTTTGTATTAGGGTGAGGTTAGTTGGGAGTAGGAGCAGGAGGCATGATGTTTTTGACAGTTGGAATTTAGGGATGTGAAGTTGGTCTAGTGTCTGTGATACGGCGGTCCAAAGTGGTTGGATACTACCGCAAGACCACCATAAATGTTCCAAGGTCCCTACAGTTGCGTTGCACCGCCAGCAAGTGTTGGGCGTATTGGGGTATATACGGTGGAGTCTCTGTGGTGTCATATACCAACGGTAGAGGAGTTTTTTGTGGGCCTCGATGTGTGTGTAGCACTTGGTCCATTTAGAGAGACCGTTGAGGGCGCGTAGCCAGTCGTAGTCTGTCAGTGCTGTCCCGCAGTCTGTCTCCCAGTGGAGTTTGTAGGGGTGTGATGTGGGTGTTGAGAGTTCCTGCCATGCCTTGTAACATAGCGTGAGTGCTTTGGGTTTTGTGGGTGCCACCCAACATCTGTCTAGGAGTAAGTGGGAAGTGAGTCTAGTCGCAGTTGGTGTTGGATATATTGGGGGTGTGTGTGTTTGAATCACGCTTTTTAGTTGTAGATAGGAAAAGATAGCCCTGTTTGGGAGTTGCCATTTCGTTTGTAGTATTGGGAATGGTAGTACGCCTTTGGCGTCCAAGAGCTGTGATATTGTTGCCACTCCCGCCGCATTCCAGTCTTTGAGGGGAATGTTAGGTACTATTGTTCTCAGGACCGAGAGTGGAGATTTTGTGTGTAGTGTATCCTTGTGACCTATTGTCTCCATAAAGGTGTCCCATACGGATATTGTAAGTTGTGTGGTTGGGAACAGGTCTGTGCGCTTAATTCTAAACTTCCTTGGTGTCCATAGGTAGTCGGTTAGAGACATGCTTGTAAATTGTGTTCTTTCCATGTCTACCCATTGTAATGTGCCTGGTGTGGCGTGAAGGAGTATGCCTGTGGAGAGGATCGCTGCTCTATGGTATTGTCTCAGGTTTGGGAGACCCACTCCTCCCTGTCGTGGGGCAGTCTGAAGGAGTGCTAGGGACACCCGGGGTCTTTTCCCGCTCCAAATATAAGCGCCACATAATTTTTGTAGTGCCTTACAAAATTGGGGCGTGATCCTTAATGGTATCATCCTAAAGATATAAAGGATACGTGGGAGGATCATCATTTTGTAGGTGTTAATTCTTCCCAACCATGAGATTTTTGCGTGTTTCCATCTGTTCATTTCCGCTTTACATAGTGTAATTAGAGGTTTGTAGTTTAGTTGTGAAGTGGCAGAAATCGTGGGCGCTATCTTTATTCCCAGGTATGTGAGGGAGTGTGATTTCCAGTCGAACTGGTATGAGGTCTGGAGTGTGTCTAACAAGGGTTTGGGCAGGTTTATTGGTAGAGCTTGGGTTTTGTCTTGGTTGAGGCGGTAGTAAGAAATATTGCCAAATTCCTGTAGGAGGTTCAACAGGGGGGGGAGAGATTTTTGTGGATCCGACAATGCTATAAATATGTCGTCGGCAAACAAAGCTAGGCTGTACATTTTGTTGCGGATATTGACTCCTAGTATCTCGGGGTGTGTTCGGATCTTTTGTGCCAGGGGTTCTAGAGCAAGTATGTACAGTAGGGGCGATAAGGGGCATCCCTGGCGTGTGCCATTGGTGATGGAGAATGCCGTAGAGAGGAACCCTCCATGCGATACTTTCGCTGCTGGGCGGTGGTATAAAGCCATGATGCTATTTATGGTAGATTCTGGAAAGTTAAATTGTGCTAGTACTTTTGTCATATAGGCCCAATTTAGACGATCAAAGGCCTTCTCCGCGTCTAGGGCGAGGAGGAGGCCTGATGATCTGTTGGACTCCAGCGTGGAGATCATGTTTAATATTTTTCTGGTGTTGTCTGAGCCTTGGCGGCCCCTGATGAACCCAGATTGGTCATTGTGGATTATTTTATGCAGGAGGGGGGCGAGCCGGTTGCTGAGGAGCTTCGCGTATAGCTTGGCATCTCAATTTAGGAGGGATATAGGCCGGAAATTTTTGCATTGTGTAGGGGGTTTGCCTGGCTTGGGGAGAGTGGAGATATGTGCCAAGAGCATTTCTTCTGGGAGCGCACCTGTTGTAGCGCATTTGTTAACTAATTGGAGGAGCAGTGGCGCTATGGTTGGTGAGAAAGTTTTATAGTATTCATTTGTTAAGCCATCAGGGCCCGGTGATTTGTGTGCTGGGGGACCTGTGGGGTTTGTATACCTGGGAGATCTAGGTAGTTTGCAACCGTGTGTATTAGTTATGCTGAGTTTGCGGAGTACTCTCAGTGGGGGGGTGGTGTGGAGGAGAAAGGGAGAACAGGGGGAGAAACTATATACAAAATTCCGTAAGTCACGGTTTGGTGACATTTGGTTGCCTAAAGCAACGGAAAAGTTGGATTACTAGAACCTCGGGGGTGTACCACACTGATGTGGTAACTGGATCCCTATGTGTAGGGGATCAACAATAACTTGGGTCGAATTTGGTGCCGTCGGGTATTGCTCACCCGTTGCGGCTAGGCCTGTGGCCTTTGGCTAAACCCTTAATGGGTATCTTAGGTGAACTTGCATTATAACATATAACAAAACAGTATAAACCTGCATGTTCAGTTCATTCAGTGGGAGGCGTGATGCGGCTCTGGCCCCGGATCGTTCAGGTCGGTGACTTGTTCGAGTCCATGCGTGCCTGGGGGGCCCTGTGGATTCGTGACCAGTCTTTGGACAACGCCTTTGGTGCATGGGCCGGTATTTGTTTCTTCCTGGGGCTAGTAGGTAGGAAGGGTATATTCCATTCCTGCAGCGCCTTTTTGCCGTCTTCTGGAGTCAGGATAGGCTTGTCCACGCCATTTCTTTTAATTAGTAGCTTCGTAGGAAAGCCCCACTTGTAGGGGATATCTGCGTTACGCAGTGCTTCTGTGATCGGTGCGAAGGCTCGGCGTTTGAGCATGGTCGCCGAGGAGAGATCAGTGAACAGCTTGATATCTTTATACAATTCTGGCCATTTGGTTATGGTTCTGGAAGTCTGCATAATTCTGTCCTTGACAGTGAAGTGGTGTACTCTCGTGATCGTGTCTCTTGCAGTGTCTGGTGGGAGATGCTTGGGTTTCGGTAGTCTGTGGGTCCTGTCCAGGATCAAGTCGAATTCAGACAAAGAGGGGATCAGAGTTTTAAACAGGTCTTTGACATACCTGGATAGGTCTTGTTGTGAAATGGCCTCTGGTATACCCCTTATACGGATATTATTCCGTCTGCTCCTGTCTTCTTGATCGGCCACCTTCTCTTCTAAGGATTTAAGTTTGCGCTCCAAGTCTGTGTAGGCCTCTGTTATTGTGTTATGTGCCTCCACCAGCTCGTCTGCCCTGTCTTCCAGGCGTGCGGTGCGCTCTCCCATGCTCTGTATGTCTGCCTTGATGTCAGCGGTCATCTGAAGGAGGTCAGCCTTAAATGAGGTGTGGAGCTCCTGCATAATTAGCCTGATTGAGGCATCTGTTGCAGGATTGCTGTGCTCTGACAGGCAGTCTCCTGTGTCAGTGCTGTGTGCAGGCGAGTGCCGTCCGTCGGCGCCATCTTGGATTTTCGGCTCCGCGGTTTGTGACCGTTCTAAGTGGGGATTGAGGGTTTTTTGTTTAAATTTTTTGGTCGCCATCAGGGGTAGGGGTGTTCACCTGAGTGTGCAGAGGGTTATCGCTCGTTTCTAGGGGTTTTCCACGCTGTTGAAGCCGCTTTATTGCCGCGGGTCGGGAGAGCACCGTTCCTGCACGTCCGCTCACATGCGCGGTCAGAACACCCAGTTTGATTTTTATTTTTTAATTTATGTTCATCCTTCAGTGAGTATTCAGTGGTCAATTAATGATTATTAATGGAAATGAATACATAATACAATATTAACAAAGAAAACTTCAACATTTCGCAAAAATATTTAAAATGTTTATCAGCTCAGTACTAATACATACCAGAACTCCTGTAATGGAGCTGTTTTGCTTGTGTCCAAGAGACAGAGCTGTGCTTTGTCACTCTCAAGTGCTGTACTGAAATGCTTAAGTCAGTGTTAAACTTCAAAGTGGAATTGTACTTCAAATCGAGGGCTTAAGAATATCTTAACTCTTTTGACAGACGCTCAAGTCCCTTAGATCTTGCTGCAGTGCTTTAGGGGCTATCTATATGTATCTGCTGCATTATTTTACAAAAGCATAGGCGATATATTCCACGTCTCGATTGTATGCCACCTCCGTACAGATCTAAGACCAAACAAATATACTTCCAAACATAATGCACACACAGATGATTTTGTATAAGAAGCTGTAAATTCTGGTGAATTCATGTTATGACTTTATACAAAGTTTCCATGGTACTATGGCTGTAGCTCTTTGGGCGTCTTACATTACTGTAACATCCACCTTCTGTCCTGTCCATGCTCAGGCTTGGTTCTCAACCCTCATTTATGATGCTGACATGATGATGACCTAATTGCCGGCCTATAGTCTGAAGATGAACTTACTGTAAAAGGGTTCTCCTGCTTCCCTGTCTTTCAGTTCTTTGGCATAGAGATCCTATGCCAACTCTTTGGTGAATTGATTGGCAGGCAGAGGAACAACCTATATTTAAGTAGGTTTTGCTCCCAGTCTATACATTTGTTCATATTATTATTAGGATGATATATAGCTGACATTTAATTTACTTTTTAGTTTAATAAACGTATATGTACTATGACAGATACCTTTTAGGTCAGGATAGCGGATGGCATAGAATCAGTTAATTCATTTCCTTCTCCCTCAGGATTTTATGGGAAGAAAAATTAAAATGTCCACTGACTGCATTAACTCCTGCTAGTGGGTGTTATTGAATTATGAAAGTTCTATCCTCTTCACTATTGGTTACTTCTTTTTTTTCTTACCAACATATGGACTAAAATCCTTTAGCAGGGGTTCAGCAAGGTTAAAGATTATACGGTCTTCAAATAAAAGCATCTACTAATTGCACTTCAAAATTTCTCTTCCTACTCCAAGGTAATTAGAGACAGGGATATATAAAATCTGAACCTGGTAGACTTACCTTTTCTGAGCATCAATAATTATTCTGTTTACTGCCATTTAGAAAACTTAAAAAAAAATGATGTTGCTAAGAGAAAAGAATATGTTAACTTAAGAGATGAAACAATAAACAATTTACATAATTGTGATATGTGGGAAAAAACTGAGAAAAACATCTAACCATTATCAGTGCTAGGAAGTTTGGATTTTTGCTTACATTAGTTGGTGATACACAGACATTTCGAAATAGTTTTTTATGAACAGGTGGAGTTTTTTGGGCAAAAAGTTTGACCATTTTTCCTGTTTTAATGGAAGTTTATCCTGTTAAATATCATAATGTTCTGTGATATTAAATTATGAAACAAAAAAGTAATTGCAGATAAACAGAAATCATGGAATTATATATTAAATACAACATTATAATATAATAAAATAATTATTCTATAACATATTAAATGTAATACAATAATTTGACTAATCAAAGTAGATATAAAAGTCGAACACCCTTGTGGCAGGCTTTCTACAAAGGAAATCAAAATATGTTCAGAAAGTTCTTCCTAAAAACTGTTCCAGAAGTTCCATTAAATGTGGTGCACTTGCTTTTACCTTTTAGTATAGATCATCACAAGTGATATCAATGGGATCTAGAGACTGTGATAGCCATTAATTCTATGATTTGAAGACTATTTGTTATTTTCTTCTAAGGTAGTTCTAACGTAACCTGGAGGAATGTGCTAGTCTTTCGAGTGTCATTTACTCTGCAAGTTGCAGACTCTGTATCAAGCACAAAAGCTCCAGGCAACCATGCCGCCTCCTCCATGTTTGACCGATCTTATGACACAATCAAAGCCATCTTTTTGTCTACCCAATGCCATACAAAACCTGCTCAATGAGCCAAATGATTTTTTAAAGAACTTTAATTCAACAGTCCGTGAGACCTTCTTCCAGTCTACTTGAGAGTTACTTTGAGAATCAGGCAAGTCACTTTTTCTTATTTTGCTATCTTAAACTTGATTACTTTGACCAATAACTTGTAACATCCTGTTGCTATCTACCAGTCTTTAGTACAATCATAAACTAGAGAAATATGAGAGATGATTATTAAAGGAACTGCAACCACTGCAACTTGCTATAGTGGTTATGTTGCAGAATGCTGTGGTGTAGAACCATTTAAGAATAGTTCAACAAGATACATGAGGTCCTCTGGGCACTTGTTGCCTCCTCCTCTGTAGCTTTGAAGCTCCCTGCACTAAACTAAGCCAGTAGAAGTACAGGGGTGCTGGGGGGGAGGGGGTGTTCATTGGTTGAGAGAATGCAGTTTACACTCTCAACCAATGAGCACAGCACAGCTTATCTCAGTGGGCTAACAGAAGCACCTTGCAGAAAATTCCAGCTCCAGAAAGGGAGGGGACCAATGCCTGGCCTAACCCAGGTAACTTCTCAAAAAGTTATTAAACTGTTTGGCACCATGTGAACAATTTATAATTTGTGTATATATTTTCAGTAAGCTAGAAAATAATAGCATTTATAAGAGACAACCAATGCATTTTCACTTGTATGGGTACTCCACACACACCACATATTAAATATGTGACAAACACCCAAAAATGTAAATTATCATGAAAATCATCAAAAACTGCAGGAATACATGATTGAATAAACTGTAGGAATGGACAATGTGAAGATAGGCCATCTATGACAACTGGACTGTGATCCAATGGTAAAGAAGGAAATTGTCATGTGAAAACTGAGACAAGAGGAGTCACTGTACATCTTGCCCGTCAATGAGGACAACGTTAGATGTTGTCCATTGAAAGAGAACCTTTACTAGTATAAAATCCTCATGGAAGAAACACACAACTATGGACCAGAAACTTTTAAAAAGGTGCAAGTTCAAGAGCAGCTTTATCTAATTGAAGAAGCCTAATCAGCAAAATGTTTCTTTGGGGTGTCCTGAAGTTCTACTTATACTGTCATAAACTGTTATTAGCTTTTTTAGTATTATTGGAAATTAATAAAATATTATTTATCGTATAAGTCCCCACTGCTTAGCGCATTTTTAAAGTTGCTTTGGTGTTGGTTTAAGTGGTTTTTTTTCCAGTATACAAGCTAAGTGCAAATTGTGAGTCAAATTTTAATCCAAGTGAGTGAATTTTCCCTCGTGATTATTTTACTACTTTTATACAGTGTTACATTATGTTTGGTATTTACTCAATTTTCTGTTTGAACTAAATCTTTAAAAAAGAAAATAGTGAGGAAATTACATGGTGGTAATGAAAGGAGGTGGCACTGTGGATACATGGAGGTAATACTAGAGGAGACATAATTGATACATGGAGATACTACTAGAGGGATACACTGGGGATGGAGGTAAAGCTATGGGAAGACACTGGGGGTTCATACTAGAGGAGACACTATGGGTACATGGAGATAATACTAGAGAAGACACTGAGTGTAACGAATCGCCTGGCACCCCGACTGGGTACCTCCGTTGAAGGATGCTCCCAGCGCTTCCTGAGGACTCCAAGCACTGTGGCAGACACCACAATCACCGAACCGGAGAAACAAATAAATTCTCCCAAGCATATGAATGCTGTAGACAGTTGAATAGGAAACCATACGAATAGGTTTACCCTCCTAGCAGTCAAACTGGAACAGCATACAATAAATCCTTCCCCCAATAATGAGACGACTCTTCACCTTGAGGGTTAAGCAGGAACTCTGTGCTGGCACACCCAGCCTGGTTTTTATTACAGCCTTTCACATACAGGACCGCCAACAGGGAGGTATAAAACAACCAATCACATATCAGTTACATCCCACATATTCCCTCCCCTTATCCTGAGAGGAAACTCAATTACAAAACAGTTAAAACATACTTTCTACCCAACTTTCATAACTCTAAAACCATACATCACATTCACATAAAATTACATATTCACAATCAATCCATTCAGGGGAACAACATATATAAAAATGGCATGAATCCGACCAGGGGTTCAAAAGTTAGTAAAAGTATCTTTTGGGCCCTGGCTGGCACATGGCTATCTGGCTCAAACAGGTTTTACAGAGCCCTCTATCCTGGAGACAATGGGGGAAAGTAATCCAATTATCCAGGGATAGAGGCAGACTCCATTGAGCACATGGTTGCAAAAAGACATAAAACACTTTAAAATACATAAAGTCACCTTTTACACATAACACACAGCCATTTCACATATCCCCAGATAGCTGGGATCTGAGCGCACAAAACTACCGAAGAGCGCTCAGATCCTATTCACACAGTTCAATTGCCATGGAGCACGAATGGTCTCCGTGGCATAGCTATCTGGGTTAACACATTCACATAAAGTCTGATCCATAGTCCAAAGGCAAGAGGCGGGCAAGCAGCCCCCTCCAAGGACACGTGGCGAGGCCGGTTTCACCACACTGAGGATTGTGGTAAAGCTAGGGAAAATACAGTGTTTACATTGAATGGTAGGAATACCTCCAGTGGCCGTCACTCAGATGGCCACCAGAGGGACTTCCTATCATATATGGCCCTAAAAAGGCCATGTACATGTCAGATGTATTAAAATACGTCTGACGTGTGCAGGAGAGAGAAGGCACTGTGTGCGTGCCTTCTCTCTCCTGCCTGTCAGCAGAGGAGAGGGGGTGAGCAAAGACCGCGAGCTGAGCTGTCAGTCAGCTCGCGGCTGCATGCACGGTAGTGCGCTCAGGACTTCATATCCTATGAAGTATGTGCGCATGTGCGACAAATGTGCCGCGCATGTGCCGCGCATGTGCCGCGCATGTGCCGCGCATGCGCACAAGGGAACAATGATGCTTCCGAATGGAAACATCTGATTGCTCCCTGCTCGTGTCCGCCTATTTCGTCATTTTGACGAAATAGGGGGCGCGGCTTCACGTGGCTCCCTGCGCTGGAACGAGGTGAGTAAAAAGGGCTGCCTGGAGTGTCCCTTTAATGTCCGGGGATTTTTAGAAAGTTAACGGAGGCAGATCTCCCCAGAATATGTCAATTCTTCTTCCCCAGCATCCTACCAACAGAGATTATGAAAGAAAATGAGTTTAAGAAGAATGAGTCTGGAATCTATCTTAAACAAAGGAAGAGAGATAGCAGGATCTTACTGAGCAGCAAGGCAAGGAAATTACCAGGCCTACTCACACAGTCTCTGACATATGCTGTCTGTTCTATAGGTTACTTAGTCTGCTGCGCATGTCAAACACAACTAAATAAAACGAGCTACAAGATCCAAATGATAGCCAAATACCTAATTGTCTCCACAGCCAACTAAAATAATAGCCAAGTGTAGCAGACCATGGGTAACCTGACTGGTTACCTCTGCTATTACCTTCCTTCAGCCAATCTGGAACCATCAGCACAAGTAAATACCCATTTCCCCAGTAACCAGACAAAACAAAGTCTTGGGAGTCAACTGAGGTTTATTGGCACACACGGCTTTTATGCACAGACCCCTACATGGGGTCTCCAATACAATAATGTAGGGCTTTTCCTCCCAGGATCCTCTACAAAAAACTATACAATGTGAAAGAAAAGAAATAAACTCCTTGTTGACATAAGTCAGCTCCAATACATACTACAATCCATCCAGCAAATAACTAACCAGGATACCCAATGAAAGGCCAGTTATTTCTGCTCAGCATCCTTACTACTGAATCCTTCACAACTAGAGAGGCAGAACTGGTATTTCTGTATTAAATTGGCACTTTCACTGTTCATTTAAAAAAAAAAAAAATTATTATTATTATTATTAGTAGGTTAGTAGGTTCTTTATGTAAGGAATTACAGCAAGTCAACGTTTCGGTCCCTCTATGAAACTTTCATCAGGACATCACAAGACCTGAAGGCTATTCCATGCATCCACTACATTCTCAGTAAAGTAATAGTGATCTTATTTTACACCTTTGCTTCATGTTTGCAATGAGACTATACTGCGCCTAACTTACGCTAAATAATACCATCTTTATCAGAGTTTGGCTGTGAGTTGGTAGTTAATCAACTGTCCACCATAAATCTGGAGATTAGTGAGTAAATGCAGCATCTGACCAAAGTATATATAAGCCAATTCTCTATTTACAATAAGTTGTTCACTTTCAATAAATACATTTATTATCCATATTATTATTTTTTTATATGTTTTACCTTCTTTATTTTTGTTGTGCTATAAACCAGAAGTTCAGTGTCATGACTGCAACAATAATGAATAACAGCAGTGAGTTATACATTTGTTATGGCAAAAGGCACAGCATGATATATTTTTTGTGGGATGTGTAGGTAAAGTCAGCTTAGATTAAGTCTGCATAGACGTCAACTGGGACCCGTGTTTATAAACACCTATGGCCGTGAGGGGTAGGGTTATAGGTGACTCTTAAGTAAGCGAGCCTTAAAACTGTCAGTCAGCTATGCATCCATCAGCTACAATGTGAGCTAAATATTACATGTCTGGATAAGCTGGGTGCTTTTTGAATGCCTCTTGGGGGTGTTCTAAGTCAACAGTGTAGTAGGCTCGGGATGGAAGCGGGATAGTGCGCAATAGCACGGAATAAAACTTGTGGAATGTCTGCTCATGGAGCCAGAATAAAAAAGAACTAACATAACATAAAACATATCAATATGGTGGTAATAGGAAGCATTCAGTGGAGATAGGACTGAGTGAAAACACTCTTCATCGTGGACAGTCGCTGGTTTTTGCTGCTGCTGCTCAGGGAACAAACGGGATTATCAGGTCGATTACATTAATAATTATGTAGTTAAATATATGTAGAATATGTGTCTGTCTGTCTTTTTGGCATTTGGCAAATTTTTATTTTTTTAAATTTATAATATGTATGTGTGTGTGTGTGTGTGTGTATATATATATATATATTACACACTTTTATTTCCTATATATGTATAATATATTATAAAATAATTAAAGCATTTTATAATATATTATACATATATAGTGCATATATATGATTTCATTATAAGTGTATTTTGAGATATATGTGTGTGTATATATCTCAAAGTACACTGATAATGCAATCATATATGCATAATATATGTATAATATATTATACAATGCTTTAATTATTTTATAATATATTATATATAATATATTTATTATATGTGTATATATTTTTTTCCACATTTTAGCTGCCTGGGGGACTGCCTGACAGCTCTGACAGTCCACCTGCTGGCAGCTCCATAGACTCCTATTGCGGCCATGTGATCATGGTGATCACATGGTCCTGGAGTGCCGGAGAGGTCGGAGCTGCTGCAGGGGGACTGCTGGAGTCTCGGGCAGTCCCCCCGGACTGGGATCGCTGCGGATCACTGGTCCAGGTAAGTCCAGGGATACTATTTGTTGTACTAGTTACGTCCAAGGTCGTTAACGACTGTTTTTTGTCGAACATACCTGGTACTTCCGAAGTCGGGAAGTGGTTAATTAAATAATTTTTGTGTATAGATCATGCCCCTATTTAGGAGAGAAATTACTTTTTTTTCTGTTTATGCAGCCATAGTATCACCTCCCCTGGCTGCGACTGAAACAGCTTGCATTAACAAAAATGGTTTCATTTTCATGTTAACTTACTTTAGAAGTTTTAACTCCTGTGTTTTAAACTGATCTTTAATCACACTTTGGAGGCTCCTGCAGGGTCTAGCAGACTATTAACATAGCAGGAGATAAATTTTTTTCCAAATAAGCCAGAGTTTGCAATGAAGGAAATTTAAACATTAGATCTCATTTTACAGGAAGTGTTCAGTAAAGCTGTGTAAGTCTAGGGCTGCATAAACAAAGTGATTTAACAACTAAATGGCAGCGGTTTGAGAAGTGAGACTGCAGGGGCATGATCTATACACCAAAACCACTCCATTAGGCTAAAGTTGTTTTGGTGACTATATTGGCCCTTTAAACAAAAATATGTTTTGCTCTCTTTAACCCTCATTTTTCTGCAGGTTTTGTTTTTGTCAATCTTTGACATCAAAAAGTAGAGCTTCAGCAAAGTTCCATTTCAGTTGCTAAGCTAATATATCCTCAATCCATCCGTCAAAAGAATCTAACAGGAGGACACACTGCAGACATCACGGACAGAGGCTGACAGAATGGCGGTATTCAGAGTTTGAGATCTGGCAGAAGACCAGAACACTTCACACACATATAATACTTCTCGGAGTGGTTTATGTATCTCGAGTGTCATTTTCTTGATAATTTATTAAAGTGCCAATTTCATTAGAAATCAGCACATTTATAATTGTGGGCAGAAAAAACTATCTATCTGCCAATCAACATTTTAAATTTCAGGCCAAAACTAAACAAATTGGAAAACAATCTTCAAATCAGCTATGTTTTTAAATTGGCTATTTTGGTTAAAAAAAAATTCAACTTGCACAATTATTCACTAAAGTCAGAATTGCTGGGAATTTAACGTGACTTCAAAGCGAATTTCACATTTAAGACCAAACTGAACACAGAATTGACTCAGATATTGTTTCTATTTTGGCTATTTTTACCCTAAATTTTTTAATTAAAATTTTGATTTAATTTCAATTCCCAGCAATCCTCACTTAATAGAATTCCAGACAATTCCCATTTTAGAGAAAAAAAAAACCTCTAAAAATGTATTCAACATGTGGGAGAAATGTGTTTCTTCACAATAAATAAACAGCTCTGGAGCAAACAAAACGGTAAGCTAGGAATTTTGGGATATTTTTATTTTATTGCAAAACTATTTTTTATCAAGGTGATTCACTAAACTCAGATTTGACATTTAAGATCTAAATAACGGAAATGGATAAATTCTCTTGAAACCTTTTAACGTGTTTAGATGTGTAATCATTTATATTCACCCAATTCCCTACACTAAACTGATTTGCAATACTTGGCAAACAACAGCCAAACTGTTACTATAGTTAGAGAAAGCTCCCAAATCACCTACAGTTACCTAGATTTTACAATTTAGTGAGTAAACCACTATAATATATTCTGACATTAAAGTACAACATTTCAGAAGGTGCACTCATGATCATTGTTATCGAATAGTAACTATGTCAACATTTAGACTGCTGTTCACACTTGTGCCTGCTATATCATTATAACAGATGTTAATGCAGAAAAAGTTAATGTTGCATATGCTATTAAGGGTGATGATTGAAAACAATTTGTAAATCATTGTGGCCACAGATGTGAATAATTTTAGTAATGAAACAAAGCTATCATTTAAATTTTTAGCTTACATTATTTCGAATGGGCACTCACTAAATTTATGATATTTTCCTACAACACTCTCCGAGAAAGCCATGCTAACTATGCAAATGAGCATATAGGCATTTAAATTATGTTTTATTGTGGCATTAATGGTGAATTAAGAGAAAATTAAAAGAAAATCAGACCTTGTTTGCATAGACATTCATTCCTTGATTCAGCATTTGACTCAACTACCTTTGGTTACATTTCCAGTTGAGAGTTTGGGGATAGTTTCTATAAACTATGAACCTCTGAGATCTTGTAATTCATTTACCATTCTTCTTCAAGGCATAATTGTTCACAGTCTGTAGGTTGGGTGATGGGACTGTCAACAAACATCACTTTTCATTTTTCAAGATCTGAAATATCACATGGACTTAAGTGTTCAGTCTCTATTATGGCATTTGAAATTTAGCTCAAATGCATCCTATTGCTCTGGTTCATTTTGAGAGGTTTCTACACTTTGATTGGAGTCCTCGTGCTGCAAATTCAGATTATTGAAGATGATTTGGAAAAACGGACACTTGTCTATATAAGGTCTCCAGACTGTAAAAGCATACAAGAGAAAAAACTAAGCAATGCGATCCAAGAGGCTGTGTGCAGAGACAGGACATGGTTAAGGCTACAGAAAATTGTTTACGTTGCAGGTTTAAATATCTGTCAATAGGATATTTCAGATTTTTCTCTTCGATAAACTTGCAGAGGTTTTATTTGTCATTATGGGGTACTGAGTGTACATTAATGTGAAAACTAAATGAAACAATTGTAGCACAGACTGCAACATAATTGCTGAATGCATTTTAGGTAGCGCTATATGCCTCTCTAGAAAGGGAAGTTGGTGAACGATTGCACATTTTGTTTCCTCTTAATTTAAGCATTTGTGATATTCTGAATCAGGTGGATGTGTGAGTCTGATAGTTATCAGTAAATGTGTGCACTGCAGAAAAAGTTGGTTCAGCCAAATCACTTTGTCCAATAATACAATTTCATTTGGCTCATCATCTATGCAAAATATTTGGAAAAACGATTTGTATGAACTGCTACTCCTTGTTAACCCTACATTTTCACTTGAGATATGAACAAAATGAATATTTGTTGCCTGTCCTCTAGCCATCAATTATCGTTTTCCCATCTTTCTTATTACCATTACCAAAACTGCAAAAACCAAATCAAACATGCTCACCCATTGCACGAGTTACTGGTTTAGTCGTACAACCATATGACGATTTGAAGTTAGGGAATTTGGATGAGACACTGATTGAATTAAATTCAGATGAATTGCAGTTTGGCCAGGAATAAATGTACAAGTTTAGTTTTCAGTAGTAGATGACACACTTTTTTAGAATAGCCGCCATCTTTGTGTCGTTTGCAGATCTCCTTCAGTGTCTAACCAGCTACATGTACAACTTATATATAAATCATGCCGACACTTTATATAACATATAGACACATCAGTCTCTTAAAAAACAAACAAACAAAAAAGGTCTATCCCTTACAAAATTTACTATGGTGATTTTTTTTGTATGTGAATTTCTACGTTTAATCTATTTACACCATCAGTGTATTCAATCAGTTTGATTTTGCCCTAAAGAAGAGAGCAATCTCTTGAAACCTCTAATTTATTATCATTTAACTTCATTAAAACGGAATCACTGCATACTGCAGGAGAGATAGAAAGATAGCTGGAAAGAAAGATAGATAGATAGATAGATAGATAGATAGATAGATAGATAGATGACTAGTGATCTCTCAATTTGTTTACTTACGTTTCACTTCCAATAATTCATAAATCAGAGTTTCAGGAAGGGTTGCTAGCATGGACATTGGTCAGTACTAAGTATATCACCATTTATTACTTTGGTCTAACGAAGTTATGGTTGTGTCAGATTTTCTTTTGTTTAATAATAAATACAGATTGATGACCTTGTGGCCAAAGACACCACCTAGTATGGCCTAGCCTACTGGTTACAGCTCACTAATCTAATGTCTACTGGTCTCTAACAATTTGCAATAGCTGCAGGGAAGGACTCCTATAGCTTGCAATCTAACTAAAGTTTGCATGTTTAGATAGATAGAATTGTAGATTCATTCTAGACTGCAATTTGGCCAAATTTGGGCTGATTGGGTGACTGGTCATATTCCTGAAGTCCAAGCCGAAGGATACTAAAATTATGAGATTGTATTATATTCTGTTTGCTGTAGAACAAGCATGTCAAACTCAAAGGCTTGCACGGGCCACATAAACAAGGTTTAAGTTCATGTGGGCTACAAAAAACAAAACAAAAAACCTTACATTTTCATAGAAACGTAGCTTTGTTTTGTTTTTGTACTAATTCCCAGTCGTCGTCCTCCCCCCCCACCCTCTACTAAATCCCAGCACCTCCCTCTACTAAACTCTGGCCCTTATTTAAAAAAACAAAACAAAAAAAACCAATATTAGCCAACAAGCAAACTCCACTCACATTGCCGCTGCCAGCATGCGATTTCGGAGTCCAGCCTCTGGTATACCACAATGGCGCCGTCCGCACCCTGTGCCAAAGCAGATCCTCCCGCTACGCCTTGAAAACCTGGGAAGGTGGAGAATGTTGGTGTCACGTCGGAATGTGATGTGGCATTGCATGCCTCCGTGCACCTCCAGGTCCATTGCATGCCTCCATGCACCTCCAACACTTACTCTCTGACAGACAGGCACTCACACATTCTCTGACACACGCACTCTCTGACACACACACACACACACACACTCTCTGAGTGACACTGACACACAGACAGGAACACACTCTCTGACAGACCCTGTAAAGTCTTGCTTCATTTATGCAGGTTACTTCACTGAATGTTCTACACCAAGCACGTCAAACTCTTGGCCCGGCGAGCAGCGAGTTTGCCATCGTTACTAAGGCAGAGTAGGCACCTGCTCTCCTAACATTGCAGGGGACTACTCTGACAAAATTACCCACTACTGGCCAGAGGAGAGGTCACTGGCAGCAGCGAGGGAGCTCAGTCTTCCTGCTCCTCGCGTGCGCCCTCTGTAGTGATGCTGGGTGCCGCAATATGATGTCATATTCTGGCACCACTAAACTGCGCGCGAGGGAGCCGTGAGGAGCAGGAAAACTGAGAGAGTGTGTGTGTGTGTGTGTCAGAGAGTGCGTGTGTCAGAGAATGTGTGAGTGCCTGTCTGTCAGAGAGTAAGTGTTGGAGGTGCATGGAGGCATGCAATGGACCTGGAGGTGCACGGAGGCATGCAATGCCACGTCACGTCGGAATGTGACGTGCACCCTGTGCCAAAGCGGATCCTCCCGCTACGCCTTGAAAACCTGGGAAGGTGGAGAATGTTGGTGTCACGTCGGAATGTGACGTGGCATTGCATGCCTCCGTGCACCTCCAGGTCCATTGCATGCCTCCATGCACCTCCAACACTTACTCTCTGACAGACAGCCACTCACACATTCTCTGACACACGCACTCTCTGACACACACACACACACACACTCTCTGAGTGACACTGACACACACACACACACACACTCTCTGACAGACAAGCACACTCACTGACAGACACACGCACACACATTTCTACATTCTTGCACACACCAACATCATTTGATTTATTGCTCCCTACCTTTGGGAACTGGTGTGGGTCTTCTTTTCTTGGGAGCTCAGTTTTCCTGCTCTTCACGGCTCCCTCGCGCGCAGTTTATTGGTGCCAGAATATGACATCATATTGCGGCACCCAGCATCACTACAGAGGGCGCATGCGAGGAGCAGGAAGACTGAGCTCCCTCGCTGCTGCCAGTGACCTCTCCTCTGACCAGTAGTGGGTAATTTTGTCAGAGTAGTCCCCTGCAATGTTAGTAGAGCAGGTGCCTACTCTGCCTTAGTAACGATGGCAAACTCGCTGCTCGCCGGGCCAAGAGTTTGACATGCTTGGTGTAGAACATTCAGTGAAGTAACCTGCATAAATGAAGCAAGACTTTACATTGCTTTCTCCCAGTTGGATATTCCAAGATACTTCATCTCTCAGCAGTAAAAATATATAGTTCCTTTAATGGAATCACCATGTGTCTTTTCAGCAACCTTTCAATAGCAACTGTATTTATAGTGATAAGAACTATAACAACGAAATTGAAAAAAAAAAAACGAATTAATACAGTAGAGTGCTGGTAGTTTTAATTGAGGTTTATTTATGTCATAATTCTAGGTAAAATGATTTTGAATTTATATATAAAGGAAAATACTTTCAATAGAAAGGTCAGTTGGCCCACGGGGACACAACATATAACTGATACTAAATTATGCCCTTTTCTTTTTGGCACTGATATATTTTACTATATTAAGATCTAGCATTATATAGCCCCTGGTTCAGTTTCCCTTTAATTTCCAGCCGTGATGCCCAGCTTGTTTTCCCTCTAAAGTACTGGCCAATAAAGAACCCTGCTGATGTAGAAGGCTTGTCCATCTTTATTATCACCATACTGCCATGCTTTTGGAGCCAGCACCCCAGTAATAAAGGCTTTGCAGCCATGCTTTTGGAGCCAGCACCACAGTAATAAAGGCTTTGCAGCCATGCTTTTGGAGCCAGTACCCCAGTAATAAAGGCTTTGCAGCCATGCTTTAGGAGCCAGGACCCCAGTAATAAAGGCTTTGCAGCCATGCTTTTGGAGCCAGCACCCCAGTAATAAAGGCTTTGCAGCCATGCTTTTGGAGCCAGTACCCCAGTAATAAAGGCTTTGCAGCCATGCTTTAGGAGCCAGGACCCCAGTAATAAAGGCTTTGCATCCATGCTTTAGGAGCCAGGACCCCAGTAATAAAGGCTTTGCAGCCATGCTTTCAGAGCCAGGACCCCAGTAATAAAGGCTTTGCAGCCATTCTTTCGGAGCCAGAAGCCCAGCAATAAAGGTTTTTCAGTAGTAGTACTGCCCTTTTCTTGAAGTCTTGATACAATGAACAGTGCCTAATGTGCAGCCGAGTGGGGCAGAAGAGGAGGGTATAATAGAGTGTTATGCTCCCAAAGTCAAAATCCAACATAATTACATCATACATTTTTTACTATGCACTTACTATGTCAGTGTTTATTGCTCAGGTATACTAAAACAAAACAAAAAATAAATAAATTCAAACAATAAAATGTAATTTTAATTAAATTATATATGTAAAAAATAATAATATATTTTTAATCTAATGCATGTTGTTATTATGAGAGCCAATCTATGCTATTTTTTTTTAATGCATGCTTTTACAAAGTCACATTTTATAAGATGACTTTGACCCTAATAGACCATATTAGATCCTCTGTGATTATCTGACCCAAGCTCACCCTGCTACTGTGTGTTCATTTTACGATGATATCTTCAGTCATCACGAGGCTTGTGTGGTGATTTCTCTAGAAGCTGGACGGTGCTTAATTGCAGGGGGATTTAAATGAGCCTGATTTTACCTTACCAAATGCAAACTGCAATAAGGGATTAGTGCTTATCTCTCTAAATTACATTTTATACATCCTCATAAGAGACCATTTACTACATTGCTCCATACATATTTAATTGATAAATAATAAATTGTGGTGGACAGAAGAGGAAATGTCACAGGGTAAACTCTCTCGTTTTACATTCAGTATTAATGATAATGCAATCACTGGCATTAAACACTTGAAAAGATAATCTTTGATAAATGTACGCACATGGCTCTCCCACCATAATTACTATAATGAGAATGTATTTTATCTCCAGGGACATATTTACTTCTTATGCACTCTCAGACATAGGACAATTGGTGGCCCCAGATACATATATATTTAATAGGCTCTAAAGTATCATGCTGTGCTGGGTAGGAAATTATATCTCAAAGCCAAGTTATTTGTCTTCTCAAAATTGCTGATATCTATTCCTAACCAGACTGGGAGTAGTTATTTTTATATATGTTTATTTAAGTAAATTATTTTTCCACGGTAACCCCTTAATTTTAGCAGATAACTTGTTTCGCTTAATTACCCCAAACGAAAAAAACTGGGCAAAATGGACAAACCGTTTTTCCCTCTTGGGGGGCTATAAGTTAATTAATTAAAATAGACACAGTAAATTGTACCTTTAATTTTCATCACAGGAGATCGCATAAAATAATGAGAACTAAATGAGATTGCATGGGGTTAACCACCATCTAAGTGAATAAAGGTATCATTAGGGCCATGGTTCCATCCAAATAGTGCATTACACAACTTAAATTTTAATTAGTAAAGAAAGTCATGCTAGCTCATCACACACTGTGTTTTGTTTTTTTTCCTTTCCTCTTTTTATAAAGCATTGTCTCTGAAGCCTTCCACGAGTGGTTTGACATTTTTTGAGTCTGTCACAATATCAATTTTTTCATCTTTATTTACATTCTTTGTTGGGGAAATGATCATTTACCATTAGTGCACTGCCAATTTTGAGTAGCATTTCAAGATAGGACAACGTAATCTATAAAAATGGCCACTGAATGAATACAAATACATCACTAACCAAACACACCACTTATGAGTGTAAATGTATCTCTCAAAGCAATAATGGAATCATAACATGATACACGATTATTCATTCTCTGTGAACTCTCGTATCCGAGTACAATGTTACCTTGTTTTGCTGATAGCAGCATTGATATCCTGTTATGACTCTATAACTACTTTCATTGATATTTCTGCAGAGATACATTGTAAAGGAATCACAGCGCCACCAGCTTCTTGCAAGGTGGGATGAGTCCGACAAAAGAAAATTCCACTACAAAGGTAGTTTTATATAAAAAAACATGTACGAACTGCAGGTGGAATACACAGGGGAAAAGGAGAAAAAGCTGGCTGTATTTTGAACCCAAAGAGCACTTACTCACTCTGTTTTTCCCTTTTTCCCTTCTTTGCAACATGTTGTCTTTTATTTTGCTTTGAAACTATCTATGCATTTTACAATCTTCTTTTACAGATTCTCTTTTCCAGTACAAAGCTGGACCAAGGATGGTCCTGGGATTTTTTTTTTAATAATAACTCTGGCTTTGGATCATCGTTAGACATTTCCAGAAAATACAGCTGGTAAGAACTCGGCTTTTGTACAGTGTCATTCGTTGTTTACTTTCAATGTACAATTCCATTTTGATCATATGTACTTACTATAGTTTTTTTCATAAAATGACTTCTACAATAGATTTGGTTTGGGAACGTTATTCTTCCTATGTGTATTATATTTATTTGATGGAAATTAAATATTAAGGTAAAACCAGTATCAGGTCAGCTGGATCTACCTTGAAAAAGATACTAAATACAAGTCAAGAGTACGAAATACCGAATGATTCAAATTCAGCAAATTTTCTATTTGGTTTTAAATCAAGTCTTTATTTAAACCCATGGTCTCCATGTGAATGAATATGGGAAGAAGACCATAGCTGTTCAGTGATTAATTATGAATTTGCAAGAATTCCATCTTGACTGAGTTTATTAGAATTAGCTAATCAAAATTGTTAATAAATGGTGCACAAAAATGAAAACTGAATCTCTGTAAGTATTTGAAGCAGTTAATAATCTTTGCACATAAGACAGTAACTCCTTTGTTCTAATATAAACTTAAGTCCATGAAAATATACATTATGGGCATATTTCTATTAACTATTTAATGGCTTGATATAAATATTTAGATTTCCTTCTGTTTTAAAGGGGCGTAAAATAAACTGAAGATAAAAAACAACCACCAGAACTAGTTAACTTATCAATTAGTAAGTAGGTTTCAAACTGCAGAACGTCTTAACTATAAACGTGAACAATGTTTTTTTTTAGTAGGGATATAGTGCATTGGCTCTGATTTTAATGTATATTATCCAGCAAGGGAAAATTAATAACTAACACAATAAACTGTATATATTTGCTTTAATGCAGTCAATTAAAAAGTATGAGTCATATAAATATACCCAGCTCAAAATTAGTTTAGTAACTTGGACTCACTTCTTCTGTGTTCTAACTTTAGAATGCTTGTGTATACCCCAGGTGGTCCATGCAAATGAATCATGCATGTGTAGCATCTCAGCTGCTTGCAAAATACCACTGTGAACTGCCAAAATCATTATGCGAGCAATAAAAGGAACAATTGATTTGTTTTTCTTTGTACATTGCAAAAGTATTAGAATCTACATTTCTTTAGTAGAGTAAATGGCTTCAATGGATAATTAGATAAAACAATTTTAACACAACTTAGGTTTACATTTAATATAAATTTATAAATTACATTTAAAACAGCTTTACATTTGATAGTTTATAAAGGCACATTTACCTCTTTTTAAAAAAAATGTTTTAATTGTTTCCTAAGACATGCAAATAACATACACACTACAGAGATAAACATGTTGCTAATTAATTATCTCATGTTTAATATGTTTAAATGAACAAGGGGCCAAAATGCCAGTGCAAGTAAAGCAATATGACATTCACAAAATACCAGCTTGAGACCACTAGATAAAATTCATTCCTCAATTTGAGCTAATTTAAAAGACAAACTTGCAAGGAAATGATCTATTAAATGTCATGTCCTTGTTCATCACAAAAAGGGTAGCCTTGTTGAGGCTCCTTCAGTACTGCTTACCTCTCCTCTTCCTACTGCATCATGGAGGAGACCATGCCTCCTCTGTTAATGTCCAATCCAATGAATAGGGGAGCGTTGGAGACTCAATGAGTGAGCACCTCAAATTTCCGAATAGGAAAGCATTGAATCAATACCTTCCACTGGTGGCTGCAGTCATGTATGATAGCCACTGGAGGTGTGTTAAACCCTGCATTATGAACATTGCAGTGTCTCCAAAACTGCAGGACCACAGCACCAAGGCCACTTCATTGACAGACTTATATATGCCACAGCATTAGTGGTTCTCCAAATGCTTGACTACAAGATCAGGCTTAAGGAGAAGCTATGCCCACCATGGAAACTACAACTGGATAAAGGCAAAACAAGATAAAGGAAACACATAAGGCAGTTAGTGAACTGGATTAACTTTACAGAAGTGGCTAGTGGGAAATTCAAGGATATGCCAATACCAGAGGCACTGGAAACAGCTGAGCAAAGTCTGACAGCACTGGCAACCAAGCAGAGCAGATACACCAGAGACGAAAATGCTAAGAGAGTAAATGTCCTGTTTACCAAAGAACCTTCCAGGGTGTATGCCCAGCTGCAGCATAACCACATATTCACCTAAGACCCACAAAAAGCAGAGACTGAACAATACTGGAAGAACATCTTGGAGGAAGAAGCCTCACATAAGCCCAGTGGCTACTAGACCTGAAAGCAAACCACTGCGAGCTTCCAGAACAGGAACCAGTCATCACCACAGTAAGAGATATCCAGCAAAGATTATCCCACATGAAGAGTTGGTCAGCCCCAGGTCATGACATGACCCACACCTACTAAATAATGAAATTAACAATGCAGCATGAATGTCTAGCAGGACAAATGAGCCGGCTATTAGTAGCAGGCTCTCACCCTGACTGGCTAACACAAGGCGGATCAATACTGATCATGAAGGACCCTCACAAGCAAACCACACCATCTAACTATTTAGATTTTAATTGTTTCCTAAGACATGCAAATAACATACACACCACAGAGATAAACATGTTGCTAATTGCTAAAATCAACTGCCAATCACCTGCCTCCCCACAACATGGTAGCCCTGTCAGGAATCAAAGCCACCAAGATCGATGGGCATATGAGTCAGTACACAAGGGTATTTGAAATGTCATCAGGGGATTAAAACTACTGGTTTACCAAGCAGTCATAGCATTCTGATTCCAGACATACCAACCTATGCACAGCCTGGATTGACTACAAGAAAGCCTATGACACAATGCCACAGACATGGGTTCTGGAATGCTTGGCTCTATACAAGGTCAACAAGACAATAAGAGCTTTCGTCAAGATTTCAATGGGCAAGTAAAAAATAACTCTGGAAGCCAAATACAGCACAATAAACAAGTGAATATCAAATGTGGCATATACCAAGGTGATGCACCACCCAACAAAATTATGTAGGGCTCTCTTGTAAATATAACCCTTTCTTTTGCCTAAATAAACCAGTCTGTGCTGTTTAAATGAAATGATGCCTGATGTGGGGTAAATAATATGCCATTAGTTTGGTTAGAAATTTAGAATTATGGTTAAGAAGGATATTTGCCTATAAGATGTCTCAACAGTAGGGTTCTTATAAGTCTTGGGGAAAAATATATATTTGTACAGTGAAAATAAGGGGGGGAGGGGAAAAGTTCTTAAACAAACTATTTTTGTCAATACAGACAATGTCTTGGCGTTCACATTACAAAAATTTCATTTGCATGTATTCCTCTCTGTCTACAGTTGCAAGAAAAAGTATGGAATGATATGGATTTCTGCACAAATATGTCATAAAATGTGATCTGATCATCATCTAAGTCACAACAATAGACAATCACAGTCTGCTTAAACTAATAACACACAAAGAATGAAATGTTGCCATGTTTTTATTGAACACACCATGTAAACATTCACAGTGCAGGTGGAAAAAGTATGTGAACCCCTAGACTAATGACATCTCCAAGAGCTAATTGGAGTGAGATGTCAGCCAACTGGAGTCCAATCAATGAGATGAGATTGGAGGTGTTCGTTACAGCTGCCCTATAAAAAACATACACCAGCTATGGGTTTGCTTTTCACAAGAAGCATTGCCTGATGTGAATGATGCCCCGCACAAAAGAGCTCTCAGAAGACCTACGATTAAGAATTGTTGACTTGCATAAAGTTGGAAAGGGTTATAAAAGTATCTCCAAAAGCCTTGCTGTTCATCAATCCATGGTAAGACAAATTGTCTAGAAATGGAGAAAGTTCAGCACTGCTGCTACTCTCCCTAGGAGTGGCCGTCCTGTAAAGATGACTGCAAGAGCACAGAGCAGACTGCTCAATGAGGTGAAGAAGAATCCTAGAGTGTTAGCTAAAGACTTACAAAAGTCACTGGCAAATGCTAACATCCCTGTTAGTGAATCTACAATACGTTAAACACTAAACAAGAATGGATTTCATGGGAGGATATAACAGAGGAAGCCACTGCTGTCCATACAAAACATTGCTGCACGTTTACAGTTTGCACAAGAGCACCTGGATGTTCCACAGCAGTACTGGCAAAATATTCTGTGGACAGATGAAACCAAAGTTGAGTTGTTTGGAAGAAACACACAACACTATGTGTTGCAAAAAAAAGGCACAGCACACCAACATCAAAACCTCATCCCAACTGTGAAGTATGGTGGTGGGGGCATCATGGTTTGGGGCTGCTTTGCTGTGTTAGGGCCTGGACTTATTGCTATCATTGAAGGAAAAATTAATTCCCAGGTTTATCTAGACATTTTGTAGGAGAACTTAAGGCCATTTGTCTACCAGCTGAAGCTCAACAGAAGATGGGTGTTGCAACAGGACAATGACCCAAAGCATAGAAGTAAATCAACAACAGAATGGCTTAAATAGAAGAAAATACACCTTCTGATGTGGCCCAGTCAAAGTCCTGACCCGAACCCGATTGAGATGCTGTGGCATGACCTCAAGAAAGCGATTCCCACCAGACATCCCAAGAATATTACTGAACTGAAACAGTTCTGTAAAGAGGAATGGTCAAGAATTACTCCTGACCGTTGTGCATGTCTGATCTGCAACTACAGGAAACGTTTGGGTGAAGTTATTGCTGCCAAAGGAGGTTCAACCAGTTATTAAATCCAAGGGTTCACATACGTTTTCCACCTGCACTGTGAATGTTTACATGGTGTGTTCAATAAAAACATGGCAACATTCCATTCTTTGTGTGTTATTAGTTTAAGCAGACTGTGATTGTTTATTGTTGTGACTTAGATGATGGTCAGATCACATTTTATGACCAATTTGTGCAGAAATCCATATCATTCCAAAGGGTTCACATACTTTTTCTTGCAACTGTATTTATTTGTGTTTGTCAAGGCAAGAAATTGACAATACATGTTTTAATTTTCTATTGCTTGAGGTTTCATGGATTTCTAAACACTACACAGCATATTTTTTGTATTTTGGTAGGAATTGCTGTTTATTTGGTTTAATTTGCTTGTTTAACAGTTCTCTTTTTCATCCATTATTTGTTCCAAAGATAATTTGTTGAACCAAGCTATTAAAAGCATTTGCACCTGTTCTTCAGCACAGGAAAAAATACACAACAAAATGCTTCCCATCATTAAAGGTGCACAAGTGCCTATATGTTTATATTCCAACAATAATATTGAGTGAATTTATTAGCATTCTCCTTTGAAGTAATTTGAATAAATATACAAAATTGTAATTACGTCTTTTTTTTATATTCAGCTCACATCGTACCTTTCAGGACATACCGTTTCAGACATTTCATTCACAGCTTATCTACTTAGCTAATGTGTGTCTGGGCTATTTTTACTACACCAGGTATTAAGCATTACAGGTCCCACAAAGAGTAATAAACAGAAGTGCTAAATTATTGTAAGAGTATCACTTACAATGAATCCTGGATGTGTAGCTTAAGGGAAAACTCACCCATAGTGTTTATGGTGCCAGGAGTTTTAGTACGGTTTGACTTTTCCCTGGGTCTGCTTTTGGCCACTCTCCAACTCCAGAACAGCATTGAGAGACTCCTAAACTTTTCCCTGCAATGTCGAGAGCTCATTTTCTGAGAGCATTAACTGATCCCTCTTAGCCAATGAGTTAAGCCATTGGCTCACTGGCGTACATATCATGGTACATACCTGCGACCAGTTTGCTAGCTTCTTCTCCTGGGGGGCCCAGAAGATGGCCACCTCAGGGCCCCCCGAGGCTGTCAGTGGTGTCCCCGGGCAGGTGCACAAGGGAGTATTCTCCCCTGAGCACTCTCTCCCAGGTCCCTCGCGCGCACCGCACTAATGCCGAAACCGGAATATGACGTCACTCTGACTCCGGCATCAGTAAGCGGTGCACGTGGGAGCTGAACAGGAGGATCAATGCTCCTTTGCCGCCTGCAGGACTGGCCGCCCAGCAACCCCTCTTGACCGGAGGGAAATCTGGAATCCCCCGGTAGCGGTACTTACCTTACCTGGGGGCCGGCCGAGGTCCTCTCTTCCCGCGGCGCGCGGCTCTCGAATGAAGGTGGGCACGGACCACGAGATGCGGTCATGTGTTCCGCCTAGCTCTAAGAGCGTGCCACACGTCTAGTGGGAGCCAAAAAATGAAATGTGCTCCTATTGGCCCCTGTCATCCCACATTCCCCAGACACTGACATTTTGGGGGCGTGGATATGACAGGGGCCAATCAAAGTAAAGTTTAAGGTATTTATACTTACCTCTCCCTTAACTCCCTGCCCTATCGTGGTTTCTGTTTCAGTTCCCTTTAGCGCTTGTTGTGTTCAGTTGTGATTTTCGTGCTTGACCTTGGCTTTGTATCTGACTCCGTTTATCTCTCTATCCCTGTTTTGTCTTGTTTGTCGGCTTACTGACTACTGTGTACCAGACCTTGGCTAGTTTTTGTTCTCGCAGTCTCTTTGTTCCCTTGACCTCGGCTTGTTCTTGACTCTGTCTATTCTCTGCTTTACAGCGTGTCCGGCCATTCTAAGGTCCGATAAGTCGTATATCTGCTCTATCTGTCGATTGTTGGACTAAGTCTTGCGTGTAGGGGTAAACTACCGTGACATTACGATAGGGCCATGGACCCCGCAGATTTAAGTCAGCAATTGGCTTCTCATGAGGCTAGATTTACAAAGCAGGATCACTGTATGGATCAGATAGCTCAGGCCCTCCAGACACTCTTATCTAGAACTACTCCAGTAACAGTACCAACTCCTCATGCACCCTTTGTTCCAGATGTATCCACCATGCCCAATGCTTCTGCACATTTAACCCCTCCACCCAGGTATGGAGGGGATGCTAAGTCTTGCAGGGGATTTATTAATCAAGTGGAATTCCACTTTGAGATGTATCCAGGTTCCTTTCCCACTGACAGGTCTAAAGTTGGATTCTTTATGCACCAACTTACTGATAAAGCACTTGAGTGGGCAAATCCTATTTGGGAGGCTAATGGACCTATGGTGTATAATTTTGATAGCTTCCTTACGGCTTTTCGTAGAACCTTTGACACAACTAAAAGGTCAAAGAATGCCGCCAGGGCATTAATAAGAATTAAACAGGGTTCTAGGTCTGTTGCTGATTATGCTATTCAGTTTCGTACCCTTACTTCGCAGGTAGATTGGACCCACAATGGGCTAACTACAGCATTCATGGAAGGACTATCTGATACTATATTGGATGAGGTAGCAGCTAGGGATCTTCCTATCCCATTAGAGAACCTTATCAACTATCTCATTGATATAGACAATAGGATTCGTGACAGACTCTATACTAAGAATAGGAATAGACGTTTTCTTACATTAAATACTCCTAGAGTTGCTAATCCTGAGAGTTTCAAGGTATCAGAGGAGGAACCCATGCAATTAGGGGTTGCCAAACTCTCTGATGCCGAAAAATTGTATAGGAGAAAGGAAGGACTTTGCCTATACTGTGGTAAGAAGGGTCATATGCTAAAAGAATGTCCCGTGCTTCCGGAAAACTATCGCACCTAAGGCCATATAGGGGACTGGCCTTGGGTGTGATATCTAAGTCCCCCAAATTGCCTCTTAATCGACTACTTCTCCCTGTTTCTCTGCATCTGGAGAATAATTGCATAGCAAGAAACATACTAGCCCTGGTTGATTCCGGGGCAGCTGAGAATTTCATAGACTCTAGATTTGTTAGAAAAAACAAAATACCCATTAGAGAGAAGAAGACACCCATGGCCGTTGAGGCCATAGATGGTAGACAATTATGCTCTCCAGTTATCACACATGAAACTGAACCATTGCATATGTATACAAGGATGTTACACTCAGAAACCATTCGGTTTCAGGTCATCACCTCTCCTTCCTCTCATATTGTGTTAGGGTACCCATGGTTACGTTCTCACAATCCCAATTTTGACTGCGAGTCAGGACAAATAATATCTTGGAGTGAAACCTGCCAAGAGTCTTGTATAATTAAAATCACCCCTTTGAATTCTATTAATGTTCCTACTACTCCTCCTTTGTCTACTGTTATACCTCCTCAGTACATGTGTCTTAAGTCTGTCTTCGATAAAAGGGAGGCTGAAAAATTACCGCCTCATAGACCCTACGATTGTGCTATTGATATATTGCCTGGCACTATACCTCCCAAAGGCAGGGTGTATCCTTTGTCTCTGCAAGAAAATCGTGTCATGGAGGAATATATTAAAGAATCTCTACAAAAGAGATTTATAAGGAGATCCTCTTCTCCGGCAGGGTCAGGGTTTTTCTTTGTGTCGAAGAAGGAGGGCGATTTAAGACCTTGTATTGATAATAGGGGCCTAAATAAAATCACTATAAAAAATGCTTACCCTATACCATTAATCACTGAATTATTCGACAGGCTTAAACAAGCTACTGTGTTTACTAAATTGGACCTTAGAGGTGCATACAAACTCATACGTATAAAAAAGGGCCATGAGTGGAAAACTGCATTCAATACTAGGAGTGGTCATTACGAGTATACTGTGATGCCATTCGGTCTACCCAGGGGGCCGGCCGAGGTCCTCTCTTCCCGCCACGCGCGGCTCTGAAATGAAGGCCGGCACGGACCGCGAGATGCGGTCACGTGTTCCGCATAGCTCTAAGAGCGTGCCGCGCATCTTGGGCACGCTCTTAAAGGGGCAGTGGGAGCCAAAAAATGAAATGTTCTCCCATTGGCCCCTGTCATCCCACATTCCCCAGACACTCACATTTTGGGGGCGTGGATATGACAGGGGCCAATCAAAGTAAAGTTTAGGGTATTTATACTTACCTCTCCCTTAACTCCCTGCCCTATCGTGGTTTCTGTTTCAGTTCCCTTTAGCGCTTGTTGTGTTCAGTTGTGATTTTCTATTTCCATTCTAAGGTCCGGTAAGTCGTATCTGCTCTATCTGTTGATTGTTGGACTAAGTCTTGCGTGTAGGGGTAAACTACCGTGACACCTCTCAGCACTCTGTCTTCTTCTCTTTCTCCACCTCTCACTAAAATTTTCAATCTCTCTCTCTCCTCTGGTATATTTCCATTGCCCTTCAAATATGCAACTGTAACCCCAATTCTAAAGAAGCCCAATCTTGACCCTAACTCCCCATCCAACTATCATCCTATCTCGATACTGCCTTTTGCATCCAAGATCCTTGAAAAAATTGTGTATGCGAGATTGACAGACTTTCTCGAGTCCAACTCTCTGCTAGACCCACTTCAGTCTGGTTTCCGCGCTAAGCACTCTGAGGAAATGGCACTGACCAAAGTATCCAATGATCTACTCGCTGCAAAATCTCGTGGTCACTACTCTATCCTAATTCTACTTGACCTGTCTGCGGCTTTTGACACTGTTGATCATCAACAGCTTCTTCTCATCCTCCGCAATATCGGTATACAAGATATTGCTCTCTCCTAGTGCTCCTCCTACCTCTCCCAGTGCTCTTTCATTGTTTCTTTCTCTGGCTCTGCTTCTTCTCCCCAATTCCTCTCTGTTGGTGTCCCCCAAGGTTCAGTCCTTGGTCCCCTACTGTTCTCCATCTATACTGCCTCCCTTGGTAAACTCGTTAGCTCCTTTGGCTTCCAATATCATTTCTATGCAGATGACACGCAATCTACCAGTCCTCTCCTGATCTCTCCCCGTCCCTCTTGACTAGAGTCTCTGATTGCCTCTCTGCTGTTTTTAACTGGATGGCTGCCCACTTCCTTAAACTAAACTTGACCAAAACTGAAATTCTGGTCTTTCCTCCCTCAAGTGTTGTTACTTCTGTGTCTGTCTCCCTCCAAGTCAACGGTGCTACCATCAGCTCCACCACGCAGGCTTGGTGCCTAGGTGTTCTCTTTGACCCTGACCTCTCCTTCAAGCCTCATGTTCAATCTATCGCCAAATCATTTCCATCTCAAAAACATTGCGCGCATCCACCCCTACTTAACGCCAGATGCGACTAAGGTGTTGGTCCATTCCACTGTCCTTTCTCGCCTCGACTAGTGTAATTCGCTTCTCAGTGGTCTTACATGCTCCCAACTTGCGCCGTTACAGTCCATAATGAATGTGGCGGCGAGGCTCATCTTCCTGTCCGCCCGCACCTCCCATGCCTCACCCTTCTGTCAGTCCCTACATTGGCTTCCTATAAAATATAGAGCTCAATTTAAAATTCTGCTTTTTACTTTCAAATCTCTACATAATGCTGCTCCCACCTATCTATCCTCCCTTATACACAAGTATTTCCCGTCTAGGCCCTTATGATCTGCTGAAGACTTACGTCTATCTTCTGTCCATACTCCCACTTCTGATGCTCGCCTTCAAGATTTCTCGAGGGCTGCACCGTTCCTGTGGAACTCGCTTCCCTCCTCCGTTAGATGCTCACCCAGTCTCCACTCCTTCAAAAAAGCGTTGAAAACCCACTTCTTCATAAAAGCATATCAATTAAACCGTTATAAGCTTCTGACTGATTCCTCTTCTGCAACTGTCACTAGTGTAATACTATCCTTACCTTTTTGTGTCATTTTACCCCACTCCCTCTAGCATGTAAGCTCATTGAGCAGGGCCCTCAACACCTCTGTTCCTGTGTGTCCAACTTGTCTGGTTACAACTACATCTGTTCATCCACCCATTGTAAAGCGCAGCAGAATTTGACGGCGCTCTATAAAATATCATAATAATAATAATAATAATAAAAGGTAGGGAGGCTAGGGTACTAAATAAAATAAAAAAGTGAGTATGTGTGTGTATGTTAGTGTTAGTGTGTGTTAGTTTTTGTGTGTTAGTGTGTGTGTTACTGTGTGCGTCTGTGACTGAGTGTGTTAGTTGTGTGTTAGTTTGTGTGTGTCTGTTATTGAGTGTGTGTCCGTTAGTGAGTGTCAGTGAGTGTGTTCGTTTTTGTGTATGTGTGTATGTTTTTAAGCTGCAGGGTTAAAACTAGAGGGACCTGGCACCCAGACCACTTCATTGAGCTGAAGTGATCTGAGTGCCTATAGTGGTCCTTTAAGTGTATGTATATCTGCATGCACTGGCATACATACTGCGGTCACAGGGGTCGCAGGCCTGCGACCCCTGCGACCAGGTGCCTGCTGCCATGTGTTGCAGCCCCGGCCCGCGCAGAGTAAGCACCGGGGAGGGGCACGGATCACATTTCGCACCCGGGCTCCATGGATCGTGTGTACGCCACTGCCTTGGCTGCTTGGCTTAACTCAGACAGATTCCAGCTCCTTGAATACTATCTGAGAAATGGCATCCAAAGGGCCCAAAGAAAAAAGTCAAACCATTCAGCTGAATTTTCAAATTCGGCCTAACTACAGTTCATCCTAAAATGAATCTCCAAGTCTAGTGGTTATGGTTCTTGAAATGTCCCTTTAACGCACTCCAACTATTGAAGAATGTCAACTAATTTATAAATTACTATGTAGTAGTAGCACTATGTCACGGTAGTATACCCAAACACGCAAGAATAGTCCAACGAGAGACAAGAAAACAATATACGTCTTACCGGACCTTAGAATGGCCGGACTTTGGCGTAGACAGGAAAAGACAGAGTCAAGAACGAGCAGGTCAAGGGAACAGAGGGACAGTGTACACAAGAAGTAGCCAAGGTCTGGTACACAGGAGTCAGGAAACCGGCGAACAAGACAGAGCAGGGATAAAGAGAAAAACTGAGTCAGGTACAAAGCCAAGGTCAAGCACGAAAAAACCACTACTACACGAAGCAAGCAATAAAGGGAACTGAATCAGAAACCACGATAGGGCAGGGAGTTAAGGGAAAGATGAGTATAAATACCTATTTGTTTAATTTGATTGGCCCTTGTCATATCCACGCCCCCAAAACGTGAGTGTATGGGGAATGTGGAATGACATGGGCCAATGGGAGACCTTTTTTATTTTTTTGTTCCCACGTCCCTTTAAAAGCGCGCCCGCTATGTGCGGCGCGCTCCCAGTGCCAGGTGTGTCACGTGGCCAATTCTCGCGGTCAGTGCACGCCTTCCCGTCGCAGGACCATGTGCGGCGGGGAAGGAGGACCTCGTCCGGCCCTTAGAGAGGGTAAGTATCGCTACACACTATTAGCCTGGTAGAGCAGGACCACTGCACACTAGTACTGACAGAACTCATCCACGTTTTGCCAGTAAAATAGAGGCTTTTCAAACAGCACTCTTGCACAGTGTTAACATATATTACATGCTAAGTGTTAAAAGTTTAAGATAATAAGACCCTTGAGGTCTGCCCTTGTCTTCTGTAAGTGCTTCCAACAAAATACACTCCAAGAATTCATATATCTTAGGTATCCAAGAAAGTTAAGACCTGGGTGAGTGGAAATCTAGGTGACTTTTTATAAAGATCTATTTATATATGTAGATGTACACATTTTATCATTATACATATTATTATTCTCAAAACTTTCCACTCACCACTAGCTACTGGTAAATGGGCATTTAGCCATGGTGAGTAGAAATTCACTCCTGGTATATCAATAAAAACAAGTAAACTAATCCACCATGTGTTTCACTTTTACACAAGGTTTTATAAAATGAAGTACGGAGATACTTTGCACACTTGGTTATACAGGGGAGTGCAAGATTAAAATTTGAGGCAAGATGACATAATTTCGACTTCTTTTATTGCTATACAATAAAGTACTTTTTAGATTTTACCTATACTGGATTAGGCCACATACTGTTTATGGTTGCTTTTATTGTTATCTTTTTATTTGATTTTAGTTTTACTCCTGCTACCCTTTGTGATGTACACGAATGCTGACTCCAGAACATCCGATCCTTGGTGAGGAATATACCACCTACACTGAATACACTGAGCAGTTTGGCTGCTCAACTAAATGTGAGTTCTTCTACATTACCCTTTACTATCTCATTTCAACAGAGAGCACTATATTTTATTTCCTTTCCCTTACATGTTCAAACGTTCTCTGTTGAACAATTTGTGATCAAATATATATCCATACAGTGAGGATTATACCACCATACACCTGATATATTGAACTCAAGATATAAGCACTCCCCTTGTAAGTATATTTTTAACTTATCACAACTCTCACGTTAAAATGACAATATCACAATATTGTTATTTGTTTCTTTTGTGAATTATCACACATCCAGTACTGATTACCACTGGCTGTTACACACACTACTGCACACTATCTAAACTGAAGCTGGTTTGAAGAATGTGATTGAGTTTTTTATATTATTTCGACCAAACACACTATTTGTTTATATCAGGCGCAAACTGTTACTTTTATTTGTCTGAGTTTAAAATATATCTGATACTTTTACGGTTTAACAGTTATTACCAAGATGATACAAAGTGACAAAAATTAATAAAAAAAATTACTTGCTTTTTTTTTAATTAAAAAAGATAACATTCTAAATTTTGCCTTCTAGGAAAGCAGAAATGATGTCTAAAGTGTAATTTTGAAATATTTATGAAACAATGACTCGGATGCTGTTATTTATTATGTATACTATGGAAAATTACACCTAATAATTTGTGAGGGTTACTCACAAAAAAAGAACTGATATTGATATTAAAATGCATTGAGTGCAAATGCCTAAAATTGCTTCAGTACATAAGTGTGAAAAAGCTTATAGGTAAAATGATTTATCAAAATATAACAGCAGTTTAGAAATCATATTTTATTTTATTATTATGTCTATTGTATTATCGTAACCTGTGCCGGTCATTAGACTATATAATTTAATCTAGATCCTTTACTAAATATTTCTGAAAAATATTCTTTTTAATTTGGGGAGAATGTTACAAGCAATAAAAACTGCATCTGTATAATTTATTTCCCTTTATTATGTCTTCACAGAGAAATAATTTAGCAAAGATGCATCATTCATGTATAATGGAAAACAGAAATCACATTGCAACTTTAGTATCAACATATAATTACAGACAAAGTCTAATAAGAACATATTTCTCAAGCAATGGCAACAAACAGTAAAGCAAATCCAGTGTTTGTGTTATGAAGTCAGGACCCAATGATGAATGTATTAGCACAATTTTATTAAAACATTTTTTATTAAAATCCTTGGCTTATGATTGGCCATGCCTTTTATGAAACCTTTGAAAGCTATGTATGATTCTAGATAACACAATACTGCTCTTGCTTTTATTTAAATAAACCCTTGTCAACTTTGTATTATGTTTACTTTTGTTAAATTTGTTAAATAGACTATAAAGTTAATAATTTTAGCAAAAAGATACAAAAAGTTTTTAGTTTTTTTTCCCAGTCATGAAAATTGAATATTCTGGTGTGTTACTAAATAATAAGAGGAAGACAGCATTACGGCGTCAATACCCATACATGACAGTGACTTCATTTAATTTTAGTTTAGTTACTCTAAATATACCTATGTTATAAGGTCAGACCTTTGACAAGTAGTCTTAGAACTCATTAGCAGCCTTACTAAAGTGAAATCACTTTAATCGACTCGCTTAGATTTACGTCCCTCGACATGCCATAGACGGTGGCTTTACTGTCATTTCTCATTAGAGCAAATTTTATTCTCAATACACAGTGATTTCTTTGAAGCTGTGTGCTTTTATCAATTGAAATGTATTGTCCCTCACATTAGTGTGAGGGAATAGAGGAGGCAATATTGATGGACCTTTACTGGTCAATAGTAGATCCAGGGCAATCCATTTTTCATTTTAAAAATTTTAGTCTTAACCCTTTTTTGATGTGTTTATTTCATTTGGAATAATTAAAAATGTACTTTGGAAGTAATTTCACAGTCTGACAGTGATGATATTTTTTGGCTATATTGGGGTACCAAAAGCAATTTTTTTAAATTTTTTTTTTACAAATTCGAAAAGACCTTCAATTCAGAGCTCATAATAGTACACTTCAATGTGGATTTGCAAAATCACAATATATTAAATAAAAAATAAAAAATGTCTAATAGTAGTTACAAATTGCCGTAAAAATGTTTAGCAAAATTAGAAAAACGAAAAACCAATCAAGAATAAGGAATAATATTACATTGATAGAGGAATCTTTCCATTGATCTGTACTTGATTTACCCAATATATGCACAGAGTGAAAAACATAGATGATGGTGATGGTAATTATGATGAAAGGCAGGATGAGAGTGAATAGGGCAGTGGAGAAAAAATAAGTAGAAATAAATTGAGCTTTGACAACACGAACAATAGAAAAAAAATCCTTAAACAAACAATAATGAATATTGTTACCCAATATTCCGTGACTCAGCATTAAAATGTAAAATATCAAGCTAACATATTATAAATATTCTATTTTTGTAGAACAATAATAAGACCTCGCCTTACATGGCATAATTGTGGAATCCTGTTATAAAGAAGGATATCGGACAACTTTAAAAAATAACAATTCTAACACTTAATTTTATCTCGTTTGGCTACCACTCACCAACCAGGAAATATATGAGTGTTTTGTCCACTATATTACACATTTATTTGCAAATTTCACAAAGCATATTAAATAAACTACAGCACAGATGTATGTACATTACATACAAGCAATACACCTCATAAACCGAGGCAACAATAAACTAGCCAACAACCAATCCCTTTTAACTATAGTGCATTCCAACCTACAATTGGATAGGGCTGGTGTCCCAGTGTATACTTCTTTGCCTCCAGCCATTTGAAGAAGATGGGGAACACCCGCTGGTCAGTAACGGAGGATGAAACTAGAGACAGACTGAACTTAAAAGTGGCAAGGTGTCAAGCTGAGTTGGTGTGTCTTTATAAAGGAAAGGTATACTGTAAGCAAGGTGTCACATGCAAATAAAGACTATTAAGATATATCTGCTTCAATACAAAATAAATTGCAGCAACCCACATAAAGCTGCAGGAGCAAGCTACAAAATTAATGAGCGGAAAGGAAAATTTTAAATAGGACAAATGGCAAAAAAATATTAATTTGAAATGCACTAACAGGAGACTATAACATTATTGAAATTTATTCAGGAGCAGTAGAAACAACTCTCAGGTATCTTGTTCAATAACAGGATTGTACAATAGATCACACGTTTCCTTTAGACCTGAAGAAAGAGGATTTTACCTACAATAAAGTAGGCATGGGCAGGGATTCCTGCTGCCCTAGGCAAAGATTCATGTTACTTACACCTCATGAATGCAACTACATTCTCTCAGATGTTTATTTACTAAACTCTGAATTTCAGTGAATAAAAACTGAGTTGCAAAGTTTAAGTAGAAACAGCTAAACTGTGACCCCAGCTGAATTGGAGAATTCTTCTAAATTAGCTATTTTTCCCTATATTTTCCATTTGGTTTCCAAGTAGGTCTGAACAACTGTCCCTTTCCTCGACAGTACTAATTTATACTCTTAAAGGAACGCTGTAGGCGCCCAGACCACTTCAGCTCATTGTTAAACATTGCAGTTCTAGAGAAATTGCAGTATTTACATTGCAGCTCCAAGTCTGCCCACAGTGGCTGTCTACTAGACAGCCACTAGAGGGCTTCCTGAATTAAAACGGTCTGTTATCTGATGCTGGATGTTCTCACGCTTTGCATGAGGATCTCCAGCATCAGATTTTTCCCCATAGTAAAGTATTTATTCAGTCCTTTCCTGTGGGGAGGTCTAATGCGCGGGCGGCATTTGCCCCGCACGTGCATTAACGCATGCTGATCGTGGGACGTCAGAGATGGAAGAGCCACTACCTAGCGCCAAGGGACATTGGCGCTGCGAACAAGTAAGTAAATATAGGGTTTTTAACTCTTTCTTTACCTGGGAGGGGGGTGCGAGGGAGGAGGGAGGCAGGGGAGCGATAGTACCAGGAATACAGCTTTCTCATTAGTGTTTATCCCTATCTTTCTCCTGTTTCTTTTTCAATCTCTATGTTCATGATTTCTCTGCTCACGCTAGGCCACTGATTCACTGATTCTCTCCAGCCTGTTTCTCTTTATAGGGTTATTCACTAATGTGAAAATTGTTGAAAATCCAAAGTAAATTTCTAAATTAAGGACATAAAAAACAAACAAACCTGAAACATTTTCCAGATTTGGCTACTTTGAAATAAACCTTTAATTCATTTAATCCAAAAATTCTCACTTTAGTGCCATCGCCTTTTATAATGTTCTCTTATTTTCTTTTCCCTGTCTATTCATTGCACAGTGAGTTGAAATAACTTTCAAGATTTATGCTAAAACAGAAGAGTTGTATAAAGCCACCATCTCAACTCTTTTTCAAATCACTGTTTAGGGAATAGACTCCTACTGGTCTATGTGTTTGTTCTTGTGTAAAAGAAACAGGACAGGACACACAAACATACTGCCAATACATACTTCCATACACACACACTGCCCATCCATATACACACACTGCTAATACATACTTCCATACACACACACTGACCATCCATACACACACACTGCCAATACATACTTCCATACACACACTGCCCATCCATACACACAAACATACTGCCTATAAATACATCCATACACACACACTGCCCATCCATACACACAAACATACTGCCTATAAATACATCCATACACGCACACTGCCCATCCATACACACACACTGCCAATACATACACACACACTGTCAATACATACTTCCATACACACACACTGCCCATCCATACACACACACTGCCAATACATACTTCCATACACACACTGCCCATCCATACACACAAACATACTGCCTATAAATACATCCATACACACACACTGCCCATCCATACACACACACACAAACATACTGCCTATAAATACATCCATACACGCACACTGCCCATCCATACACACACACTGCCCATCCATACACACACACTGCCCATCCATACACACAAACATACTGCCTATAAATACATCCATACACACACACTGCCCATCCATACACACAAACATACTACCTATAAATACATCCATACACACACACTGCCCATCCATACACACAAACACATTGGCCCCCTATAAATACATCCATACACACACACTCCCATCCATACACACACACTGCCCCATCCATACACACAAACATACTGCCCATAAATACATCCATACACACACACCGCCCATCCATACACACACAAACATACTGCCTTATAAATACATCCATACACACACACTGCCCATCCATACACACACACATACTGCCTATAAATACATCCATACACACACACTGCCCATCCATACACACACACTGCCCATCCATACACACAAACATACTGCCTATAAATACATCCATACACACACACTGCCCATCCATACACACAAACATACTGCCTATAAATACATCCATACACACACACTGCCCATCCATACACACAAACACACTGCCTATAAATACATCCATACACACAGGGGCCCTTCTCACGCCTCCTTGTGCTCCATCTCGCTCCTCGTCACTCCCCACTAAGCAATACACATGGTTGAGATGCATTTGGTTGCATTGTGTAATTGTGCTGTGGTTGACTGAGTATGTGTGTAGTTGGATGAGTGTGATTGCTTGAATGTGTGTGATGGCTGGCTGAGTGTGATTGTCTTTGTGGCTGTTTGAGAGGGAGACCAAAAAACCGAGAGGGAGGAAGAGAGGCACACAGAGATGGAGGGAGAGAGGCACACAGAGAGGGAGGGAGAGAAGTACAGAGAGAAAAGGATAGTTAGAGACAGCCAAAGAAATAAAGACAGAGAGAGACAGAGTAGAGAGGTAAAAAAATTGAGAGACAGAGAAGGAGGGGAGGGGAGGGAGGGAGAGAAAGAGAATGACACAAGGAAAGTAGAGCTTGAGACAGCTAGAAAACTCAAGAGAGACAGAGAGGAAGTGAAATACACAGAAAAAAACTAAACAGGAAGAGACAGTCTGTGTGTGCAGGGAGAGGTGAGGTACCGAATTTCACTCACCCTAATCCTGTGTGCCACTGCTGCAGGCTGGTACATTGTCTGCTGGGCTTGCAGCTCTGAGCTCTCCTGTGCAGTCTGCGTGCTGTGGGCATCCTGGGAACTGAGGAAGGGGCACTACCAGCATTATAGGAGTCAGCTCTGCCAGAACCTTGTCCAGGAAGAGGTGAGGGGAAGTCAATGAGTTCTGGCATGTGAGCTAAATGCCCCTCCGTGGCACACATGAATGATAATGACAACTGGATTATCCATCTGCACCCCAGCCCTTAGTGAGGTTACTCAGTAGCCGATCACTGAGGTAAGATAATTGTTATTTAGTACATTGCCCAATTGGGAATGTAAAGGGAAGCTGGTGCTGACAGCAGGGGTTGGCAGAGCAGCCGGGCTCCCTGAAGTGACGTGTGCAGTCACAGCTACGAACCCTGCGACTGCGGTAGTTCCACCACTGCATATACACACATACTGCTCAATACATAACTTCATACAAGCACGCTGCCTAATACATACATCTAAACACGCATACTGGCTAATGCATTCATCCATACACACATACTGCATAAAAAATAAGTTTTACAGTAAATGCATAATTTATCGCTGTTATAAATTATGTATTTAAATTATTTGGTGGGATTTAATTTATGTTACAGTGAACTTGCCTGACTGGTTCACTGTAAGTAAAACATTTTTCTTTTCAATAATAAATATAATAATATTAATATGTATTATAAATATAGGTCATATGGTCACACACACAAATACACTCATTAGCACAAGCACAACTGTGACATACACACACATTGTCACTTACAGTCTCTCACTAATACACATACACACACTCTTACTGACATATACACACAATGTCACTCACACACTCTCACTTACACACATCCTTACTCAGAGGTGTAACTAGAAACGAACAGGCCACGGTGCGAAAACTACCCTGGAGCCCCTCCCATTTGTCTCTTTCCTCGCCACAGCACCTCCATGTGTCTCATTCCTCCCCAGTGCCCCTCCATGTGTCTCATTCTTCCCCCTTAGTTCCTACACATGTCTCCTTCTCCCCCAGTCCCTCCACATGTCTCACCAACCTCTCCAGCACCTTAATGTTTCTCTCCAACACCCTCAAGCCCCTTCATGTATCTCTCCCACCCCAGCCCCTCTCTGTGTCACTCCCATCCCCCCTAGCCTGTGTCTCTACCACCTCTCCATGTGTCTTTCCAAAAAAAAACAGGCCCTCCATATTCTCTCCTCTCACCCAGTCCTTGTATGTGGCTTTGCTACCTTCCAGGCGCTCCATGTGTCTCTCCCACCCCACCAGTCCTTGCACATGGCTCTACCACCCCCCAGTCCCTCCATGTGTCTCTCCTACCACAGCTTAGTCCCTCCATGTGTCTCTTGCACCCCCCACCAGGTGTCTTTTCCACACACATCTTCAGCCTCTTTATCTTCTGCATGGATAAAAGGGAGAAGCAGCAGATAAAGTTCTTGCTTCATCCTCTTCCCTTCTTTTTCCTAAATGATCCCTGGTTAAGTCTCTAGAAGATGCCCCCCACCACAATCAATCACCCCAAGTGTTTCTCCCACACCCCACCAGTTCCCCCATGTGTCTCCCCCTTCCCCCTGTACCTACTGACTCCATCGCCTGGATGACTTCAGTACCACAGTGAGAACTTCCTGTCAACTACTCAGCCACACTACAGGAGTGGAGTAGCACATCGCTACCTTCCTGCCGGTCACCCGGCAACCGTGTGCCCGGGACAGTTCGGCTCTCAAGTTATGCTGGTGTGTCCACTGTCACAGGGGTTGGCAGCGGGCTGGGCCCCCTGGAGTGCCAACTTAACGCACACCAGTTTATAAACATACACAAAATAATCAGCCCCGTAGGCTTGGTATGGGCCATACCTGTGCTCGTACTGTGGAAAAGGGAACCATCCTTCATCCTGCAAGAGGTGTACTTTGTTAGTAATGGGGTGTTTAGTCCAGTGGGGATCCAGTGTTTACAGGCAGGGCAGCCGGGAGACTAGGTCATGTACCAGCTTCCCCTGCCTGCAGGATGCATCTGTTTGGGTGCTGGGCTTTCAGGGACATCGAGGGAGCCCAACAGAAGAATTAGCTGCACTGGGGGATGGTTAAAGAGCCACTTGCCCAATGCTCAAGCCCCAGAGGATCATCCCAGCAGGAAATTGCAAGTCGGTGACCCCAGCAGGCCGGCACCCCAGGCAAATGCCTTATTTGCCTAATGGTGGCACTGGCCCTGGGCATTAGTGTTTAAGAAAAGCAATAATAAATGACTATATGCCTAAAGATTTTTTTAAAAGGTCTACTTTTTCAATAAACTGTTTGTTGATCTATGAATAAATAAAAGTGATTTGTTCCACAATTATATAGCAATTCTAATTGTTGGTTTAACTTTCTTTGACTGGATTATAATTTGGGATTTCATCTGGCTGGTCACCATTTTAAATTTTTCACTCTATATCTAAACTACTTGTTTTTGTTTCAGTTCCACCTTTCGACCCATTACCACCTAAAGAGACATTTTTTAATAAAGGTAGATTATAAATTACTTTTTTTTCACATTTAATTTTAATTGCAAGGTAAAAAGAATGGATGGATAACAGTCTTTAACACACCCACAAAAATAAGATATATTTGAAAATTAACTCATGTGATGTTTAACTGACAAATGTTTGCTTAAATATTTCAATAATTTCACTGCAACATGTCTGAAAATTAGCATCTTTTGATATTATTTATTTCTGCAGTGCATAAAGATACAAAACATGCCTGCAGTGTCCCAACAGCATAAACAAGAGTCATAGTATACACAAGATAACAGTTGAGCGGCATTGGATTGTGATGCACCATTTTTGAAAGTAAGAAATGAAAATTACTCGGGAAAATTTGCATCTTTTACCTTCTCTGGGATATATATTGGAAAAAAGAATTCTAATTTCCATGAACAACAACTTTTATTGCACAGGTATATACTCAGAAATGTTTTAAATTACCTAAATATTCAGTCAGTATATAAAACATCTCAGAAAGTGAAAAGCAATATTTTCTCCTGTAAACAGTGAAAACATGATAACTAGTGGCTTGCTAATTTCTAAATACAAACTACTGGTCCATAATTCACATTCTAACCCTGTCTATTCATAGCTTCCAAATTGTGTAGGAATTCTTGACTCTTTGTTGATACTTAATCACCATTTTCACTGCCATTTTCAATAAATTTCTAGCAACTTGCTGTTGCTAACTAGTACAATAAACCTTAATACTATATGGAGGTAGCAATGTGCAAATAGGAACTGTGTTGCTAAACATCCCTGATGCTCAATTAAAGACAAACCTTTGAGAGGATCCTGTAGGAATGTGTTTGTGCGCTGTGCTTAGGACTGACACTACAGAAGAAATCTATAAAGGAGATAACAATTTCAATTCACAGAGGCCAGTTTAGATTTCCTAGAATTGAGGTTAAAGATGCTTCGTGGACACATTCAGCATTACCAACTAAAGGATAGATGGGAAGTGAGATACCTAAACACACAAAGGTACAAAGGTTATGAACACAGGTCCCTAACTTTACAGAGACGTGCAAGTGGATGAAAGTAATTGAAAAAAGTATTTGAAGGAAAATGAAAAGTATATGTCTGTATATATATATATATATATATGGGAAAAATGGGATCACGCAGAGGTCTTAAATAATAGTGTATTAAATTAATTCATATACCGTCACTGTTTTGGCCTCGAGGGCCTTTTTCAAGACAATTTATCATGATAAAAAGTTAATAAATATAATGTACATAAGTAACTTACTGAACTTTGTATGTTTAACTTTGACCGAGTGAATACTGGAAGTGGCATCATTCCATGAACATTGCATGAACATAAGACAGTGATTAGCCCTGTTGAGACAGCCTGGTCACCTAAGTGGTGAAATTAAAGCTGAGTAAAATAGTGAAGGTAGGGTAAAATGCCAATAAACAATAGGATGAGATGAAGATGGCATTTGCCACTAGGGCATACCACCATCAAGTGCTTGTAAAGTCATAGTCTTGTGCCTGGGCAATCTTTTCAGAATCAGGACATTTTTCATTAAGACAAACCATAATTGATTACTCTCCCTTTCCCTTTAATACCGCCAGTTCCAACATATTCAGATCAATTAATACAAGATGGGACTTATTATCTCATGTCTACTATTTTTCATTTACCTCCACATACTGCATAAAGCGGGGTAAACATTCTAAAGCTATTCTTGTTAAAATGGATATTGTATCCTCTCATGTTGATGTGAAAACCACATTAAAGAAGGGAAGATATATAGCAGGGTACAGGTTGTGTGACATTGGGCCACGTGTCACCCGGGAGGACATTTGCACTTCCCTATCCAGGCAAAAGAACGTGGATATCGTTCTGCTTTTTTTTTTTTTTTTTTTATCGTTTACCAACTCTTAGATTTGTTGCTATTGATCATGTCCCCCTTCTTCATAGAAATGGTGATAGATCAAGAATTTGTCTGTAGCATTACATTTTCTGGATTAGGAGATTGAATACTCTGACTCCTAAAGGGTTAGATTAATATATTTCTTTTTGCAAATTTTTCTGAAATTTGTGAAGGTTTGGACTAACATTTTTCTTTAATACAGACATGCATTATCATGTAACTAAAATCATATAGTTAATATTGAATAGCTCTTTTGTATCATAGTCTGGATATATTACGGTTAGTGTTTTATATTATTTGTTAGGCATTATATATTATTGTTAGACTTCATTGTCTCATTTTTATACCTTGATCATCTCAGATACCTCTTGGTGTTGGTTTTTAACTTATATATAGCGTGAATTTTACACTGCCTTCACTATTTCACTCGGCTTTAGGGTAACCGCTTTGGTGATCAGGCAGTCTCTTAGCAATCAGGCTAATCACTGTCTCATGCTCACAGCATGACATCACTTCCAGTATTCACTCACGCAGCACGTCTCCTTCACACATAAGAAATTTGGTAAGTTGATTATGTACATTATATATATATTCACTTTATATCACAGTAATTTGTCTTGAAAAAGGCCCTAGAGGCCTAAACTTTGATGGTATATAAATTGATTTAATACACTATTATCAAAGACCTCTGAATGCCCTCATTTTTTCAATATCAATGTAATATGCTAGGCTGTTACATTACGTATAGCTTGAATGCCAGACCTAGGTAGGATTTATAAACATACGAGGTCTGTCGGGAAAAAGTCCAGCCATTGTTAATATAACAAGAATATTTTGTGTGACATAAATGTAACATGGCAGACAAGGAGAATGAACCTATAATGTTGACAGCTACCCTGCCAAAGGGGTCTTCAATGATGGGTAGGGGGTGGAGCTTAGCCTTGCCCTGGACATCATGGGACTGGCAGTATTGCCTCAGGTGCTTCGCCAGAAGAAGCTTTGGGTGAGTCGATGCTTAGTATCACTCACTACCAAATGCCCTACCAGGGAAATATCATGAGCAATCTTCAGTAGCTCCTGGCGATATTTCCCGGGTACCACCAGCTGCTTGGTGGTAGTAGGAGCGATACCTGTACCTACTCTCTTCGCTACATGATATAACAACCCCCCTTCATAGATAAACTGTTGTTCCCCCAACCCTGCCTGACTCAGGCCAGCCTATCCATATTTCTGAGGGGTAGGATCAGAGACTACTTCCCTCCCAAACTCGGCAGGGGTATCCCAGGGGACAGGGGTACGGGGCGGTCCATGCGGGACAGGGGTGAGGGGACTAGCATGGGGGTCAGGTTACGGGGACAGGGTGGTCCACGTGGGAATGGGGTAAGGGAACTAGCATGGGGGCCTGGCTATGGAGACAACTATGGGGAACCGTACCTGAACCTCAGAGTGTCAGCCATTCTGGGTGGTGCGGGCTTGCTGCCAGGTAATCACCGGATAGATTTCTTCATGGGCATGCACATAGATGGAGGTAAGGTGGCCCAAGTCTTTGCTGAGCAGAACATCTGATGGTAGTTCGGGCATAAGCCCGACTTCTACTCTCTTGTCTCCAGCTCCCCAGTCGAGGCCGACATGGGCTATGGGTAGGTGGTAGACAGCTCCCCCAGCAACCTGGACGGCAACTGTTCCCCCGGTCTTCTTTACTTCAGTGATATGTCGGTGTTGGACTGGCATCAGGGTGGCACCGGTGTCCCACAGATCCTGGACGGTGCGCCCGTTCTACCGGACCGGCTGCCTGTGGTGGTCCCGGTTGTCGGTGGCAGCTTGGATGGGGTGGACCTCATGCAGGATTGTCCAAGCCACTTCATTGGGGCTCGGGGTGTGTGTGTGTGGGAAGCCTGGTGACATAGAGCTGCTGCTCATGGGACAAGAGGGGACTCTGGGCGAAACAACTGCAGTCAGTCTCTGGACTAGTGGCTGGGTTGCTGGCATTGATGGCATTTGGAGCCAGCCTGGTGTGACCCCCTCGGGTTTGGCCCCAGGGCTGGTGGGTTTCTGGGTGGTGGGTACATTGGGGCTGTAGGACGCAGGGGGGGGTCTGGAGCTGGGCACAGGAGTGGGGCAGTGAGGGCGGCGGGCATCTAGGTACTCGTCAGCCCATTGAGCTGCCTCCGTGAGGGTTTTGGGCTGTTGGTCTCTCACCCAGTCTTGTACTTCGGTGGAGAGCCTCTTATAAAATTGTTCAGGCAGGAACAGCTGAAGGATTGCCTTTGGGGACTTGGCGTCCTGGGAATTTATCTAATTTTGGGCTGCCTGGGTCAGTCGACAAGCCCAATCGGCATGGGAGTCTTGGCTCCCCCTTTTGACCTCCCGAAATTTCCGGCGATAAGCCTCCAGGGTCACTGCATATCTGGCAAGCAGGACCTTCTTCACCAGGTCATAATCCCTCTGCTGGCACCGCTCTAGAGGCGTCGGCAGCCTTGCCGGTTAACTTCCCAGCAAGCAGGGGGACCCAGGCAGAGGGAGCATTTTTGTGCAGGAGGCAGAGTCTTAAGAAATCTTAGAGTAACTTGTCAATGTTCTCCTCTGCTTCGGTGAATGTCTTGAATGCTGTGTATGGTACCTTGGACTTTGTTTTGGCAGGTGCTGCACTCACTGGGGCCACCTTCGTTGTTCGGCCTGGCTGTGCCGATATGTAAGTCTGGACCTCCAAGATGATCCTGGCTAGGATCTCCTGGGATGGGCTGTCTCCATAGTATGCCAGGTAGCAGACCATCTCTTTAGCTATGGCATTCTTCTTAACCCCCAGTGGTGGCGCCACAGCCACACCTCTCTGTCGATCTTCCTCCATGAGGGTGGCAATCAGATCAGCCTTAGGTAGGGAACCAGTGGATCATCCTCGGGCCGCCAATATCTCCTGTAGCGTTTGCCTCTTTAGATTTGTGTAGTCTATGGACTGGCTTGGCTAGTGAATGCTGGCTCTGTTCAGCTGGGAAGTACCATGCCACTTCTGCCACCAGTTGTAGCTGACCCCGGGTAACCTGACCTGTTACCTCCGCTATTACCTTCCTTCAGCCCCTCAGGAACCACTTTAGAATATAACGAGGCCCATTTCCCCCAGTAACTGGTTGACACACAGTACTGGAGGTACAACATAATTTTATTGAGCCATACTCAGCTTTTATGCATGTCCTCGTGCAAGTGGTTTTCCTCTCAAACCAACAGGGGTAATATCCCTGGAGCCTCTACACCTGGGAGTAAAAGCGCGGGAAAGGGAGTCGTTGTCCCTTTGTCTTCCGGGTACAGAAAGCCCACCACATATACAAAGGGTCTCCCACCGAATCGGACAGGGGGTCTTTATCCCAGGATCCTCTGTGTGTGGGAGCCAAGAAAACAGAAATGCCCACCAAAGTAGCCAGTGCCCCAAATGTGTCCCCACCAACCTCAGGTGTCCCCACCAGGGCACCTTCCCCCACCACTCTCGTTGGCAAGGCTCCGGTGCTGAAACCCGCAAGCTTCTCCTTTCAAGGTACAAATGCTCCCCCTGGTTGGCGTTCATCTATACAAAAGGGCGGCCACCCAGGGGAGCACTCATTAATAACTTCCCTTGCGGTTTCACACTATGTTGCCAGTGCGACCGTCACGGTTTCACACTTATGTTGCAAGTGCGAACGTTTTGATTAATTGGTGGGAGCGTTCTACTGGAGCACCCGGGAGGTCCTCGTTCGGGAGACAAATGAGTCGGGAAACAATCCACGAATGCTCCCCCTGGCTGTACTGTAGTGGCCACCCAGGGGAGACCTCATTAATTGTTTCCCTTGCTGTGTCGCACAGATGAGCGAGGTGAGAACGTTCTAATTGAATGTTCTAAGACGCGTTCTAAATGGGATATAGGGGTGGCCCCCGTTCGGGAGACAATGAGTATATTTCATGGGAGCTCTCCCGAACGGGGAGTGGGGTACAGAATAGGGAAATTACAGTGGAACACACACAATAATGAAGGAACTCCACCAATCGGCAGTGGTTCTGCCACACTCTCCTAATTGGTCTCCCCAGAAGCCGTACTGCCCCCCTACAATCTGTGATGAATGCTGCTGCCAGACTGATCTTACTCTCCTGTCGCTCCTCTCACACCTCACCCCTCTGTCGATCCTTACACTGGCTTCCTGTACCCTACAGGTCTCAATTTAAAATACTAACCCTTACGTGTAAAGCTCTAACCTACTCTAGCCCCTCATATTTCTTCACTTATTCATAGGTATGCCCCCTCTTGGCCTCTCCACTCTACTGGTGACCTTCTCCTGTCTGCTCGCACCCTTACTGCAAATTCATGCCTCCAAGACTTCTCACGGGCAGCTCCTTTCCTTTGGAACTGCCTGCCTACCCCTGTCAGACTTTCCCCTAGTCTTCAATCATTTAAGAAATCCCTCGAAACCCATCTTTTCAGGATTGCTTATGGCCTCCAAGAGTAACTTCTATCTTTCAATCCTTCCTTTTCTTTTCTCCTAAAGGATCACTCTCCACTCTCATCTCCAGCTCTGCTTCTTTCCCACCATGTCTGTTTGCTGTCTCCCTCAATACCCTTCCTATTGTGTTTTTATACCCCACCTTCTCTAGACTGTAAGCTCATTTGAGCAGGGTCCTCGACTACCTATTGTTCCTGTTAAGTTTTGTTATTGTCTCATTTGGTAAATTCCCCTCTTATTGTAAAGCTCTGCGGAACAAGCTGGCACTATTTAAATACCAATAATAATAGTAGTAATAATAATAATTGGTACCCCAGTAAGATAATGCTTGTATTTGTTTTGGTTAGGTTTTTTTTAAATTGTATTTGCTTTGTTATAAAACTACTTCCATAGGCTATGTTGAGGTGGACAACTAGCAGATTAAGGCTAGTCTGGAGACTTTTGGTGGTGGATGATGGGGTGGTGGATAGCAGGAATAAATATACCTTTTGAGACTTCGACTTATAGGCCTGGAATCCCTCAGACAGTAGTGGCAAGTCATTTACTCTACAAGGCTGTGCTAATTTTACTCTGATGTTACTCTCCCAGTCAACATTTTCTCTTGTTTTCTAGTCTGTCATAGTTTGACATTAACCTCCTAGATTTAATTTTTTTTTTCTAAAGTTAATGTATCAAGTCAAGGGAAACAAGTGAATTAAAGACCTTTCCTCTAATTAGATTTTTCAATTTCTTGTTTTGTAATAGTTTATAAGGAGAAAATAGAATAGTTATTTGTTTGGGCAAAAATTCTACCTGGCTGTTATGAAGGGACTTCTTGTTGGGGAATATGCTAATTTAATCATCTGTGGTCCAACTTACTTGAAGATTTCACAGCATTTCTCTTGGTATCAACACTTACGATGGGAAAAACATACAATGCAAGTTGAATGCTGTATAGTAAATTGACCTCTCTGTATGACCAATTAGTGTGTTATGTAAAATAATGTCCCTATCGATTGTCAACAATTATTAACAAATATTGTACCCAGTTGGGGCACAAAACCACTTGTTGTTCCAACATCACAAAACTTTTTCTTTGAATAAGTCCTGGGTAAAATCCATAAAATATATGATGGCCCATTGGGAAGAAGACTTGGCAATTTAATATGAAGCATGACAATGCATCAAACAAATTACAGGTTTAAATTGGCAGTGTATCATAAAAAAGATAAATTACAGTTTAAATGCTCTTTTAAGAATGCCCATGAGAACAGACTGGAAATAGAACTCATAAAACGACTCCACAATGTTCATTGTTTAAAAAACAAAGAAATAGTAGGTGCACTCGTAGAACAAACACTAGGATACATTTTGTTTAATTGTAGTACGAAAGGTATATAATAATTCATTGTTGAATAAATTACAAGGGTATCCACTTATATTATCTCAGAATTATATCAATCCATATGAAAGCAATTTTATTAAAAATATGTTCCAACCTCATGTATTTCTACATGCACTACAAAAATAAAGAATAAAAAAAATAATTTTTTTTTCTTATTTATGTTAGTCTAATTGCCATAAGTAAAAATATATATATATGTTTTTTGAATGCCCCTTTGTTCTGTCCTCTTCTGACCGTGCTGCATTAAGCTCTATGGTTTTTTTTTTTTGGGGGGGTGGGGGGGTTGTGTGTGCTAAAGTACTGTTTCTGTGAATTGCTGCAGATTTTGTTTAGTACTGTCTTTAAAATGAACCTTAATTTATCTGAAACAACCAGCACATTTTGAAAATGTTCAAAGTACTAAAAGTAAAAATCCTCATCTGAATTTTGATAATGAGACTGTAGCAAAAAACATAATTCAGGTTGGTTCAAGCTAACCGAGTCTGCTTTAAAATTAGCAATCTTAAACCAACCTGGAAAGTTAGTTTGATACTGATATTCTCTTCTTATTAACACCAGATGTAATCCCAAGGTTCCTAAATTATACAAAGATTGAAAGAGACAGATCAATACATAGAGACAGACTGAGTGAAGTAGCACATAGAGATAGACAGAAATCTACATTGTATTACCTGAAATCTATCCTGTCTTTTAAAAATCTACAAACACTAATGAATGTGCACAGAAGGAAACACAAATATGAAGTGGTGTGCCCTTAAGTATCTGAATATTTGTTTGGTTTAATGTATGTGCATGCAACCCTTATTGTTCAAGAGTTACGAATATAGAAGCCACAGGACGAGGGTGGTCTAGAGCAGTCTTGTAATATGGCAAACCAAATATAAACCAGAGATCAGAAGAGAACTGATGCTGAAGGGAGTGAGTACATCACCAGGGTTCTCTGCGTAAGTCTATAACAGCATTACAAGAGTCTTAGTTTAGGTAGTGCTACCCAAAATGATAACATGCCCCCAGCAAGTGTCATGTTATTGGTAATTAGACAACAAACTCAAGGCACAAATTAAATTGGACTCAACTCTAAATATATATGTTTGCAAAATAGCTTGAAATGTTTAAATAGTGATATCTGCAATTGATTTGCTTTATCTTTCCATTTAAACGGAGCTGTTTTGAATCATACATCCGAGTCACTGGTTGCTAAGTATAAAGTAGCTGATTATTTCTGTGAAAGGTCCTTGAGAAAAAAAATCACTAAAAGCAGGCACAATCTGTTGTAGAATTATAGGAAAATACCTCAACCTTCCACATTAAAGGGACACTATAGTCACCAGAACAACTACAGCTTATTGAATTTGTTCTGGTGAGTAGAATCATTACCTTCAGGCTTTTTGCTGTAAATACTGTCTTTTCAGATAAAATGCAATGTTTACATTACATCCTAGTGATAACTTCACTGGCCACTCCTCAGGTGGCTGTTAGAGATCCTTCCTGGATCATAGCTGCCTAAAATGCATCCAAACATTCAGTATCTCCACCCTCTGCATGCAGACACTGACCTTTCCTCAGAGATTCATTGATTCAATTCATCTCTATGAGGAGATGCTGATTGGCCAGGGCTGTGTTTGAATTGTGCTGGCTCTGCCCCTGATCTGCCTCCTTGTCAGACTCAGCCAATCCTATGGGGAAGCATTGTGATTGGATCAGGCCACCACTTCTGATGATGTCAGAGCTCAAAGGATGTTTACAGGCAGAGGCAGCAGCTTCAGACTTCGATACAAGTAAGATTTTACTATTTTAATAGAGGCAAAGGGGGACAAGGGGGCTAGATTGTGGTTTTAACACTTTACGGTCAGGAAAACATGCTTGTGTTCCTGACCCTATAGTGCTCCTTTAAGTGCAAGGTAAGCCGCTCTGAGGTGCCATATATTAAAACAGTTGACAATCCTGGCCCAGAGCCACCAATATATGGTATACAAAGGTTTTATATAGATGTAAAAAAATAAAACAAATTCAGTGTCAACCAAAGTAGAGAAAGTCCATTTCTCTTTTTAAATGTTTAACGGTCTGGGTTGCTATGTCACAATTTATTTATTTTTTTTCATATTTGAACATTATTGATTTTCTCAAGAAAAGTATACAGAACAAACAGGTTCATACAAGCAAGAAAAAACAAAACAAAAAACCATAATGTCACTGAAAGCTGATCTATAGCGGCATGTGGGGCAGCCAAAAAATAAAATTGATTAGCAATGTTAAGGTCAATTATCTTTCTGGACAGAGGCAATAACTTACAAAATATTCATAAAAAATATATATATAAACTAACTTGCACCACAATCTGCATACGTTTGTGTAGCAATATGTGTGTTATAATATTCCACTTTAAGAAGAAAGAAGGATGTGTGTACTTTGGATTTATCATGAATATATAGTTTGCATTATGATCGTATCACAAAGCATAACTTTTTCACATGACAAACAGTGTAGTTGATTTATATACTCTTTATTGATAATGTGACAAGTATGGTGTCACAGAAACCTCATGTTCTCCATACTCATGTCTTGAAATGGTTAACATAAATACAAAATTCACTCACATGTACACAACATGCACTCTGAAGCCAGAGTGTGTAAGACCATTGGCCCAGACAGGGGGGTGTGACCTGTACTATATCACCGAGGGGGTGAGATCTGTAATCTGATATAGAATTAATTTTACCGATTTAAGGAAAAGCCAAAACAGGATAATTTGTCAGAGCAGCATATGAAGATGTTATTGTGACCTTACTTTTCTTTCAACCTAATGTACTTAATGTACCAGAAGACTGTAATTGCTTCTATAAACACTATTTTCCTGTACTTATTTTTTGGTATTAAAACATGCTTTTGTGTTGTTTCTTTTATTATCAGCATAAATTATTTCATTTTAGTTAATAATGTACTTGTGTTAATAGGCATTACTTATCTTATCTTTTTTATCTCTTTTCTAAATGTTCTTGTTAATAATTAGGATTGCATAATATTCAAGTATATGGATTTATCTCCTGCAAAGGGTACATTTTAGTTTTACCTAATGATATGAGAATAACCTATGGTCATTTATTTTCAAAGTCTTGGTGGTGGGAGCTTCTACTACTTTAGAAAGTGGTGTATACTTGGAGCTAACTTTTTTTAAACACAGACAAATAAATAAATATTACACCAAGTGAATGCACCCAAAACATACTTAAAATGGAGATCAAAATAAACTGGACCAATCTGGAAATACAGATGAAAAAACCATAGTATAGACTGTATACAACAAAATAAAATATAATCCCTAGTAGAATAAAACTCACAAAATATAGAGCCGTCCCAGGATCGCCAGGAGAATATTGGAGCACTGAAGAAGACTCCAGGAGGAGTCCAAACGCATTTGCTGGTGAACTTACTGGGACTTCTTTATTACTTAATTGTGGTGTTCTTTAGGCCTAGTGACTTTTTATCATTATACACTACCTAAGTATCCCTTTTATCTATATTTACTGAATAAAGTTTGTATTTCCTTCTTATTGGGAATCTCAACATATTTGGTTCAAGATATTCGTTTTAGCCTACTTAGGCACCCTGGAGCCTCTGATATAGAGCCTGGGATGGCTCTATATCTTGTGAGTTTTATCCTGTTAGGGGTTATATTTTATTTTTGTTGCATACAGTCTATACTATGTTTTTCATCTTTATTTTTTAGATTGTTCCATTTTATTTTTATCTCCATTTTAAGTATCTCTTAGCGCATTCACTTGATGTAATATTTATTTATTTGTCTGTGTTTATTTTTAAGGTGTTAGGGGATACACTTATTATTACACCTGTGTATTTTGTTTGTAATTTGAAGCTCTTACACACTGTGTTTTTTTGTATGTTGTGTAACTCTTTTCTAAGTAATGTGCATGATATGGCTATTTTAATAGAACTCGATATGGTGAGAATATCATGTATCGAAGTTATCAACACTTTGCTAAGCTCAAAACTGTTATTGTGAGTTCCTTCGATGAAATGATTCTGAAGAGATGATTGAAGGTCATACGTTTTTAACCATAACATGATAAATAGCATATATATATATATATAAAGATAGATAGATTTACTTGAACCCAGCTATTCTTTTATGTCAGGTAGTTAATTATAGATGAATATACCAAGTTTTCTGTATGAGAAGAAATGGTAAACATAAGTAAATATTAAATTTTATCTCTGTACAAAAAAACTGATACTTTTATGTTACATTTGTTTTTATATTTCATGCATGCACTTACTAACACACATAAGTTATAGTCTGCATCAAATGTTTTGGAGATATGTAACATTTTGCACAAGTATTTAGTTAAATCCCCCCTCTTATACTATTGTAAAGCACTATGGATTCTGAGGGGCTATATAAATGGCAATAATAATAATAATAATAACCACACAATGAGTGGATAGCTAACAATAGAAGTGCGTAAGTATCCACTCACATTTCATAGAGCTATCATAAAAGCTCTGGTAGAGACAGCATGTAGTGGTACAATCTTTACATGTAGTGTACGATGGATATGAACGAAGAAGTAGTCTGTTATTAAAAAAAGTATATTTATAAAAGATATGGAGAAAAAATTTATTTTTATTTCAGAGAAACCTAAATAAGTCTAATTCAGCATTCAAACTTTTAGGTTCAAGGGTTTTTAAGTTAAAAACTCACTTCATCTCATTACTCCCAAGTGTGTTTTTCATATCATCACCTCTCTGTGTTTTTTTACACTTTTGTATATAAATTACTTTTATCACTTTTGGATCATTATTGTGCACACTAAAATGTCTGGATAAGGAATGATATTGAAAGTCTTTAATTATATGTCTACAACGTTTGGCTATGTGAGTCTTTGAGCATCTAGTTGTCATACCTATATTAGAGTCTAATAGGGGGGTGCGGAGCGACACATACAATTTTGGTTGAGAGTTGCCAACATACAGAACATGCTAATAGGGAGATGACATTTTTTGTATTACAGGTGATGAAATCCTTAATTTTATAACCCTTGTTTGTAATATTTAAGGCAAACTAGGAGGTTTTATTCGTGGTGGGATCTATGAGGTTGCATGCAACTTTTTTTGCATGCAACAGTGTTGTTGGATAGGGTGTTATTATTAATACAGTGCTTTTTTTTGCATAGTTTGTAGTGATACTCATTTTTAAGGGGCCTTTAAATATATTATGCTTCTCATCAGAATAATATTAGAACTATATATTTTAATTAATCTTGGACTTTTTGTTGTTACTTACTTACTATTCTGTTCGGTCATTGAGGGTTGTCTACACCCTTTGGTCTTTGGTTATTCGGCTTTAGTACATTTCAGCACTTATCCATATTTTGTGAATCTAATACAGTACATACCTTTACATACTAGTACAATCTCATTTTTTTTAATGTCTCTGCTCCAAAGGGAATAGTAGGCAACAGGTGCACACATGCATGAAACAATGATGGACCAGAGATGGAAGATAGTATTTTGCAGATTGTTTCTGATGTTTCTGAACAATCCTTTCCTTAACTTTAAAACAAGCCTATCACGATTACAGGAATGTCCTATTTTAGCTTTTTATCATGCTGCTGGGTTGGAAAATTTATTTATTCTTTTCAGTTTTATTTTTAAATTATATATATATATATATATATATATATATATATAGTAACTGAACTGTGGATACATTTTTCAGTCTGTTTCCTTGTAAATTTTGTATGAATTGTAGATGCCTGTTATAAACACGGCATCTTAGGTTCTTCAACCCTAATGCCAAGTATATTGACAATCTTAACCCATTTACAGTATCAAGAGGAAATTCTAGTTCTAAAACAAATAGTTCCAACCTCCCTTTAGGTACAGTGCTAGGTGAAATGCCCACTACCCATTGCTCTAACTGACTCTAAAAAAATCTCTACCTCCTCAAATATCACCGAATACATATTGGCATTGTAGGAAATATTTTACATAGGACTTTCTTATACAAATATTATTTCCGAATATAATTAAACATGCTCACACAGCCTCATTTTCTTCTCACTGAAATAAATATTCAAGAAAATACAGCAAAACAATACAAATAAATGCATAGCCAGAATGCTAAGTGAAACTCATTCAACCACTTTAATATAAGGCATGTAGAACTTCTGCTTCCTACAATTACTTAGAGGAAAACCAAATACAATTCATAGCTTAAAATTTATTGAATTAAAATCTGAAAATTGCATTAAAATTTGATTTGCATATAAAATTAAAAAGCAATTTACATGCACTTTGATGCTTAATAGATTTATATGTCCTTGTGCTTTGCTCTGAATTCCAACATACTTTTTAGCAGACACCAAGATATTGCCAATAAAATGTAATTCTGCATCTGTAATTCTCCTTTATAGATATGAAAATTGTGTATTGTTCATCCAGGCGGGGAAAAATATTTATGACAAGAGAATTCCAAAACTATGACCAACAAGCTATTCACAATAGTCAATTTATGCCATATTGTTTCAATGAATATATTATATCCTAACTTCGTAGTATATAATAAAATCATTCTTTATTATCAATCATTATTATTAGATGTGCAAATCAGTCACATAATAACATATTTATTTACTATGTGTTGGTCTGTCAAATGTTTTAATTCAGTATGTGTTTCTATATAACATTAGACTGAGAAATGGAAAAGATATTAAATTGGTAAATCACATTAAGGAATAGTTTATCATTCTTCAATATTTGCTTTATATTTGATATTTGGATAAAGGCATTATTGATTAATTCAAGCTGATTTCTATACATCTTAGCTACTCACAGAGATCTATAACAGAATACACTTTACAAGTTTAGAATGACAGAAATGTAACTGGGTGATGGTTAGATGATGTCAAACATTTCTGCACATCGCTTACTTAGAGCACAATGAGTTCTTTCACAAATGGTGATGAATAGACATCATAAAAATAACCTATACGGTCACTTGTGATTCAAGCCCACCGATTTTGCTCATGGCATTAATCAGTCAGAAATATTGTGTGCACTAGCATTTTTTTCAGCCTTCAAGGTCTGTAGTTCAATTAACTCATCAAAATCTTTAAAGTAAGACGTGTGTATGTTTATTTATAGAGCTTTAATTGTAGACACATGCGAGAATTTGACATAATATCTGACTGTTACATTTTCTATGTTCTTCAGTATTTATCTAGAAGAAATGTGCAGTGCTTTGAATAATCCAGCGAATACGTCCTTCTCACTGCCAGCAAATGTAATAAAATGTTAAGAGTAAATTACATTGCAGAATCATAAATTCATACAAAGAAGAAGTCATTCAAATTTTACATCAAACCAAAAAGTGCTTCCTGTCACCTGTCAAAACATGGGTCCTCCCAATGTTGTTTGGACCCCACATTAATTTCCACACAATCATATCGTATTATAACAGTGTGCTAACGTCCATGTTTGACTGCACCCTAGTGATGAGTGATCTGGCTAAAATTGGTAAGTACTTGGCTAAATGAAAAGGAACAAATAGAGCCCATGTGAAATCCCGTAGGTTGTCTAATATTGCAGTTTGTATGCCTAGGTGGCATGGGAATAGTAATTGGAGGATATCTAAAAAGGCCCCAAATTAGAAATGGGCGCCTAAAGTCAATCTTTCAAAATCCCAAGCCGAAAAAAATGGAAGGGCCATGTCCTCAAATAGATCCTGTTACTTTACAAACGTCTGGCAAAGATATGCGTTGAGTAATTGAGTATACTCAGGGGCGTTCGCTGAACATAAATGGGCATTCTTTACCATACTAGTACACACAATTGTGTGTGTTATGTGACAACACAAAAGAAAGACATATTGCTACCGACAGGCACTGGTGATAATAAATATCTATATATATATTGTCAAAATGGTAAATGCTCTGCAGTGTTTACTTTCTAAAAACATATACTTACAGCCCATTATATGAAACTTTGCCAAATTACAGCTCTAAACCATCACTGTATGTTTTTAACGATATATCCTGTATCTTCCAAATATAAGTGAAAATCCTTAGTAAACTAGGTATTTACAAAATATGTTAGTTTTATATTTTTTGTGTGTGTGTTTCTCTTTTATGTTTCTTCTACCAGAGGCCTGGGAGTCTTATTGTTCTGCACATTATTGTAGATGTTCCTAGAATTGCACTCTTTTGGACAGTGATCTCAGATGTCACACCTGGAAGCCACTCCCCAATTTGGGAGTCACATTCCTGAGTGCTTCTATCATAACCGGGTCTGTTACTACCTTCACGTTCTACATTTGTCTTGCTCCTTTTTCAGTCCTTTGCATTTGTCCACCTTCACAGGTTCTGTCTTCTGATGTTATAGTCACTGGGTATTGCCACATCCACTACCACTGAAGTCTTCTATTCCTTGACTGTCACAACAATGTCAGCTTGGTTTGCCACTACTTGCTTATCTGTATGGATCTGAAAGTCCTAAAGGATCCTAGTCCGGTCATTCTCAACTACCCTTTGTGGTATCTCCCATTTGGACTTAAGCAGGTCCAGACCATATTCTGTGCAGATATTTTGGTACACAATCCCAAAAACTTGGTTGTGGCTCTCAGTTCCTGCTTACATCTTGCACTTATCTATATGTGCTGGATTGTCTCAGAGGCCTCAGTCTGCACCTTTGGTCTTGTCTGGTGTAGTAGAACCCCACTTCTATTAAGCTGGTACTGAGTGCCTGTTCCTGTGCAGGTAGGATTAGTGCCTTAGTTCTGTCTTTTAGTCCTGTGTTTTCCAACCATTCTTATTCACCCATAGTTCTTATGTACTTTTCATGTAGACCCTCTCCTTGGGTTTGCTTTTGAATTAGCAGTCAAGCAGGTTAAGGTTCTCATTTCGTGTCCAGGAAATTTTTGTTTCAGTAGCCAACTTGTCGTTAGATTATCTTGGTTACCTAGCATCTGACGCAGACATTGTTAATTCTGGTGAAGTCCAAGGCAGCATGATTTTCTTGGTTCATGTTACTCTCACGGTTTTGAGGTGGGGTATATATCATTTGGTGTCTTGCCCAGGGACACTTACCGGTGAGGTAGTCTGACCGGGATTCAAACTTGGGCTACTTGGGCAGTGACATTACCACTGCGTTAAACAGTTGGCATATATGTAATTTCTAAATAAAAAAATTGCAAGAATGGTGTATAAAATGGATTTGTTCTTACAACAGAGATTATCTTGTTAAATGTGGATTTCTTTGCATTAGGTTTATAAGGAAGAGTTACAATGTCCAATTTCTGAATCATGTTTTGAATGTGATTAATATGGAGGATAGGTCTGTATTATCACATCGGTCTATGCCTACAGATCAAATTTAATTTAATTGCAGCAGCAGTATGAGATTGTATTACTGCCTGGGGATCCATTCTGATGAATCAGAACTTAGCATTTTTTTTATGTGAAAGTGGAAACTTTGATCTTGATAAATTTGTAGAGCAGATATTTTGTTCTGACACGTATCATGGTTTCACACTCCGTTTTGTCTTGAGATTTAGAGATTGCATTCATGCAAATGATATTTAGAGATTACGTAATGAAACATGTGAATGCAAAACATTATATGATTGCTTAACTCAATGGCATGCATAAACATTTGTTGTTATTTTTCCTTATCTCTCTCTTCACATACAACCAATGGATTTACTAATTAAAACCTGAAACATACTAATTTTAAATGGAATAATGAAATTGAGGCATAAAGTGCTGATTTGAAAAATTCTCTAACTCATCAGTTTTCACCGCTTGGCTATTTTAGTTTGAAATTTGACATTCAGATTTTAAAATTTACTACAAGTTAGTGTTTAATGAATTAACCTGTATGTGCTAAACACAGTATATCTATTTATATTCTACTATTTCACACCGTTGGTCAGGGATATTATATGTTCTCTAGTGGTTTTATTCCAATATTTCTAAAAATGAAACAAATACAAAATAGAATAATGCAAATATATCCATTTTAAATATTTAAGGTTTCCCTGAGCTCAGTTCATTAAACTAATGAAACTGCTAGAATTACCTGTTTTTCTGTTAACGTAGCAAACGCAATTTGAAACAAATTGTATGCTATTTTATTAGTGCAAGTAGTGCAAGGGTTAAACAGAATTGTCTATCTCCTTCTTCCGAAAGACAAAATCACATAATCATATTTTGCTTATACTTTCTTAAAGACCCCTAGAGAAAATAGTGTGTACTCTTTTTTTCGTTTTACAAAAAGTATAGATTTTAACATAAATTGACAGCTTTATAAATTAACCTGGTGACACCTCCGTGGCTTTAAAGCAGATCAAAAGTTCTGTTACTTCCTGGTTTGGTTAGCTCAGTGGAGCTAAACTCAAGAGGCAGGCACGTGCCGTGCAAAGACTTCTCATTTAGCTACAAAGGGAAGTCTGTGATTGGACAGCCACGGAAAGTCTGGGCAGGGTTAGAAGGGGACGGCTTGCAAAGGCAGCAGACAAGGCAGCTGTTTTTAGATATAACCCGATGACAAAATGCATAATTAAATGCATGCAAGTTTCCACTTGGGGTATATCTACGAAACATTGATTTTTATTTATATTGTGTTTGGGCAGTGGAGTGTACCTTTAACACGCTGAAATATAAAAGCTATAAAAAACATGCTTAGTTTTTATTTAAAATAATGTCATAGTAGTATATTTCTGCATTCATTTTAAGAGACTTACAAGTGTTCTGTTTTCACCTGCCAAGATTCTACTGTTAGCTAAAAGTAATTTTGTTCTTTTAGCAGCTATTGAATTGCTGATTGATAAATAAAAGAGAGTTTAAGTGAAACAAAAACATGTAATATATTTCTTGGTAGACGGTTCCATTTAATACATTGCTGAAATGTACTAATGGAAATATAGCTGTTTCTTTGTCCATTTCTGTATTGGCTTCCAATTTTATTAATGCCACTAGTAATGGGGATTCCAAAATGTTCGAACATCATCTGTACTTGATAAAATAATACAACAATTAAGAAAAAACACAATAAGAATATTAAAATCAAGAAAATGCAATTAGAAAAGCTAAGAAATGCAATGGTATTGTTCATACTGTTCACGTATAATAATTTATATTTAAAATTTACGCTATTAGGCAGATCATGCATTATTATAAAAATTACCTGAATCTGTATTGCATCCTATTATTGTATCATATCTTACCCAGCCAATCGACACATATCTGGCTTTTTACAATTTCTTAAAGTGGAGCTGTCACTTTTCTGGAAGTGACAGTTTATTGTTCCCTTACCCCAGTAAACTATTTTGGAGTTTCTACTGTGTTGAGTAGTGCTACAGTGATAAGTAAAAAAAACCAAGCTTACCTCTGTGGTACTTCTATGTCCGAGATAACCTTGTTATCCTCTGATGCTCAGCTCTACAAAGTGTAATTGCCTGTGTATTTGTTCAGTTGTGCATGCATGTGATTGGAGTACAACCCCAGCAAAAATTGGTCCTGAGGACCTGTCCTAAATTTTGAAATCTGCTTGTCACTAGACTCATGCATTTTTATTTAGATGAATAGGTTTTGTCTGAATTTTCGGCAATTCCTTCATTCTTCTGCAAATTACAATGAATTAAACAAATAATTATTTGCTTGTTGGATGAAATTTGGTCCATGCAATTTGTTCATTTGTTTGTCTAATTACAACGATGGAGCTATTGGCTCAGCTTTCTTCTTGTAATTACTACTAATTTGATTATTACAAATAGAATCAGCAGAGAGCAGATATAAATTAAGCTTGTGGGGGTCAATATGACCCCCATATTAGTGTAAGAGAGGTTAAATCCTCAGTCAAGCTCCAACCTGCCATGTCACGGGTAGGGGCATGTCTGCTAAGCAGCGAGCAGCCAGTGGCTATTCACTGTTATAAAACACCAGTGACTTGGAAATTACTGCTGCCCAATCACAAATTTACTAAAGAAAAGGGGAACCTGGCACAATTCCTCAGTGCCCCCATTGGTGGCTTATGAGGGCTCTAAATAATAAGGGAAGTGGGTTGACCTATTGTCCAACCTCCCAGACCCCACCCATTGGCAGATGATGGGGGCTAAAAATAAAATATAAAAAAATAATCACCCCTACATGGCTTTGGGTTCCCATGCCCTTAGTCACTGTATGTGGAGATCAGCCCCAGAACAAATACCCTTTAACTCTAATAATAGTGATGGGGCTAATAAATTAAGTTCCTGTTAAATGAAACATTTCTACTCCATTAGATATCTTCTTTTTCCCTTCCATCTTCTTTTCCTCACCGCCAAAAAGGTCTAAAAAAAATCCATTGTGCCACTTTGCAAGTATTTGAATAAGAAGAGACCCAATCGCAAAAAAACAGCTTGAAAAGTCAAAGGAGTTGGACTCGTCACTAAAAAGGGTGGCCAGGTTGAGCGACCTGCCAATGGGGGTGCAATAGGTCCATCTCTCTCCAGTTTAGAATTTAGATCTCCCACCCCCACCAATGGGTCCTCCTATTATTACATTACCTGCCTTTATTTGACTGGTCAGGCCTGCTCCTTTGCCAGGCAAGGTGGGCATCCTGTACATTGTTGAATCAACTTATTTTCATTCTTCCGTTTGAAAATTTAGCTCATCAAGCCCCAACTTGCATTGTGTTGCTCTATACATGCGCTCAAGGATAATATTCTCACAATTTGGGTTAGAACACACAAACATACAGTTTATAACTGACAACATAATATGAAACAGCTGTTGTATGCATTTTCCTGTATTTCAAATGTTACAAATTCCCTAAGGGAGATAATGATTTTTTTCCTTCAGAAGAATCTACTCTATATCAGTGGCTCCTGTTCTAGTCCTCTAGGCACACCAAGACTCTATTTTTTTTTCTTCTTCAGATTATTCCCTGGACCAATAATGAAACAAATTATGGAAATGCCTAAAACTGCTGGAGTGTGGACTGTGTTGACAACCACTGCTCTATATGCTTCAAATTAATTTCTCACCAATGATGAATTACAGAATCAGCCTAATTGCTTCTTCATCTGTTACGAATATTTGGAAATCCAATATGATATAGAAATACTAATATATTATTATTTTTTGTAATTAATTTATTATTTGTTTTGCTTATAAAGAGTGCTTTGTAATCAACAACAAAAATGTACTATCTACTGTAGAGAAAAAAAAACACATTAAATCAACACATGCAGTTTTTGAGTAAATACTATTTTTCACAACTTCAGCTTTTCAGTGTAAAATAAATTGCTGGTATATCAGCTAGGCGCTTATTTATAGATAATTTAGATTCATTTTAAAAGCCTTTCTTTGGGCATTTTGAAACTGCTTGAATCTCCCATAAATATGCCATGATTTATTGTTTATATTTATTTCCACTATCTAGGTGGTCACCCATACAAGCAATAAATAAAATGTCCTCTTGAAAAATTAACAACAGAGTGAAAAATATTTTACATTAGATTTCAATGACATTGCAGTTCTACAATATTCTTGCCAGTACAAAGATTTTGTTTGTAGTTACACGAGAAGGAGACAAAAACGTCCTTGATTCCTCCTTTATCTCAAGGATTAAAAAGAAAACATTGGGATGCACATGTAAACTCATTGTAATTTGCCGAGCTGCATGTAACCTTTATTCCATTTATAACTGTAATTGCTTCCATACAGCAAAAAAAAAGTATTTTAAATGACATGATGGTGTACAAGGACAAGCTAGCTACCATATGTAATTCTTCTAAAAAGTGTTTTGTGCAAACTGAGACCTTGTGCAGACATCTGCTTGAAATGTATCTGTCAATCAATTATCAAAGATAAAAGATTGATTTTATTTTTAAACTTAATTTTAACATTAACTGAAATGTGATGCACTGTATTTCAATGAATTACCATAATCAATTCAACTATGAAAGTATAAGATATTTTTTACAAAATTTAAGTACTAAATTTGTATCTGTGGTTTACATTTATCATTAGAAAATATGTCGTGAAGTCGTGTTATAACTGACTTGTTAATACAGCCATTATTGAATTTTTTTTTTTTTTTTTATTATGATGAAAGGCACGAAGAACTTGAGGAGCCTTTGTAAGCACTATTTGGCCAGGAGGACATACTGTATGGATCCATTTGTAATAAAGGGATACTATATCAATAGCTCCCTCTGCCTCCTCCCTCCCTTGCACCACCTGAAAGGCTTAAAAACCCTTTTTTAACTTACCATATCCCAGGACAAATGTCCCTTGGTGCTAGGTTGCAACACTGCCTCCTCCGACAGGGGATCACTAATGCAGCGAGTGTCGCTCGCATTAGGCCCTACCCATTGAATCAATGCTTTCCTATGGGGAAATAGCTGACACTGAATGTCCTCACGCAGAGTATGAGTATGTTCAGCATCAGTTAGAAAACAAAAAATCCGGTATCATTCCGGAAGTGCCTCTAGTGACTGTCTGGTAAAAAGCCACTAGAGGCAGTCTTACTCCAATGAGCTGAAGTGTCTGGGTGCCTATAATGTCTCTTTAACAGTCCGATAAATGGAGTTGATGAAATTAGACATAGAAATCCAGTTGGAATAGCACATGGCACACAAAAGTACGAGGACACAAGCACAAATGCACAAATGCAGGAGAGCCACCTAATGCATTTGTGTCTGCATGGCACTGATAGAGTCACTTACATTGATTCTACATATACAGTACATCTTGATTCCCTCCCTGACTCTCCTCTCGTAATGCCCACAATTCTCAGCTGTGACAAATCCTGTATGTATTGTGCTGCTCTAAGTTCATATATTCCATTTAATTTCAATGCCACACATAATCCTTCCCAATTCAATTACATGGACAAGGCTCATACCAACATATTACTGTTCAAATGTTCTTGTGTCTTTGGTTGCTATTACTATGTATCAATGTTTAGCCACAGTTTTTTAGTCCCTTACTATCTTTCGTCACTGTGCTATTGTTACACCAGTATGGGTTGACTGGGTGTAATGATATTGATGTTACAAAGTTTTGGAGTCCAGTAGCCAGATCAGCAATGTTTTCTGCCAGAGGTAGCCACTCGTTACCCAGGTGGTTGAGCCCCTGAGCCTTGAGTGGCCTTCTGGTCTTAAGCAGAGATGGGAGACTGGAACAGAAAGATGATAATCGTAGTGAGGCAAGCCGAGGTCAGTGGGAAGGAGAAGCAGCAAAGTCAAAACAGTCCAAATTCAGCAACAGGAAGGAGAAACAGGAACACGCTTGATTAGAGAGTACAGGAACCACAATAATCTGGCAAAGGTACAGAGACAGGAAGTGGCTTTTATAGGCCAAGAACCAGACACCTGACCAGACACAGCTGAAGAGAGTTGTCACTGATAACCTTGACTCTACAAGCAATGGTATCAGATTTCAGGTAAATTTGCAAAAGGCAGGCTGGTGTACTGGTAAGGAAGAGGTTTAGCACCATGTAAACCAGGGTTCGAAACCCAGCAGAGTCAGTTCCTCACATTACCTCCACCTCTACAGGCGCAGCCTCTGGATGCCTTATTTCCTGGTTTAGCAGGGTACTGTGCATGGAAAGACTGAAGAAGATCAGGAGCATGAATATTGTCCACTGGTTCCCACGATCTATCCTCCTCACCATAGCCTTTCCAATGAACCAAATATTGAAGCTTGTTGCGGAAGATCCTGGAGTCAAGAATTTTTTCCACCTCGTATTCATCTTCACCATCCACGAGGACTGGTGGTGGGGCAGGCAAGGCTCGACCAGGGAAAGTATTTTCATGAAAAGGTTTAAGCAGTGCCACGTGAAACACCGGATGTATTTTCATGGAATCCGGAAGTTGCAGACGGAAGGTGACTGCATTGATCTGAGCGATTATCTTAAAAGGTCCCATGAACTTTTGACCCAATTTATGAGAAGGAATCCTAAGCTTAAGATTCTTTGTTGACAGCCAAACCTTGTCACCAACATGATAAACTGGGGCCTCCTTTCTGTGCCTATCAGCAGCTCTTTTGTAACATTCCTGAGCCTCCGAAAGAGTCTCCTTCAACAGTTCTTGGGAATCTCGTAAGGCGGTTAGCCGGTCAGTGACTGCAGGAATGGGAGTAGTAATTGGGAGACTCACTAGAAAGGTTGGATGGTAACCATAATTGGCAAAAAATGGGCTCAGAGAAGTGGAGCAGTGTTGGGCATTGTTATAGGCAAACTCCGCCGTGGGTAGAAAATCCAGCCAGTCATCCTGCAGGTAACTAATATAGCACCGCAAATATTGTTCTAAAGTCTGGTTGGTTCGCTCAGTCTGTCCATTACTTTGTGGATGAAAAGCTGAAGACAGATTTACATTAATACCTAGAATAGAACAAAAATATTTCCAAAAATGAGATGTAAACTGCACTCCCCTGTCAGAAATTACTTCATCAGGCACTCCATGCAAGCGAAATATTTCCCGAATAACAAGGTCAGCAGTCTGTTTAGCTGAAGGGAGACCACGAGCTGGTATGAAATGACTCATCTTGGTTAACCGGTCCACAACAACAAGAATGGTAGTGTGTTCCTTAGAGGGAGGTAGTTCCACAATAAAGTCCATGGATATAGATCCCCAGGGACGATGAGGAATCGGAAGAGGCTGAAGCAAGCCAACAGGGGATGAGCGAGGAGTCTTATGTCTGGCACATACATCACAAGAGGACACATACTTCTTAACATCCTCATAATATTTAGGCCACCAAAAGGATCGGGTAAGTAGTTCTTGTGTCTTTCGGATTCCTGGATGACCTGCTGGTTTAGAGTCATGGTAGAGGCGTAAAACGTCCAGTCGCACTGATTCTGGAACAAACAGACGTTGTTGAAAAATCCAAAACCCATTAAGCATGGTCATATGAAGATCACGAGGAGGATCACGAAAAACTGGATCTTTAGAGTAGCCCTTTTTAATGCGAGACATTAGATCAGAAGGAAAGGTAACTCCTAAAAATCTGCTCTCCGGCAAGATGGTGGCCTTGGTTACTGTAGTATGGAGGGGGTCAGCTATCCTAGACAAGGCATCCGCCTTGCCATTTCTGGAACCAGGGCGGTATGAAATAAAAAAATTAAACCTTGAGAAAAATAGGGACCAGCGTGCTTGTCTGGCTGACAGTCTCTTAGCGGATTGGATACATTCCAGATTTTTGTGATCTGTGAGGACAGTAATTGGATGGGTGGCTCCCTCCAAGAGATGTCTCCATTCGGTGAAGGCAGCTTTTATAGCCAAAAGTTCTTTATTCCCTATGTCATAATTTCTTTCTGCTGGTAACATCTGGCGGGAATAGAAGGCACATGGATGTAACAACATCTTAGGTCCAGTCCTTTGAGACAGTATAGCCCCAACAGCTGAATCAGAAGCATCTACCTCTACAGTAAATGGCAATTCTGGCTGAGGATGTACCAAGATAGGGGCAGATGTAAACAGAGTCTTTAATCTGGAAAATGCAGTGTCAGCCTTATTGGACCACTGAAAAGGAGTCCCTTTACGTGTAAGTTCAGTGATCGGTGTAATAACGGCAGAGAAATTCTTAATGAAACGCCTGTAAAAATTGGCAAACCCCACAAATCTCTGTATATCTTTTTCATTCTTGGGGATGGGCCAGTCCAGCACAGCTTTAATTTTACTTGCGTCCATACTTAAACCTTTAGGAGTTATTACATACCCCAGGAACTGAATTTCTGTTTGTTCAAACTCACATTTTTCCAGTTTAATGTATAGGTGGTGGGTACGAAGGCGCTCAAGAACAATGCAGACCTGTTTTCTGTGATTTTCAAGATTATCAGAAAATATCAGGATATCATCCAAATATATTCCACAACAAACTGATCCAGGTAGATCCCGTAGTACATCATTGATTAGATGCTGAAAAGTTCAGGGGCATTACAAAGTAAATGGCATTACTAATGATTTTTCTTCTAAAGCTGTTTTCCATTCATCATTTGGTTTATGGGAAACAGATTATATCACCGTAGATAAGCTTCTAATATTTTAGCTAAGTCTTGGTTCAAAATCAATGATAACGGTTTTTAACAGTGTTTATTAATGTCCCACAATCGACACATGGCCGTAGACTGCATCTCTTTTCTACAAAGAATTAGGACTCCTGCTGAGGGATAACTAAAAAGTGGCAAGATTTTCTTGTATGTATTGACTTCTTATTCTTCATGAAGGGAAATACCCAAATGGGATCAGCTATCAGTCTCCAGGAAATAGCCTATGACGATCAGAATAATTCTTGAGTGAGACTTTGAAAATTGCTATTTTAGCCCAAACAGCCATAGCAACAATGTTAGGTAACACGCCTTGGTTACATTCATTTGTGATCTGTATTTCTGAATTTAATGTTTTGCCAACATCAATTACACCCAATACAATATCTTTACTGTGTTCATAACCTAGGTAAAAGATAAGAAGAGTATGCATTCCAGAATAATTGTTGAAAATGTGTATTGAACCTAAATGCTAGTGGAAATTCTACGTTTCTTCTTGATATATTTAATAGCTGAATATTTTGTTCACTTTTGGTTGTTTGTCAACGTGACTCAGTTCAGTTACTTTTTTTTTTTGTTAACACCAATTATAAATCCTCATTGACATTATATAGAATGTATTAGCATTTTAACCCCTTAAGGACACATGACGGAAATATTCCGTCATGATCCCTTTTATTCCAGAAGTTGTGATTAAGGGGTTAAAACAGTAAAACAACAAATAAGCTATTGCTAACTTTTTAAAAACACAGGGATTTTATTTGTCAAAAAATAAAATAAATAAATTGTAATATAACTGGGTTTTCAAATAATCATTTTGTACACATATGTGTTGCTATGTTTTTTTTAATTTTCACAATTTTGTGGGTTTCTCAATCATTGTAATGAAACCCCATGCATTCTATTATAAGCTTTCTTAAAGTTCACTTCAGACCATACTATATGTACTAATATCTCATTTTAGAAAATTTCTAAAGGCAAAAAAAACTGTCATTCTGTTCCATCTGATCTAATTTGATGGATTACATGACCCCAGGACTGTTCCCCTGTGCCCTTGGCTCCAGATGTTAATACTTTTTTGGCATAGAGAGGGAACTGCTCAGATGCAAATACAGAGGCTTCCCAGTGGAAAAAATATTGTTTGTGTTTATTGCACTGCTTTTAAGAAACATATATATATCCATTGAAGATGCAAACGGCAAGTGAAATTTAAACTGTAAACTTAACAAAGTAGCTGAGGACATCCAGAATTGACGTATGCATTCAAATAATTTAGTTTTCAATATCACTTAACAATGTTTTGAATTTACGGAACAATTTTAAATGACAGATTATATGATCTCATCATCCATGCTTTTAAAAAGTACATTCCGGTATGAACTGAGCTGACATGTTACGTGAACTGTACGTTTTTAGGAGTCATAACTTTAACAAGGAACCTTTTATATTCACAATTTTCTTAGTTATTAGCCACTTGAGCATCATGTGAATTGTAGTCTACAATTAAAATTCCAGATGTTTGTGAGAGTTTTCAAGGTTGAAATGACTATTAACATTGATACACACAATAGTTGTATTGCTAACACTAAACTATATATTTAATGAGGTGATGGTATCATGGTCAGCTCCTCATAAAATGCCCAAAATACAATACAGAACAATCATACAAGCAACTATTTTGTTTTTTAATATACAGACCAGTTCACACCTGAAAAAAAATTTAATACTAGTATATGTATATATTTGGCAGATATTTTGCAACATGGTTGGGGTAGACCAAGTTTTACTCTTAAAAATAACCCCTGTTCTCCATTGTATTTATTCAAAGTGCTTATTATTTCAAAATAAGTAAACTTGGTGGCACAGTACATACATAGTACCTACATACATACACTGCAACAAAAAAGATCTAAATAATATTAACCAATCATATGTTGAAGAGGGAAAACTAAAATTACTATAGAAAAAACAATTATTAATAGCTATCTCATGGGTAGATACTAACAGGGCCGGACTGGGAGTTCAGCCGATGCCCTTTTTAGCACATTATCCACTAAGAAGGGGGTGGGGCAGAGAGGGTGTGTTTCAACCAATGTAAAGACAAACACGCCCCCTATCAGAGTCTCATTGGGTTATGTCTTACAGGGCAGAGCTCTGCTAAAGAAACTAGCATGAGAAGAAATAAAAACCTGTATTGTTAATTGTGTGCATAGCCATTTAATAACTATGTTTTGCAGTTCTGTGTTTCCTTGATTACTTGTCTCTGGTGTCTCTATTTAAATGGTATACCTTTAGGAGATTTTTCAAAATGGGCATGGAAAGAGTATTGTGCATGTGTTTTCAGCAGAATTCTGCATTTGTGTTGCAGCAGTAGCTGGTGTGGTTGGCATTGTCGGTAAGGCTTGTTTTAGTGTGTTTGTTTGTATTTAATGTATGCATATGTGGCTAGGAGATTTGTCAGATGTGTGTATAGGGGATGTTGTAATTGTCATGCACACAGGCTATAGTGTGTGTGTGTATATAGGTGATGTAGTGTTTGTAGGGGTTGTAGAGAGTGTGCGTTTAGGGGTGTAGCATGTGTTTGTTTACAAGGAATCTAGTGTGTGTGTATCAGGGATCCTGCTACAGGAGTCTAGTGTGTGTTTGAAGGACCCAGAATGTGTATGAGATCTAGTGAGTGTGTGTATATAACGGAATCAGAGTGTATATAGGGATTTAGTGTGTGTATATGATCCATAGTTGGGTAAGGGATATAGTGTGTGTCTGGAATGTAATATGTTTAGCGGTGCAGTATGTGTGTGAGCGGTTCATCTGAACGGTGCAGTGCAGTGTGTTGGGGTTCTGCGTGTATGTGTGAGGGGTGCAGTGGGTGTCTGTGAGGGGTGTAGTGTGTATGTGAAGGGTGCAGTATGTGTGTTGGATGTTGTGTTTGAGGGGTGCTGTGTGTGAAGATGCTGTGTATGTTGTGTTTAAGGGTGCTGTATGTGGGTGCTGTGTTAAAGGGTGCATTCCACAGATGCTCAATTGGATTGAGATCTAGGGAATTTGGAAGCCAAGTACTCTTTGTCATCTTCCCATTCTTGAACATTTGTTTGGCAAGGTGCATTATCCTGCTGAAAGATGTCTATACTATCAGGGAACACCATTGCCATGAAGGCATGCACATAGTCTGGAACAATCTCGAGGTAGTTGGTATTATTTCACAGTAACATCCACATGATTTCCAGGACCCAAGGTTGACCATAATAACACTTCACAGAGCATAACACTGCCTGCCTTATTCTCATCCTGCTGAAATCTCATCCTTGGGTAAATGACACACACACATACCCCATCATCCACCTGATCTAAAAGAAAACATGATTTAACCAACCAGGCAACCTTCTTCCATTGCTCTATGGTCCAGTTCTGATGCTAACATTCCCATTGGAGGTACTGTCAGTGGTGGTGGACAGGGGTCATCATGCTCACTCTGAATGGTCTTTGCCTTGGCAGACCATACCCTGCAAACTACGATGCACTATGTGTTCTGACACCTTTCTACCATGACAGCATTAAATTTTTCAGCAATTTGAGCTACAGTAGCTTTTCTGTGTGATCGAACCAGATGAGCTAGCCTTCACTGCCCATGAGCATCAATGAGCCTTGGGTGCTTAGGTCCCTGATTCCGGTTCACCGGTTGTCCTTTCTTGCACAACAGAGGAGGGAAGTGAGTTCCACAGGAACGGTGCAGCCCTGGAGAAGTCTTGAAGGCGAGCATTAGAGGTGGGAGTACGGACAGAAGATAGACGTAAATCTTTAGCAGAGCATAAGGGCCTAGACGGGACATACTTGTGTATTAGTGAGGAAAGATAGGTGGGAGCTGCATTATGTAGAGATTTGAAAGCAAGAACCAGAATTTTAAATTGAGCCATATATCTTACAGGAAGCCAATGTAGGGACTGACAGAAAGATGAGGCATGGGAGGTGCGGGTGGACAGGAAGATGAGCCTCGCTGCCGCATTCATTATGGACTGTAACGGCGCAAGTTGGGAGCACGTAAGACCACTGAGAACAGTATGTTCAGACACAATTATTATAATAGATAACATGTCAATCTCACTTTATGCATTTTCAGTCTTGCTCTCAGTATTTATCAGCACAAAGATTTGGGAGGAGATAAGAAACACAAAGTATGTAATGGAGGAAGAAAAAGATACACAACAGGTTAAAGAGGAATAAAATGCACAAAAGTTCAAGATGAGGGAGTGAATTGGCACAAATTAGGGCAGTAAAAGATGCATAAAATGGTAAGTGAGGTTTATGAGACATACAAGGGATTAAACAATTAGGAGACAGACAAAAGGATAAGGGTTCTGGGGATGTGAAGAAACAACCAAAAGGGGTAATGATACACATAATGGTGTAAGTAGGATTAAGAAATACACAAAAGGTAAGGGAGTCAGAGACACATAAGGGAATACGGGGATAAGAGAGAAACACAAGAGGGGTCAGGAGATAAGGAAAATAGGGGAATACAGAGATACACCAAGGGAGCTGGAGTGACATACAAAAATAATTCCAAATATAGGGACAGTGTCAACATGTGATGCCAGTCCATGTGCTAAATAACCTAGGCATGGCTCTCCTAAAAATACATAGAACAAGGCTGATAAATACAAAAGACACAGGTAGGGATAAGCGCTAGAAGAACAACTGACAAAATATAGGCAGCAAACTCTGAAAATAGGGGATACCCTCAAACCCTAAAAAATGAACAACAGAAAATACACAAAAGCAGGTTGCGGCAATTTATGGATGTGATAAAATGAGTAAAGAAGTATATATGGAATAACTAATAAGTAAATGTATGCTTTTCAATTCTTAAAAGGTATCATATAGCAGACCACGGGTAAGCCGACTGGTTATCTCTGCTGGTCCCCTTCTTTCAGCCGGTCAGGAACCACTTAGAATACCAAGATACCCATTTTCCCGTAGTAACTGGATGGCACACAGTCCTGGATGTACAACACAATTGTATTGACCACACACGACTTGTATGCATAACCCCCTGCAAGGGGTCGATCACACAAAACATACAAGGTCACCTACCAGGATCCTCCCCCTCCTTGGGTCCCTAGTGCGGGAAGGGGCTCTGTTCCCTTTGTCCCCAAAGCCCATCACTAAATCCACAGTGTTTCCCAAACCAACCGCCAGGGGTCTTCTTCCCAAGAGCCTCTGTGCCTGGGAGTCTAGGCATCGGAAAAAGTGAACGTCTCTTTGTCTCCCAGGCACAGAAAAGCCCGTCCGCGGGAAAAGAGCTGGTCTCTTTGTCCCGCAGGTTCACAATAGCGCGTCCAACTTGCCAGTGACCCAAAAGTGTCCACACCAATCTCAGGGACCCTCGCCTCGGTCCCTTGATCGACTAGGCTCTGTTCGCGAGGTCCTGGTGTGAAACCCAGACAAAGGAAGTGTCTCCGTTCTGGGTATGAATGCTCCCCCTGACCGGCGTTCGTCTATACGAATATATATAACATATACAAGACCACTTCTTAATTTTGGCCTCTCGATGCATGGTGGTTCACATTCCTATCTTTATAGCTCATATTTTTTCATTTTCTTCAATATTTCTAAATGAACATGGCTTTATGCCTACTCACTGCTTGGTTTCTAAGTAAATTTTTTTTTACTCCTAGTATGTTCCCCTATTTAAATGTTCACCTAAATTAAATTTTAAATTAGATTTCATTTGAAATTACACTTTCTATTTACCCTCTCAAGTGTGTGTGCGTGTGTGTGTTTCCAAAATTGGAATATAGGAATATCAAGGTCTCAAGACTCAAGTCGTTGTATTGAACATGTATTGAACGTTAACTGTCAGCCATAAATGATCTCTCTCTTCCTAGCACCTACATTCCAGTTTTACATTACATTGTTAAATGGCATTCTCTTAATGATTTTTCATCTAAACTTTGGTTTCCATCTAAAATACTTGTGTTGATTTAAAGGGAAACAATAAATAATTTCATATCTACCATTTTACTATAATGACTGAAAGATCTAGATATGTTTGCTAGTGCTTGGTTTACAAATTAACATTTATTCACATTTTTTAAAAACAGGTTTAAAACACAATCACACACACACACACTCACGCACGCACATACACACACACACACTACGACATTAAAACATTCTCTGCTGACCTGATAAACGAAGAAAGTCAAGTGTTTTCCCTCCTTCGTTCTTTTGACTTCTTCCTTCTTAATGAATTGGAAATCCTCTCAAATATGATCAGCTATCACTTCTCCAGGAAACAGCCTATAAACGATCTGAGAATAATTCTTGAGCTGAGGGCTTTAAGAAAACTTTGCTATTTTACCCCAAACAGCCATAGACTATAACAATCCGTTAGGAAACACGCCATGGTTTACATGTCATTTGTGATCTGTATTTCTGAATTTAATGTTTTGCCTAACATACACATTACACCTTACAATACAATATCTTTCATCTTTGCTTCATAACCTCGAGGTAAAAGACTAAGAAGAGTATGCATTGACCATTGACCTATAGATATGTTGACAAATGAATTGTATTGAGACCTAAATGCTAGAATGGAATATTCTCCAACGTTGTCTATCTGGATATATTTTCTAGCTTAAATATTTTGTTCACTTTTGGTTGTTTGTCAACGTGACTCAGTTCAGTTACTTTTTTTTTTTTTGTTAACACCAAGCATAAATCCTCATTGACATTATATAGAATGTATTAGCATTTTAACCCCTTAAGGACACATGACGGAAATATTCCGTCATGATTCCCTTTTATTCCAGAAGTTGTGTCATTAAGGGGTTAAAACAGAATAAAACAACAAATAAGCTGAAGAATTGCTAACTTTTTAAAAACACAGGGATTTTATTTGTCAAAAAATAAAATAAATAAATTGCAATAATATAACTGGGTTTTCAAACCTAATCATTTTGTACACATATGTGTTGCTATGTTTTTTTTAATTTTCACAATTTTGTGGGTTTCTCAATGCATTGTAATGAAACCCCATGTATTCTATTATAAGCTTTCTTAAAGTTCACTTCAGACCATACTATATGTACTAATATCTCATTTTAGAATTGCTCGTCATTTCTAAATGGGACCTAAACCATAAGAATTCATACAAAAAAAATCTCTTGGAAATTAAATGAATAGTTGCCAAAAAAGAACAATAAGGAACCAAGACCCAGACATTCAGTTGTTGCCTTTCCTGAGTGGATTATATCTGATCTAATTAAGACATGCTATCATAAACATGGATTACATGAAAATTCTATTTTTCCACTATATTGTCCCAGAAATATCTAACAAACTAAGCTATTCATTTACAATAAATACTTTTGTGTTCCCCTGTGCACTTGGCTCATAAATTGATACAAGATATGTAAGATGTTAATACTTTTTTGGCATAGAGAGGCCTATAATTAAAAGAACTGCTCAGATGCAAATACAGAGGAACATCTTTTTTGGCAGAGTGAGCAATTTTTTGAAAGGAAAATACAGAGAAAGGTTTATGCGTCTGTCTTTTTGTGAAAAGTCTATTTAAACACACACATCATTTCTTTTCCAATAAAAAATATTGTTTGTGTTTATTGCACTGCTTTTAAGAATACATATATATATCCATTGAAGAGTGCAAACGGCAAGTGAAATTTAAACTGTAAACTTAACAAAGTAGCTGAGGACATCCAGAATTGACCTATGCATTCAAATAATTTAGTTTTCAATATCACTTAACAATGTTTTGAATTTACGGAACAATTTTAAATGACAGATATATATGATCTCATCATCCATGCTTTTAAAAAGTACATTCCGGTATGAACTGAACTGAACGTGTTACGTTACTGTACGTTTTTAGGAATCATAACTTTAACAAGGAACCTTTTATATTCACAATTTTCTTAGTTATTAGCCACTTGAGCATCATGTGAATTGTAGTCTACAATTAAAATTCCAGATGTTTGTCTGTGAGAGTTTTCAAGGTTGAAATGACTATTAACATTGATACACACAATAGTTGTATTGCTAACACTAAACTATATATGTTAATGAGGTGATGGTATCATGGTCAGCTCCTCATAAAATGCCCAAAATACAATACAGAACAATCATACAAGCAACACATTTTGTTTTTTAATATACAGACCAGTGTCACACCTGTCTAAAAAAAATACAAATAAAAGTATATGTATATATTGGCAGATATAATGCAACATTGTCGGGGTAGACCAACTAATTACTCTAAAAAAGCAACCCCTTTTCTCCATTAAGCATTGGTCAAAGTGCCACTATTATTTCAAAATAAGTAGAACTTGGTGGCTTCAGTACATACATACATACCTACATACATACACTGCAACAATTTAAAAGATCTAAATAAGCAGGACCAATCAGGATTGAAGACGGGAAAATTAAAATTATTTGCGAAAAAAACATTATTAATAGCTATCTCATGGGTAGATACTAACGATGTGTACCCTTCAGCCCCCATCTATCAGAGGTGGGCATTGTTCCTGCCCTGCCCCAACTCCCACTTATTATTGGTGGGTGATCTAAATAATAAAGGGGGTGGATCTATTGTCCCACCCAGCTTCCATCCATTGGTGGCAGTGGGGTCTAATAATATTAAAAATCAATTGATCCATTTAGTGACAATTGGTCTCCAAGCGCTTAGATAAAAAAAAAAAAAAACACCCTACCTACCCCTCTCGCCCTCATAATAGTGGGGCAATAAACTAAATACCTGTTAAAAAAAATAATTTTTAAAAATCATACTTACCATTAAATGACTTATTTTTCTTTTATCTTCCATGACGTCATAACTATTAAAATTAAAAAAAGGACTGGATGGAAAAAGAATACAATGGCAGTAACAAACACTATCTATCTTCACTATGCAAGTTCTCCATGCAGGCTGACCTTGTAGGGAGGGGAAAGAATGCTCTGACAGTTAAATATCAAGACTGACATCTAAGTCTCCTAGAGGGGCTTGGCCCCCTGTTTATTTTAATAGACTTTACCCATAGGACAAGGTTGGCATAGGGGGGAAAATATCTCCCCCTACTTTTTTAATATATTCGGGGCCCCACTATGGGAGAATGCTATGTCCCAGCATTCTTTTATCAGTTGCCTCCCTATGGGGGCATTGGGTTCCCCTTTACCTATATTGGATTAGCAGGTAGTGCACTGTGTGGCAGACATGCCCCTAGCAGTAACATTGTGGGTAGGGGCACGAGGGAGGAATTAAACCTCCCTTATTTGCTAAAACTGAATATTTTTTGTATTAGTAAAGTTGGCTGAAGGACCAAAATGAAAAAAATAGCTTTTTGTAATTCTGATCTTTCATCTTCTTACTTAGTATATAGCTCTCTAATCCATATGTGGGATTGCCATAAGGATGCCAAATAAAGGAACTATTTACTAAACAGCTCCCTAATTTGAAACCCTTAAAAAATTATAATCCCACAAGAGTACCAATTTATGGTGTTATCTGCCAATAATAATATTCTTAATAAGAAAAACGGCTGCAAGATGAGGATCGTGGAATTTAATTAGTCTGAATGAAATTCTGAAATTAAATGATGGGCGAATTTCATCCGACAACTAATGAACCAATGGAGGAAATGTATTTTGGATGAATACTTTCAGAGAAAGTAAATATTTTTGCTGCAGCCAAGTCTAAAGTTTATAGTATTAATCCACTTTGCCCCTTTTTGTTTTAATACTTGTATTTTCCCTCCTCTTCTCCGAAATGACCTCCATCAATAATCTGAATCCACACATGTCTCTCAGCATTGAAATATCTGGCCACTGGGGCATCACATGTGCCATAGGAAGAGTCTCCCTTATGTTACTGCTTTGGTAATCACTCCTTGACCTTCTGGTCTCCCCGACATACATCCTGCTACAAGAGCATTTTAAAATAGAGACAAAATTGTCCAAGTTAGCAGGCTTGGGCAGTATATGATCATATAGTGTAACTAAATCCCTATATCAGATGTTTAAGAAAAATACTATTAAAGTCTGCATAATTTGAAGCTCCTGTTTAGTTTGTGAGCGAAGCATTTTTAATGTAGGAAAATGTGCGAAGAGGCTTGATATTATACAGGTGAAAGGCCAGGATTCCTGTTTTAGATCCACTGGCATGTACTACAATTCTTCTATGAGAATTATTTACTTAACGTTCCAACAAATCATGTAGCCAGGAATGCAGACTGGTAGAGAGTTTATGAGCTGTGAGTAATGAGACAAACAGACACAGTGCTAACAGAACTACAACATGAATGCGTAAATCTGAGTTTGTCCACTTCAACCCAGAGTCATAAAATAGTGCATTGACATGACTCCTAGCAGCTCTTTCATCATAAGCTGGGACTGATGTTTGTGCTGCTGTGGTCAGAAAACCATTTATTTAAAGGGACACTGCATTGCCCAAATGCACAAAAGATACATAAAAACATAGAAATATAGAATGCAATGGCAGATACAAACAATTCAGCCCATCTAGTCTGCCCATTTTTTTCAAAATACTTTTAATTAGCCTATAGCCTTATCTTAAGTCTAGGCTAGCCTTATGCTTATCCCATGCATGCTTAAACTCCTTTACTGTGTTAACCTCTACCATTCAGCTGGAAGGCTATTCCATGCATCAACTACCCTCTCAGTAAAGTAATACTTCCTGATATTATTTTTAAGCCTTTTGCCCCTCTAATTTAAGACTATGTCCTCTTGTTGTGGTAGTTTTTCTTCTTTTCAATATGATCTCCTCCTTTACTGTGTTGATTCCCTTTATGTATTTAAATGTTTCTATCATATCCCCCCTGTCTCGTCTTTCCTCCAAGCTATACATGTTAAGATCCTTTAACCTTTCCTGGTAAGTTTTATCCCGCAATCCATGAACCAGTTTAGTAGCCCTTCTCTGAACCCTCTCTAAGGTATCAATATCCTTCTGAAGATACGGTCTCCAGTACTGTGTACAATACTCCAAGTGAGGTCTCACCAGTGTTCTGTACAATGGCATGAGCACTTCCCTCTTTCTACTGCTAATACCTCTCCCTATACAACCAAGCATTCTGCTAGCATTTCCTGCTGCTCTATTACATTGTCTGCCTACCTTTAAGTCATCTGAAATAATTACTCAGATGACTTAAAGCTAGGCACTGTGTATTAAATCAATAAATACATGCATGCTTTTTCCATGTACAGTATCTCAGGGGTGTACTCACTTTTGTTGCCAATGGTTTAGACATTAATGGCTGTGTGTTGATTTATTTTGAGGGGACAGCAAATTTACACTGTTATATAGGCTGTACACGTCCTACTTTACATTGTAGCACAGTGTCATTTCTTCAGTGTTGTCACATGAAAAGATATAATAAAATATTTACAAAAATGTGAGGGGTGTACTTACTTTTGTGAGATACTGTATGTATTCACTAGGTATATATCTTAAAAGTCTGTTTCCCCAAAAGCAACTAACAGTCTCTTTTTGGGGAAACCTCTTAATCTTCCCTCTGTAACACTAGACTGATCTGATGTATGAGAAGGAGCCAGGGAGGAATTCAATGGGGAGACAGGCATGCTCAATTAGAGAGCTCCACTGAGCTATTGGTAGCAGAAAGAAACCTATCTGGTTGTTTGATTTGACATCCAGGAGGAAACATGTGGAATTTGTAGGGACTCCTGAGCACATTCTTAGAGAAAGGGGTTTATTTATCAACATGTTTTAACACCCAAGAAAATGGACACTGACTCATTAATTAAATGCTAGTAGAACCCCTTGACTATCAAGTCAAAACCACCACCAGAATCCAAGTATTTTTAGTGTCCTGGAAAGTAATGTGTAAATGTATTTATTGTTTCAGTGTATATATATAGCATATTATTTAGTTACAGTTTAATTACAAATTTTGCCTCTTTATAAATATCATTGCACTAGAAAAAGTGCAGATACGAGCTACAAAATTGATAAAAGGAATGGAGCATTTTAGTTACAAAAAAAGGTTAAAAAATGTAAATCTCTTTTGTTTGGAAAAACTAGAGGGGATATGATAACATTATACAAATATATTCAGGGACAGTACAAACCATTTTCTGGAACTCTTTTCATAAACAAGGCTATACATAGGACACAAGGACATGCATTTAGGCTGGAAGAAAGTAGATTTTATCTAAGGAAAAGCAAAGGTTTTTCTACAGTAAGAGCAATAAGGATATGGAATTCTCTGCCTGAGTAGGTGGTTTTATCAGAGTCCATACAGATGTTTAAACAGCAATTGGATAAATACTTGCAAAAACATAGCTTACAGGGATATAATTTCTAATTAGTGGGGTAATAGCTGCTTGATCCAAGGAGATATCTGACTGCTATTTTGGGGTCAAGAAAGAATTTTTTTCCTAATTTGTTGCAAAATTGGAAGCACTTCAGACTGGGTTTTTTGCCTTCTTTTGGATCAACAGCAAAAACATATGTGAAAAAGGCTGAACTTGATGGACGCAAGTCTCTTTTCAGCTATGTAACTTTGTAACTATGTGACAGCAAGACAAAACAAAACATTTTGATTGGACAGATAAAAATACAGTATTGCAAATTCAATGTTTGAAGATGCAGAATATCGGAATGTGTATTAAATAACATATGTAATATGTACAAAAATATACAAATCAAAACAATAACCCCCGGTCCTGCACAGTGCTATATATAAAAATCAACAAAAACAACAGAGACAAAAGAGAAATAGAGAGAGATTTGTATATGCCTAACTATTTGTTCCTAGCAGTGAAGATCCTTGTATCTATGAGTCTACCTCTATACAAATGTGTATCCGTGACTATGTCAGAAATGTATTTGTGTGCAATTGTGTTTGCCTGGGTATCTCTGTGTCTATGAGCATGTGTATCTCTGTGTCTGGGAGTGTATATATGTGGGAAAAGCTGCTTGCAGTGTGTTGTGTGTTTGTGGGGCTACTTGTGATCTTGATGCTTGGGGTGCAGGCACCCTAATACACATAGGGATCAGGGTTTATCGGGGATCTTATATATAAAAGACTTTTAAGTAGAATATAAAATCATGCATTTTTTTATTCTTTTTAAAAGTATTTTATGTATGTGAACTCTGAGGATGTCTAAAGTTATTACACAAAATGCGTAGGACCTCTCTTGTTTTTAAATGCACCTTCTGGAATAAATGTATTTATAAATGCACGTGGTGTTCCTGAGTATTCCTGTGGAGATTTAACACAAACAAGGTGCACACGTAGCACCCTGGGGAGCTGCAGGGAGGCGTTGAGGCATACTATATACACTAAAATGGCAGATGTGATTTAACGTAGAGAAATGCAAAGTTGTGCACTTTGGGGTTAAGAATGCACAATCAATTTGCACTCTAAATGGTAGTGAACTAGGGATAACCACACACAAGAAGGATTTGGGAATTGTTATAGACAACAAATTAGGCAGCAATATGCAATGTCAATCTGCAGTTGCTAAGGCCAGTAAGGTTTTGCCATGTATAAATAAGAGGAATAAATTCTCTGGGTGAAAATATAATTTTGGCTCTTTATAAATCGCTGGTAAGACCACACCTTGAATAGCCTGTGCATTTTTGGCACCTGTTCTAAAGAAAGATATCATGGCACTAGAAAAAGTGCAGAGATGAGATACAAAATTGATAAAAGGAATGGAGCATTTTAGTTACAAAGAAAGGTTAAAAAATTAAATCTGTTTAATTTGGAAAAATGGCGCCTCAGAGGGGATATGATAATATTATACAAATATATTAGGGGTCAGTACAAACCATTATCTGGAAATCTATTCATAAACAGGGCTATACATAGGACACAAGGTCACACATTTAGGCTGGAAGAAAGGAGATTTCATCTAAGGCAAAGAAAAGTTTTTTTTTACAGTAAGAGCAATACGGATATGGAATTCTCTACCTGATGGGGTGGTTTTGTCAGAGTCATTACAGATGTTTAAACTGCAATTGGATAAATACTTGCAAAAATATAACAGGGATATAATTTCTAATTAGTAGGGTAATAGCTGCTTGATCCAAGAGGACACCTGACTGCTATTTTGGGGTCAAGAAGGAATTTATTCCTAGTTTGTTGCAAAGTTAGAAGCGCTTCAGACTAGGTTTTTTTGCCTTCTTTTGAATCAACAGCAAAAACATATGTGAGGAAGGCTGAACTTGATGGACGCAAGTCTCTTTTCAGCTATGTAACTATGTAACTATATATCTCATGAGTTCAAATAATATTCATATAGCGATTTTTAATGTAACACTTTTACACTATTTTTGCATTCATGTCTATCTAGGAATAGCTGAAACCCCACATGTACTTTCCTATGTATCCTGTATGTCAAACAAGGCCATTAATGAGGTATCTGCTACTATGTTAAAAGCCATTTTCAGCAAGCTAAGTATATATTACTTTATGTGTATATACATTTTTTCTGTTTATTTAGGCTGTTTTCTATTGCAGATACACATAGATAAACAACCAGGAAAATGACAAAACCGTGCACTTAGTAGAAAAATATAAAATAAAAAAGATTTTAACCATCAGTATGTGAAAATAAGTTATTTGCTCTTAAACCACTAAAAGCACTCTGCTGCAAAATACATCTCACTTACATAACATAGCTAAGGAAACATATAGAAATCTTCTAATCTTGCTTCAAATACCTCCCCCACCCCCAAAATAAACACTGTCAATACTCCGAACTCTTAAAACAAGCGTGTAACCGTATTACTCAGGCTACTGGACCAAAAATCTAAAGCCGATGAAAATAATAATAAAACATCCAGAGTTAAAGATGTAATAGTTCTTGTATAAAAAATGATGACAGTACACCTATATATTCCCAAACCAAATGTCAGAAACAACTGGAATTTTAAAAAAGCCAAATGGCTAACCTCCAATAATCCTAGGTCAATAGTATAACTAATAGTAATTCAGACTCCTGACTTTAATTCTAATCTACATGGGGTCCACATCTGAAAACTAAGTAATTCAATAATTATTTATATGCAAATAGACCCAGGAAATTGGTCGAGAACCAATACTAACTGTGCACCTTGAGAACATATAGGTAGCCTAAATACTAAGTCCTCCGACCAGAGAGGAACTACCTTGTAAGTCTAGGGACACAATGGATCTATCAAGGTGAGTAAAAAAGTTAATAATACCCTATTATTAGCTCAGTCAGAGGACCATGCAATGTGGCTACAGATTACTTAATAAACTTGTGCATACGATACAAATTAGATACACTAGCACTATGTTGCCACTATGCCTATTAATGGGCTGAGCTTGTGGACATAAATAGGTTTAAACTGTAAAAAATGCCAAACGATAATCCAAAGTAGGGTCACTAAATCCACAGCCCTGTTTGAACTAGTACATAAGTCCTCAAGAAATTCACTCAATAACCCATGTTTAGGACCAATAAGGAGGTAAAGAATAGATAGAAATCACATTGTGCTAATGTGCAGAACCATACTTAGATTGTTGGTTACCTGCACATAGTGACAGAGTGCCCTGTGAGAAAAGAAAAGAAAGAAAAACCCGACGCGCATTTCGGTGCCTCGGTAGTGCACCTTCGTCAGGGTTTTTAGTGACCCTACTTTGGATAATTGTCTGGCATTTTTTACAGTTTAAACCTATTTATGTCCACAAGCTCAGCCCATTAATAGGCATAGTGGCAACATAGTGCTAGTGTATCTAATTTGTATTGTATGCACAAGTTTATTAAGTAATCTGTAGCCACATTGCATGGTCCTCTGACTGAGCATTTCACAATAGGGTATTATTAGCTTTTTTACTCACCTTGATAGATCCATTGTGTCCCTAGACTTACAAGGTAGTTCCTCTCTGGTCGGAGGACTTAGTGTTTAGGCTACCTATATGTTCTCAAGGTGCACAGTTAGTATTGGATCTCGACCAATTTCCTGGGTCTATTTGCATGTAAATAATTATTGAATTACTTAGTTTTCAGATGTGGACCCCATGTAGATTAGAATTAAAGTCAGGAGTCTGAATTACTATTAGTTATACTATTGACCTAGGATTATTGGAGGTTAGCCATTTGGCTTTTTAAAATTCCAGTTGTTTCTGACATTTGGTTTGGGAATATATAGGTGTACTGTTATCATTTTTCATACAAGAACTATTACATCTTTAACTCCGGATGTTTTATTATTATTATTATTTTCATCTGCTTTAGATTTCCAGGTTATACTCTGGTGTCTGGATTTTTGGTCCAGTAGCCTGAGTATTGTTCGTAGTTGTTCCTATAGGGGTTAAGCCCCAGGAAACTTCTGGAGTGTCCATTTGGTGTTTTTCTCTACAGGTCGGGGGGAGCAGCACTGTTTCTGCCTACCACCACCTGTAGACTTTTTTGAGTGTAACCGTATTAGACAACAATAACTTAGTACTTTAGCAGAAAGTGGCACATGAATCCTCTCTTAGCCCCTAGTCCACGTATATTGGGATCAGCGGATACCCAGTTTTGGATATGCTAAAAACCAAGCTAAATCCAAGCCACGGGTCGATACTGTGACCTCCCAGTGCCGTGCCAGGAGATACCTATGGTACTGTGACCTCCTAATCAATAAATTTAACCCACTATGAAACCATGTTTCCATTCTCCCTTCACAAGTATTACTATACTAATAAATTAAAATAACTATACTTACTTTACCTACCCTCAATATCACTAAACATGTGTTATCCTGTGAACTATAAGACATTTAACTTGTGTGAATGTTCATATCAGAAAAGATTTAGGTCTCAAAAAAGTGTCTGCTCATTTATGCCATGAGATAGGGGACCTATTAACATTTGCATATCAAACTAATTCTACCCACAATAGCAATTTGAACTGGAATGCAAGTAGATGTCTTCTGCAGAAGATCGCAACTATATTTAACCTTAACTTTACAATACAGTTTTAATTTCACTAGAATTTAGTGTTAGGTACTTAAACTTAGACCATAGACACTAATGCCTATCATTATCAGTCTTGACATTTGAATACAAAACCCTGCCTCTGCTGAGCACAATTGATAGCTATGTAACTGAAACGTGTCAAAATTAGGGGTGTTTGCCATACTAGGCAGTTTAAGAAAAACAAAACCTGTTACTGATTTTACAAACTCTCCCTGCAGCCCAATCCTCCTGTTGTGATATCACTCCCCTTCACTGCAGGGGGAGTGAAGTCCCAAAGCATGGGCTGAGTGGAGGATTTGGGTCACGGGGGCAGCTGTCACCAGCATGCTGTGCGTGTGTCTGAATGGCACCAAATATGCACAGAATTAACATTAGCCTACCAGGAACTCCCATTTCAGCTGGCTAATGATGCTGCTGGAGTTATCCATCCGGCGTTACTAGGCTTTAACTCTGCAATAAACTGAAAAAATGTCCATGCAGACTCCAAACACTGTCACCACTTCAAATCTCTAAAGTGTTAATGGTGTTTGGGGCAGAGTTAATCCAGGGGGGGTGCAGGCTACCTGGAAGCTCTGTATATAGGCAGGGTGTGTAGTGCTATGTTCCACCCATTGTGTAGATCCCGCTGCCTCTCATTAGGACTGCTCCCTCTTTCGCCTGGTGTCGATCTTGCAGGGTAGGGGCCTAACAAGAGGGGGTGGGATGTCGCAGAGGGGCAGAGCCTAGCACTGGACACCCCTATCTACAGAACACCAGGATCGGTTCTGACTTGGGGTAATACTTTAAAATATGTATATAGAAATATTGAATAAATCTATTGTTACTTTGTTTTTCTTTACTTTGTGCATATGATTGTATTTATCAGAAACATATTTCATTATTGAACTGTTTTAACCATTCTAATCTAGAATTATGTACCTCTTAGTTCACAAATCTTTTTTAATGTGCACTTTTAATTCACGTCCAATTACTTCAATCTTCAAAGATTTTTTTATTTATTTTTATTTCCAAGTTAGGAACAACATATACAGGGGACAGCTGAAAGCAGCCATCGACCTCCATCTATTTACTCTTCAATAGAATTATTCAGTTTTACTCATATTGTGCCAGAATTTATTTCTATACCTCTTACGGTATAAATTCTTCAGGGAAGTGGGTTAATTTACCTTGTGCTATCATTAATTGTTCATTTGAAATTACATCTGTCAATGGCCTGTAAAATTATACACTTCAGTAAATGGAGCTTATACTTTATACAGAAATGCTTTATTCTCATATTTGTATAATCCTATATATTAATGCATTGGATATTACTGCTTCTGGTACATGTATATGAGAAATGTAACATGAAATTATTTGAAGCATGAATCTTGTAGACACTGAGTGGGAGCAAGTGCGTTATATCAAGGGCTGAAGTGTACATATATTTGTCTAAATCTTTGATGCATGTGAACCTGTACATAATTGGGAAAAAACAATGGCAAATTTAAACGTACAGTCTCTATAAACAACATAGACAGTGAAACTAAACAGGGTTATTTATTTTAAGGGTACTCTGTGCATTGTCCGTTCATCATATTTTCTATTTTAGCAAATTAACGCAAATATGTTTTTTTTTTTTTAAAGATTTAGTAAAATTATGGTCGAAACCAAAAGCTCCTGTCAGTATTGGATCATATGTTTTGTAAAATATTAAACAGGTTTGCAATATTGTTACATGCCATCTCACAGGCAGAACATGTTTTCTAATACGGTACTGCAACCCAATAGGCATTGTTATTTAATCATTGTTGTGCATAGTATGACTAAGGGTTGGCTATCTGTTGCCCCTAATCTTAGGACAGAATAGAAAGATACACATTTTATTTTATGGGAGTTATAATCCAAGAGACTGATGATTTGGGACCCATAGCCACGGTCAAGGGGCTATGCCATTATTGGGGGGTAGACAATGGCATGCCCACTCCCTCTGTTGTATAAGTAATTAGGGCCCTTATACACCATGAATAGGTGGGGACTGGGAGGGACACTAGGCCCTCCCCTGATTATTAATATAAGGGGTTACACCCAAGAGGACATTGGGTCATTTTACTATTAATGTTAGTGCCCTCCTAAAGTGCCAATGACTGAGGGCTTAATATAAGTAGGACCCTCACTTACTGCTAATGGGTGAGGGCTGGGTGGACACACTAGGTCTTCCTCCCATTAACATTAGAATAGGCAACACCAATGGCTGTTATTGCACAGGCCCCATCTCAATGGAATGGGGACTATTTTAGTGACTGGGCAGCAATCGCTGCCTAGTCACTATTTTTTATATATTTTCCCCCACTAGCTGCATGGCAGGTGGGGCCCCATGGAGGTAAAATACCTCCATTATAGTAATATGGGGATCTTATTGACCTCCATAGAATTTTAATGTATTATTATTAATAATATCATTATTATTGTTATTATTATTTATTTACATTTTTTTTTATGTGGTGGCTGGCTAGCAAGTGCTGATCAGCAACCACATAATTAACCCTTGCAGTTTAGATTTTTCTTTTCATTTGAGACAGATTTGAAACCTCCAGGTGCATATTTGCAGTATTTGGTGCAGATTTCAGCCGTTTGCAGGTGTTTGGTCTGGCTGAAATCTTGACCAAATTCAGATTCATTCGGGGTCTGAATTAAAAAATCCAGACATTGTTCAATTCCACGAACACTGTCCAGATTTTACAGTCTGAAATTCCCTGTATACAACGGAATGGGCTATTAGGACTTTAGTTAATAACTCTGATAGTAATCACAGCTAGAAAAATACCCTCTTCTACTTGATAATCAACCCTTGTATCAAAGTTCCATGTATTACAAATATTTCTTTTCAAAGAAGCTATTGAAAGTATCTTCCATGCTAGTGACACAAATTGAAAGGCTTGATGATCCCAACTACAGACTGTTACAGGGTAATTTATTAAGGTGAGAATTCCAGGTGATTTCAAAGTGAATTTCAGATCTAAGGACAAAATAGACAAAATGCAAACATTCTCTAAGACACCCATGGGTTCAGTTCAGCAACCCTGGCCTTAAACTTGAAATTCACTTTCATTTCTCAGTTTAGCAAATAACCCTATTAGTATGTAGCAGAAACTAGGCAATTACAACCACGTATAAACTGTGTGAGTTACGGCTGGCTTCAGCTTCCTATCTCGAACTGACCTCAAATGACTTTTTCAGCCAACTTTCCTCAGGAACTTGGTTGAAAAGACAGACCTTTGCTAATAGACTCGTAATGATCCCTGTTCTATTTGCATGGTATTATGTTGTCCTGACAAATTTAGGTTACTCCCATGAAGCTTTGTGATTGCCTCTCCAACCTTCCTGTTCCTTTCTAATATACTTTAATAAAATTATATTTTTATGTGAACCCGTTCTGTCAGTCATTTGTGTGTGAGTGCAGGTCCCCCCACCCCCCTCTCCTTTTTTTGTTCTCTTTCAGACAAATTATGCTAGACTATTCAATATATAATTGTAATGAGATAATGCAGGACTAAAATACAAATACACTTAGAACCCCAGGCAAAAAAATTGACAAGAAGAAATTATGGGCGTTACGTAAATCCATAAATGTATGTAGACTAAAACATTAGATGCTTGAAAGACATTACAACATTTAATTCACGAGAGAGTAAAATATGTTCATACCACTTTTCATAACCGTGTTTCCATTTCAAATGACTTCAAATTGTTACCACTTTGCGTTAATGGATCAGTTGATGGTCAGTGAATTAGGAAGAGAGAAAGATAGTTTATTATAATGCCATGTAATATATCTTGAAACATTATTCGTACAGAACTTATGATACATACGAGAAAACAATTAATCATTGTCAATGTCTAATACAAGCCATTATTAATTAAAAAGCAGATAAATGTATTTCTAAACTGGGACAGAAAATGCATTTATGGCTCTCCGATCTCTGCTGTGCTCGATGCTATGTTCTCTTTGTCTCATTTTCTTCTTTTCTTGACAAGAATAATCTGGCAGATCATATTTTCATACTAAAACAAAGCAGATGTGTAATTAACTTTTCAAGACAAATTTATTTCACCCTTTTTCAGTTTTGTTTTTTATGCTTTAGAATACGTTCTTTTTTAAAGGCACAAGCAAAGCCTGGTCGCGTGCCACGAATTTAAATATTTTTCGAATATGCAATGCCAAGCAAACTATTGCTAAAATAATATTTTTGATGTCTAATTTCATGTACTATACCTTAAGTTTTGTAATTAAAAAGCTGACAGAAGAACATTTTTATAAACTAAAACATTGTGGCCATTCAAACACAAACTCGATCTAGTTTCGAACATTATGGTTTACATTAGATAAAGCAGAGAAGACAATATTTTGACAACAGGCTTGATTTACGTCTAAATACTCACACTTTAGCACTAACTGTAGCTGACTGGTATGTGGTATGTACCTGGTATTCTACAGTTAACCGTGATGATAAATTGTGTTTTTTTGATCTTTTTGGGGTTTCTAAGTACTGTTTGTGTCTTGAATCCACATTCTTGTAATCAGTTCAATCTAAACTACTCAAAAGCCAGGAAGATATTATTTTGGTGCGTCTGAGTTTAAGTGCTAATCCATCAAAGAACCAGAGGAGACTTCTCAAGGCAACATTCAGCAAGATGCATCTGCTTCTCATCTGTGGTGCCCTGGGCCACTGGGTTATATTTCTCTAGTTTAAGAATCCTCTTATATATTTAGTCTGTGTGAAAACTAAACTATTTTAAGATACATATTGAGAATGACAAACTGCATATAGCACATAGTTCTTTAAATTTAGGCACGCATCCGCTCATACACTTTTTACTTTTTGCTTACCTTGTAGCATCGGGATTTATTAAAAGTTGGGAACCTGCTTACAAACCTGTTTAAACAGGAAAAATCCATCTTCTATTTAGAATTTTTATTTTCTGCTAATGTGGTATTGTCTCCACAATTTATTAATTATTATTATTAATGAATAGACCCCTGAATATCATGAGCATTCCAATTTTTATGTGAATGAGACATTACCAAACTATTATATATTATTATTGCCCCGCAAGATTTATAAGTAACCTTTTGATTTATAGATCTGTTTATGTACGCCTTAAAGCCTCAATCAAACAGTATATTTAAAACATTTCCACAATTTAGTGATAGTGCTTTTATTTTACAAACCTTTTTCACAAGTAAATATTCAGGGTCATATTTTTTTTCGTAATCAAACTTACTTATTTTCATAATAATAATTGTAGGTGACAATGGGGTTTATCTACAAGCTTTCATCCTGTTAAGCAAATGTTAACCACATGTTAGATTAATTTCCAATGATGTCTTAAAGCAGAGTTTCCCAACCCAGTCCTCAAGAACCCCTACCAGTCCAGGATTTAGGGATTACCCAGTTGTGTCTAAAGTGTTTTTTCCTATGGAGATTCCAGTGATGCTGGAAGTACTCATGCAAATAAAGAAGAGAGATTCATGGCCAGATGTACTTATTATACTAAAGCTGACTAAACAGTCAATCTGTGTTTAGATAGTACACCTGACTTCTTCTAGCAAGCTTGCTATTTCATAATAGTATGAAAATCTATTTCAAAAAACATAATTTGAGAATATTTGGTAACAATTCAGTATTTTTTCTTGGGTTGAAGGAACACTATAGGGTCAGGAACACAAACATGAATTCCTGACAATATAGTGTTAAACTAACTATTTAAGTAGCTGCCTTCCCTTTATTCCCCTTACAATTGTATTTTACTCACCTTTATTCCAGCACCGTGTGGGTTCCGCCAGCACTGACCCGGCCCCTGATCTGCCTCTTTGACTGACATCATCAGAATTGTTGATCTCAGCCAATCCAATGCTTTCCCATAGGAAAATAGGAAAGCATTGGAAAATCCATAGGAAAGCATTGGATTGGCTGAGATAGTCAATTCTGATGATCTGAGGAAAGGAGGCGGGCTAAGGGGCAAAGCCAAATGCCGCCCTAGTCAATCAGCATCTCCTCATAGAGATGGATTGAATCAATGCATTTCTATGGGGAAAGTTCAACATCTCCATGCTCTGCACTGTGCAGCACTGACCCAGGAAGCACTTCTAGTATAAACACTGCTTACATTACAAAGACTGCAGGGGATGACTATACTAACCAGAACAACTACATCGTGGCGTGGTTACGTTATACTAGCAGGACGCTACTTGCCCCGCCTCCTAATATGAACATAGTACCTCGGACCACCAGTACAGCCGGCAACTGGACATACAGGAGGATACAGACGTGTAAGAGGGGAATGGCACATTCTATGAAGGGCTTTGTGGCAATACCTGTTTTTTAATAATGACCTTTGGATTTTATGAAATAAAGTTTAATCTGGATATTTTGACATCCATCGTGTTATTGGAAGTCTGGCACAGCAACGATAAAACATCAAGCACACACACACAGCCTGACAGTTTCTTCCATGCTCAATGTTTGTGAGTTTGACTAATATAGTTTTCTTGTGTATTTTCTAATATTTTCCTTTCAATGCTGCTCTGTTATTTGTGTTCTTTCTTTGCAGATTGTGATGCTGACCAAGTACTGTAAGTGATTTTGGCACTTGATTTTTCATTTGTTCTGACACATTGTCTTTCACGGATATTTTATTCTGTGCACTAGCTTGTAACGTAATGTATGCACTTTATTGTGGATGAACACTGGATTTAATGCTGCCTTGAGTCTATACACAAATTATTTCTTTATTTGCACGATTTAAAGGCATAGCACACTTTAATTAATGGAATTATATTATTTAAGTGTTGTTGGGAGCTAAACACACATTTAAGGTGCTACTAATATATTAATTTATTGTGGTTTTTAATTTTTGATTTTATTAATATTTTTAAGCGCCATCCTTCACTTGTAAGATCTTTTGTAGGATAGCTTTATGCCTATCCCACGCATGCTTAAAAACTCCCTCACTGTGTTAACCTCTACCACTTCAACTGGAAGGCTATTCCATGCATCCACTACCCTCTCAGTAAAGTAATACTTCCTGATAATATTTTTAAACCTTTGCCCCTCTAATTTAAGACTATGTCCTCTTGTTGTGGTAGTTGTTCTTCTTTTAAATATAGTCTCCTCCTTTACTGTGTTGATTCCCTTTATATATTTAAATGTTTCTATCATATCCCCCCTGTCTTGTCTTTCCTCCAAGCAATACATGTTAAGTTCTTTTAACCTTTCCTGGTAAGTTTTAGCCTGCAATCCATTAACCCGTTTAGTAGCCCTTCTCTGAACCCTCTCTAAGGTATCAATATCCTTCTGGAGAGACAGTCTCCAGTACTGTGTACAATACTCCAAGTGAGGTCTCACCAGTGTTCTGTACAATGGCATGAGCACTTCCCTCTTTCTACTGCTAATACCTCTCCCTATACAACCAAGCATTCTGCTAGCATTTCCTGCTGCTCTATTACATTGTCTGCCTACCTTTAAGTCCTCAGAAATAATCACCCCTAAATCCTTTTCCTCAGATGTTGAGGTTAGGACTCTATCAAATATTCTATACTCTGCCATTGGGTTTTTGCACCCAAGATGCATTATCTTGCACTTATCCACATTAAATGTTAGTTGTGACAGCTCTGACCATTTTTCTAGTTTACCTAAATCATTTGCAATTTGGCTTATCCCTTCTGGAACATCAACCCTGTTACATATCTTAGTATCATCAGCAAAAAGACATACCTTACCATTAAGTCCTTTGCAATATCACTAATAAAAATATTAAAGAGAATGGGTCCAAGTGCAGATCCCTGAGGTACCCCACTGGTGACAAGTCCAAGCTTTCAATATAGCAAGCTGGACAATGAAGCACATCTTAAACACTATCCCTGCAGGTGTGAACCCTTTATTATTAATAGTTATACCTTTAACAAATGAGCAGTCCACGCTAACTCAGGACAAGTAAAATTATTAATTTTATAATAGTTATTTAGTTTTTTATTATTTAAAACAAATATGTGTAATGGCATCTGTGTGTATAGTTTTGCAATACATATTTACAAGTCCATACATCTTTTAAGTGTATCTACTTATCTACCCTTGCTCTATGGTGGCTCTTTAGACAGAGACACAACTTTTCTGACCAAAAAACATGCCAATAATCCAAGTGATTTTTTTGGGGGGGAATCCTGAAAGCATGCACCAGTACTGATCACCTTAAACATAAACACTTATGCGCCATTCACATTTACCATAGTCTTGGAGAAAAGACACTTCCAATCTAAGAGGTCTCAAAGATGGCTGCCCTGTGGTGCAATGTTAAACTATTTACAGAATGAAGTGTTAACTTATATGTATAGAAATATACCAGAAAATAATATACAAAGAGACTATGCTACATGTAACATATATTTTTTGATAATAGCAGAGAAATATGCTCTCTGATTATAAAAAGGCTTCCGAAAATTATATTTTATTATAAATACTCTCCGAATTGCCTACTTCCCATTGTTTATAAAAAATATCTATTTTTTAAGGATGCTTCTGTTTCAATCAGACATTTTGCTCAGATGACATTGCTTTGCATTGGTTCTCTATATATAGATTTATATTGTTAGCTGTACACACAACAAAAAGCTTTGTAAACATTCCCCATAGCAACCAAATTTGAACTTCATTAAACTATTGGTATTGGCTTCTGTTGGTAATATTATCAGCTAAAAGAAGAGCACAGTTATCTACAATGACGGTAAAAAAAATCACCACATTTGTCTCGGTGATACCCTAAGATTACAGAAAACCGAGGTCTAACCTTAACCCTACACATTTAGATCAAAAAAACATGTTTAACGTGTTTGTTTGCTTTTAATTTTTGTGTTTCACATTGTTTACTCCTATGTAATTCTGTGCTATGCCTACATATATGTTATCAGAAGAATGCCCTTTCTGTCCTTTATAAAATAATAAACAATATGTACGGGTGCACTTAAAGAGAAAGCAATAAATCAGGGTGGATGTAGAATATAATTTGAAATCTTTAATATGTATGTATTAATGAATGCATATTACCATATTGAATTACTGGGCAACTAGGGGAAGATGTTTAAACAGACAACTAACCAGTTATATAGTGAAATACAATCTGCTAGCAATCCCAGTGTCTCCCTGTAATATTAATGAATATATATTACCATTTGTATTTATTAGTGGAATTTGTTAGAGTGTCAAAAAACTATGTTGTAGTGGAGGACGCATTCTGTTAACTATCCCAGTTGTCCCCTAAGGTTATAGCGATAACAGGAAGAACCAGAAAAGAACAATGTCCTTGAAAGTTAGGCAGTAATTTGGATACTATGAGTAGACAAGGACTATATAATGTATGTCCAAAAGAGAGCATCTTTAATCATATGTGAGGAACTGACTCTGCTGGGTTTCGAAACCCTGGTTTCCATGCTGCTTAACCTCTTCCTTAATAGTTTACCAGTCTGCCTTTTGCAAATTTACCTGAGATCTGATAACCTTGACTCTACAAGCAATCATATCTGTGCCAACTCTCTTCAGCTGCGTCTGGTTAGGTGTCTTGTTCTTGGCCTATATAAGCCACTTCCTGTCTCTGTACCTTTGCCAGATTATTGTGGTTCCTGTACTCTATAATCAAGCTTGTTCCTGTTTCTCCTACCTGCTGTGAATTTGAACCGTTTGACTTGGCTGCTTCTTCTTCCCACTGACCTCAGCTTGCCTTACTACAAATACCATCTTTCTGTTCCAGTCTCTCATCTCTGCTTAAGACCAGATGGCCACTCAAGGCTCAGGGGCTCAACCACCTGGGTAACGAGTGGCTACTTCTGGCAGAAAATATTGCTGATCTGGCTGCTGGACTCCAAACCTTTGTAACATCAATATCATTACATCATGTGAGAGCACAGATTACCTAAGCAAGCATGCTCTCTTACCAAGAAGGAAGATCTTGTACCAGGAAAGAGGGTTCCACCAAAGGTTATCTGTTACTTTGCTGAAATATCTTTGTCAACTAAGAAGTATTTTCATCATATTGCTATTTTCTATACTGAGGTTTCATATGCCTTAGAATAAACATTATTGGGGATTCTGAAATGGTGTGTTATTGTTCTACTGAAGTATTGCGTCAGACGGAAGTTGGTTTATGGCAAACATACACAAATATTAAACAAGCATTTCCAGTGTATTTTCAGTAGAGAGAAAGGCCTTAGTCACAGATGCACAGAACACTTAAAAAGGCTCAGCAATGAAGGGGTTAAGCAGACTCTATATACTTTATATCTGTGATAAATAAAAATCCTAAAATACCAATGCAAGTTAGATGATAGAGTGTAGAGAGATGGGAAATATAATCAGAAATTGTGCTTTAACCCTTCACTCACAACGTTATGTATACACATTCTAGTTTCATTAACTTTTCAAAATGTAGTCCATAACGCTTTATTCACCTTCATTTATATTCCAGGAATGATTAAATAACTGTAGAAAAACCCATGTCTCTGCCCAGAATCTAGTCCACTCTATTATGGTCTACATACACGCTAAAAATGGCAGCTCCCCCATTACTAAAAAGTTAAGGAGGTTTCAGTGGGTCATACCATTGCTTGCAGTAAGGGGGGTGGCATTACATTAGCATTCCATAGACCAATACAGTTATAGTGTTTTTTTTATATACCTTTATTTCAGAAATATATGATTTACCTGTACTTACTGCATGTGTCATTATTCTTGAATGCAGAAATCCTTTTTACGTAGTTGTATACATTTTAGTAAGTAGTATTGCTAGTTATGCCATCAAGGTCTTACATATAACTAAAAGCAGGCTATTTGACATTCTTTTTGTAAATGAGAAAAAATTCATTTAGTTTTTATTCTAACAGTTCAGACCCTGTGTGAAAAATAGCAAAATAAAGGACAATGTATATTGTCTAAAGTGTTTCATTACCCCCAAAAAATTCTGTAAAAGATGAATAAATGAAAAATAAAGTATGAACATTTAGATAATGTGTATAGAGATGATACCTCAAATAGTATAATGGTATCCGAATATACTTATCTGATAAAGTTACAACAGCCTCTCAAGGTCGTAGCCCAGTTCCTGACCTTTTACAACATATACATAGACACAAAAGGAATAGAGAGTCGGCTGTGTATAATCTAGAATAAGAACAAAAAGAATACGTAGTGTAATACAGCTAGAAACAAATTATAGTGCACTGATATAATAATGCACTCACAGGATTCAAATGGATAATGCGCCAAAAAGGTGCCTGCCCCCGTGGGCGGCTAAACGTCTCCACTCTCCACTGGAACTCCAAGCAAACCAAAATATGGAATGAGACTCCAATATAGGTAGGGTAAAATAAATATGCAGATTTATTTATAGAAAAATGACCAAATACATAGGCCACATAAATAATACAGTAATTAAAAGCATGCATTTTTTGTATCTGAATGCTTTTAATTACTGTATTATTTGCTTTTGGTCCCTGAGGAAGTTCCTTTGCATAGGAACGAAACGCGTAGGACCTCATTTTATTTTATTTATGTGGCCTATGTATTTGGTCATTTTTCTATAAATAAATCTGCATATTTATTTTACCCTACCTATATTGGAGTCTCATTCCATATTTTGGTCCGCTTGGAGTTCCAGTGGAGAGTGGAGACGTTTAGCCGCCCACGGGGGCAGGCACCTTTTTGGCGCATTATCCATTTGAATCCTGTGAGTGCATTATTATATCAGCGCACTATAATTTGTTTCTAGCTGTATTACACTACGTATTCTTTTTGTTCTTATTCTAGATTATACACAGCCGACTCTCTATTCCTTTTGTGTCTATGAACATTTAGATAAGTTTAATGTCTAAAAAGCAATATACCGTATATACTCGAGTATAAGACGAGTTTTTCACCACATTTTTTTGTGCTTAAAAACCCCCACTCATCTTATACTCGAGTCACTGTCTGTATTATGGCAACTTACATTGCCATAATACAGACCAGGACCGCCAGGCTCACTACAAGCCCGGCGGTCCTGTTGGGGGCTGGCAGAGAGCTGTAACTTACCTTTCCTGCAGCTCCTGTCAGCTCCCTTCTCTCTCCTCCGGTCCGTCAGCTCCCCTTCACCTCCATTCCGGTCAGCTCCCTTCTCCTCCACTGTAAGTCTCGCGAGAGCCGCGGGGTCAGACCACGAGACTTGCAGTGGAGCTGACAGGGGAGCTGACCGGACCGGAGGAGAAAGGAGCTGACAAGAGCTGCAGGAAAGGTAAGTAACAACTCTTTGCCAGCCCCCCTCCTACACAGCCAATGCCACTGGACCACCAGAGAATGAGAGCCCCCTCCCTGACTATGTATCAAGCAGTGAGGGAGGACAAAAAAAATAAAATAAAAAAATAAAAATAAAAATTTAAATGATAATAAAATAAAAATATTAATAATTTAAAAAAAAATAATTTTAAAATAATAATAATTTTAAAAAAAATGCCCACCCCCCACCAAGGCTCTGCATCACATACACCATTCATACACACACTGCATTCATACAAACACACTGCATTCATACAAACACACTGCATTATATACATACAAACACTGCATTCATTATATACACACACTGTAAATAAATTAAATTAATCTAATTTTTGAGGATCTAATTTTATTTAGAAATTTACCAGTAGCTGCTGCATTTCCCACTCTAGTCTTATACTCGAGTCAATAAGTTTTCCCAGTTTTTTGGGGTAAAATTAGGGATCTCGACTTATATTCGGGTCGACTTATACTCAAGTATATACGGTAAGTATAACAATGATGTTGTAGTATATGTTATGTGCTAACTATTTACACCATATTTCAAATAAATGTTATGCTGATATATTTTTGACCAAAAGTTCTAGCTAGTGAAAAGGTTAAAAGAAAATTATGAGGGGGAAATGCCCCAATTGTTTTAAATGCATTATATAGAAAATTGTAAAATATTTTTTAAAAATAAATTAAATTATACTTCCCTTATATACTTCAGTTTTTTAGCACTGGTTAGTGCATCTGTATGGTGCTTTAGACAGACACCTCAATCAAAATCTAAAGCAAAAATGTGAACCCCACAAGAAATCTAACAATAATATAATTAGAACAATATTAAAAGGATATGTTACCCTCTTATTATCTAATTGTCTGCTTCCTCCCAAATCTTTAATATAAATATAAAACCAAAATTCTACAGACAGAACATACAAAAGAACCAAACATTGAATAGTATATCAAAACATATGAGTATAAAATAGTAAAATGATGCACTCACAAGGTAATAGAAATTACTGTGCATCTAGTAGCTATGGATTCTCTCTTCCAAGTCTCCGATTCTCACCCTGCAGAGCTTAAATGTAAAGGATGCAGCATATTGCAAAATTGTGTTTGAAAATACACCTTTAATGAATTGTTTACACTTATAAAAATAAAAAATAAATTCTCGTGCTGAGGCATTGACTGACAAGGGAGAGTAGAAAAGATGGTCCCACAGGAAGTCCTTCTGCTCTCCTCCCATCACAACCACAGAGCATGTGCTGTGGGCAGAGGAAGGTCCTGACGTGGGTATTACACAATGATGTAAAAGGAATGGTTTCTGCAAAATTATAGACATCAGTGTTAATACCATACAATACAAGTGATCTTAGCCTGAGAATCGTGTTATACTGCTTTGCATTGGTAGCACACAAGAAGAGTAATTATGAAAAACACAATTGATGTAATTAGAATGTGTGGATTTTTTTTAACAAAAATCCCTCGTACCATATAAAAAAAAAAAACACAAAACAGAAAAAAAACCACACAAAATATATGCACCACATAGCTCCACAGCAATAAATTGCGGTGTAACTGCCTGTCTGGCAAAGCTCCACAGTAACAAAACTCCCAGTACAGTGCAGCCTGTCTAAGCAAATACAGCCACTCAGTATCATGCAGATAAACACCACATGGATGCAACTGATAAAATGATATAGATGATACAACAAATTGATATGTAAATGTCTAATGACAGGTTGTGTAGCCAAACGAGGCTTAAAAATAAAGTAATAAAAATGCGTTAAAAGATAAGCCAAATGTACTGAACCAAAGTGAAAATGTAGCATGGCTGAAAGTACTGAAGCAAAGTGAATACATAGCGTGGCCAAACATAGGCCAAATGTACTGAAACCAAAATGAATATGCAGTAGGCTTAATGCACTAAACCAAAGTGCATATGTAGCTCAATGTAGATCCAATGTACAAAAACAAAAGCAAATGTGTAGCGTGGCCAAACACAGGCCAAATGTACTGGACCAAAGTAAATATGTAGTGTGGTTGAACATACTGCATCAAAGTAAATATGTAGCTCAACGGAACTGTCAGGATTACAGAATGATCCAGCATGTAGAGTTGTGTAACACAGGAGGACTGATAGGTAACGTATACCAGACGTACGAATGGCCGGACTAACGTACCGAAGAATAGTCAGGAATAGCCGAGGTCAAGGGATACAGAAAGAGACACAACGATAAGGAAAAGCCAGGGGTCAGGGATGCCAGAAAACAGGGAAGTCAAAAACAATGCCAAAGTCAAATAACCAGAATTACCAGAATCAATAAAACGCTCTTGGACAACCACAAGGAAAAACACAACAGGGCACTGAGCAGGATGAGAACTGGGCCTAAATATCCCTCCTCTAGATCTGATGGGCTGTAACCGGCCTTTGACCCCAAAGGCAGTTACCAAGTTTCCATTTGCATAATTGCTGCTCAACATTAACCCTTCTGTGGATTTGGTTGCTGCTCGGCACAACTTTTCCTGTGTGGACAGTAAATGTCATTAACCACATTTTTCCAAGTGGATGAATATGTGACAGGAACATAGGCTCAATGTACAATATTAAATAGCAGAGAACTGGGGGAGGTTGACCAAGGGTCAGGCTCCCAACTCAATGAACAGATTCCACCGATGCTGAAACACATGCCCAAACTGGGAAGCCTGTGAACCAGCAGTTGTGTGTGGTAACCTAGCACCCAGGTCACAATTGTTGACAGAACAAGGAAGTACCTGGGAGGATATAGGCCGGACAAAACACCAAAAGTTTCAGAAAGGGAGTGCATGGCCGAAACATCACCTTTTTTTTTCTTTGGCACCCTAATAAATTATCTGTGGGCTTAAAGGTTTATGCTGGACAGTCTTGTTTTTTTCAATGCTGTTGTCTGGGCTGGCTCAGGGCTGAGCCAGGGTCCATGCATCCTTGAGTGAATATTCATTGTTTATTTTGCTTAAGTACAAAACAATTAAACTAAGGCTGTGTCCTTTAAGGAATTAAGAATTTTGAACAGCCACTCAATTCAGACACCCTGCTGTGCGTTAAACGGAGAACTTAAAAAAATCACCTCCTGGGACATACTGAGCACGTCTGAGGTGCTCTCTGATTGAACAAAGCTCAGAAATAAGCTAACTTCTACACATGACCAGTTGCCCTTAACTGCTTAAACAGACACTCATCTTTCATTATGAGTGACTCGGTCTGTGCTAAAATGGAAGAAGTATAAGGGAGATTAGAGAATATATTTATTATTTATAATATAAATTTGCAAGTTCACACATTCCCAAAGGTAAACACTATTGACATTGTTTATCTTTGGGAAAGTGTTAACTTACTAATTCTTTATAGCAATGTATACATTTTTCTGACATTTTTTTTACAACAGTTTTATGGTACAACACTACCGTATGGACAAACCTCCACTGCTCTGCACATCGGACCAACTAAGCTTTGTTTAAATAGCACAGCACACCTTTTGCTGACCATGTTTATCCATTAATATCCTCTTTCTACTCATGTTCTACTCATGTTCTGGCCTGAGTTAGTTCATAAACAGATGTCATCTCAAGCAAATGACTATGAGTTCAGTGTACTCCAATGGCCTCTGCAGTCATCAGCTCCTATGCCAAATGAGCACATTTACTATAAGGTGCAATGGAATATTTGTAACTTGAATGTACAGCCTGCAGTCCTGTAGGAACTGCATGAAGAGATCATAGGAGTAAAGACGTCCTAACCAGTATTACAATAGAGTATCTTATACAGTTACCACTGAACTTATATAGGCTATCTAATTAGTCAATTTAAAAGCAAAGTGTTACCACCATCCAGAGACAGACAACTTGGAAACATACATAGAAACATTGAAACATAGAATGTGACGGCAGATAAGAACCATCTAGTCTGCCCAATTTTCTAAATACTTTCATTAGTCCCTGGCCTTATCTTATAGTTAGGATAGCCTTATGCCGATCCCACGCATGCTTAAACTCCTTTACTGTGTTAACCTCTACCACTTCAGCTGGAAGGCTATTCCATGCATCCACTACCCTCTCAGTAAAGTAATACTTCCGGATATTATTTTTAAACCTTTGTCCCTCTAATTTAAGACTATGTCCTCTTGTTGTGGTAGTTTCTCTTCTTTTAAATATAGTCTCTTCCTTTACTGTGTTAGTTCCCTTTCTGTATTTAATTGTTTCTATCAAAACCCCCCGTCTCGTCTTTCCTTGTTTATATCCAGTCCTCTCCGCTCAAGAATATCTCTTTACAAACACCACGTAATGTTTGACAACTATGGGTTATATATAAAATAACTTTATAACTTTAAACAGAAAACATAACATAGCATGAATTATTCTAACAATGCACATTATTATGTTCTTACCCTGAATCTAAGTCATATGTTAGACTGTTGTAATAACCCATCCTATTAAGTGTGTAATAAAATCAATGGACCTTAAAAACCACATTTAGTGTCTTGATAGTCAAACAATGTGTATAATAGTTGAAATACCAGTAGATTAAACATATAAGAAATATTCAGAGAACTCTGGGATTCTAAACTGATATGACTCCTGTGTCGAAACACACCTAAAATGTAAGAAAGCATTGTTTACAAAGACAAACATACATTTTAGAAAAAAAAAATAGATGTAAAATAAAATGTAAATTTGTATTTGAAATAAATCTGCTGGTATTTTTGGGAGCAAACTCCTAAAACTATGCACTCTTATTTCATAGTTTTGTGTTGCAGACTACCAATCAGTCAGCATTTGTGCCTATCATGAATCTAAATACCTCTCTACCGCCTCTTTTGCTATCTTGCAGGTCACAATTAGGGCCGGACTGGCCCACAGGGATACCGGGAAATTTCCCGGTAGGCCGTCGGCACCTGGGGCTGGACAGACAGCTGGCTGAACTGCGGCCCAGGGGGGAGCTGGCTGTTCTAATGGCCGCAGGGGGGTGCTGGCTGTTCCGACGGCCGCAGGGGGGAGCTGGCTGTTCCAACGGCCACAGGGGGGAGCTGGTTGTTCCGGCGGCCACAGCTATTCCTTTTTTATTTTATTAATATTTAAACATTATGCTACAATTATAGAATTCAATACCCAGCAGTTTATGCAAGCTATATAGTAAATGCATTTTGCTATTGGCTAGAATATTGCTGATGTGTCATTATACTACTCTATAAAGTGCATTGTGTGATACACTTGTCTCCTGGCTGTTCTGGCGGCTTCAGGGGGGAGCTGGCTGTGCTGGCTCTGCTCCCCCACCCTCGCACGCTACTTAATGAGACTGGGGCCGGAATATCCGGTCTCATTAAGCTGCGCTCTGGGGAGCAGAGCCAGCACAGCCAGGAGCCAGCTCCCCCCCTGTGGCAGCCAGCACACCTGACCCAGCTGTTTGCCCTGGATGCCGGTCGCCTACATGTAGCTATATTATGTGTTTGTATGTGTGTGTGTGTCTGTGTCATGCTGTGTGTCATGGTGTGTCTGTGTGTCATAGTGTGTGCCTGTGTGTCATGGTGTGTGTGTCATGGTGTGTGTCTGTCTGTCATGGTGTGTGTGTGTGTCATGGTGTCTGTCTGTCATAGTGTGTGTCTGTCTGTCATGGTGTGTGTGTCTGTTTGTCTGTGTCATGTGTGTGTGTGTCTGTCAAGGTGTGTGTGTGTCTGTCATGGTATGCGTGTGTCTATCAAGGTGTATGTGTGTGTCTATCAAGGTGTATGTGTGTGTCTGTCAAGGTGGTGTGTGTCTGTCATGGTGTGTGTGTGTCTGTCATGGTATGTGTGTGTCTGTCATGGTATGTGTGTGTCTGTCATGGTGTGTGTCTGTAATGGGGTGTGTGTGTCTGTCATCTGTCATGGTATATGTGTGTGTCTGTGTCTGTCATGGTGTGTCTGTGTGTGTTTAAAAAATAGTGTTTTTACTCACCTTTTGTTTTTTCCCCATGCCGTGCTGCAGGGCTGACATAGATTTTTTTCCAGGGCTGCTTTGTATCCCCAGTCTGGCCCTGGTCACAATTAACTCAGCCATGAGGGTAAGACAATTGTGTGATGTATAGTCTCTCTGCATAAAGTAGAGGAATTGACTGCAACTATTGTACAGCTTAATGATTAAAAACTAAACTTAACCAGCACAAATGCCAGATTCAGAATGAGTTTGTTTAGCAGAACATGAATATCCACTCTTGAAGTAAAAGGAAAAAAATGGTTTTATCACAAAACTCCAAATTATCCCCTGCAAACATTTTGTTGCTTAATTGTACACAAGCCAACATAGTACAAATCCATATTTTCGGCAACGAGCCATCAGCACAAATATAAAAATACCCTTAGTGCTTATGAAAAGCATTCCTACTCACATTAATGATTTTCTTCACATGTTATTTTATTTTGTTGGGCGTATTTGAAAATTGTTGTGCAAATAGCTTTGAAGCTATTCCTTTTTTATTTTAGTAATATTCATACATTATGCTACAATTATAGAATGCAATACCCAGCAGTTTATGCAAGCTATATAGTAAATGCATTTTGCTATTGGCTAGAATATTGCTGATGTGTCATTATACTACTTTATAAAGTGCATTGTGTGATACACTTGTCTAAAAATAGCAAATTGAATGTGTATAGACACTACATACTTGCAAGTCTCTAAATGAATGTCCCACAACTCATTTATCTAAAACTATATTCTTATACTTCTTGATTTATATGTAATTGATCAAAAACATTACTTTTAAATGTTATGAAACAAAAATCACAAATGAACGTTACAAAACATATACCACTGGGGCTATAATTTTTGTATTGAAATAATGCTTAAAACTATCTGGGGAGTTATTAAAAAAAAACAGCAAACTGTGCTGGTTTGACAACCACCTTTAAAAAAATGTAGGTCAAAATAGTAGAGTTGACAAATCTCTTCAACCAGCCTAGATGGAGGCTGTGTTCCCAAATGGACTATGTTGCCCTACATTTCTAAATTTGGTATCCAAATAATCACAGCTTATTTTTGTAAATAAACCTTTGTTTAGGTGATTGATAAATTATTGCTCAAACATTTATGTAAACGCGTTTTGTTTACTTTGTCCTCTGGATTTTATTTCCTTTGGTGATTTCTTTGTGTTTTCGTTTAGAAAGAAACACTAGTTATTCTCATGGTAAAAAAAAATTGTGCAATAATTGTAAATGTCAACGTTAATTTGCATTTTACGTTTAGAAAGGGACTACACTCGGAACGATTGCTAGTTTCCTTACCCTTCATTAAATGTGGGTTGAACGTGTTGGCTCTCTCTGTATAAACTGAGCTTTCTATTTCTTCTCTGTGACACAGGAATAATTGGCTGCAAGTTTCCAGAGTACTCTTAAATCTTCACTTTCAAACAATGTACTAATGTACTAAAGAATCATTACTGATGAGAAAACATTGAAAACACCTCTGTATATTTATAATACAACCATGAATTTTGGAAGGAGGGTTTACCCAAATGAACTTTTCTAGTTTTGAACTCACAGTACATTTTGTCATTTTTTTTTTTTATTAAAATCTTATTAAATCTTTTTTAATTTTATTTTTTCATTTTTTTGCATTTTGATATAAAAACCTCCATACATTTAACCAGGTTCCTATACTAGCTAAAACCAATAAAGTGTGAAATTAGATGTTCCTTAAATAAAAAAAACAAACAAACACTAAAAGCACTATGGTTGTGTTCTTCAATTAACAACCCACAATAAATGAATAAAAAAAAATACAAATCAAGGCACTATTAAACGGTGTAATAAAATTTTACAACAAAAATAACTAAATAACAAGTGCTCAAAAAGTATTTCATCACTGGTACATAGTAATAGAATTGATCATCTAAATAATGATGTTACAAGTTTTTAAAATATATTTAAATGATTCACAACATTAGCAAATAATAATAGTGCTGATCAGCTAAATAGTGATTTTAAAATTTCTGAAAGGGTTACTCCAAGCATTATGACCGCTTTGGGCATTTGAAGTGGTCATGGTGCCTATAGTTCGTATGTGCAATATTTCACTATAAAAGTGTTTAAAGGAACCATATACAGTAGTGTGCTGTGTCAGTACAGTCATTTTCAAGTAAGCAATTTTTCAAAAATATGTATATTATATTAATTACAAGTTATTTCTTATTAAATATTATATAAAATAAATATGATATTTACCTTTATTCCAGCTTCATCAGCAGCCCCCTTGCAGCACTCTGCCCTGCCCCCTCTGATGTCATGTGGTCACCGGACCACGGTCAAATCCAATGCTTCTCATTTAGAAGCAGTGTGCACCCTAGGCACAAGCATGACTGTCACAATGATCCACCAATAAATTCCTCTCATGGTGAATCCCTGAATGTGACACAACACGTGTGCACAGTGTGTGCGCTTTCACTGTTCAGTATTCGGCTGATCTCTTCCTATTCAGTCAAATTGTTCGTTCACTTTTTCTCACAAGCACGCACACCCACACAATGGTGCTAAGTGATGCACGTGAAGCACAATACTGTCGACATCAGCAAGTTGAGCATGCTGACGTCGTGGTGTGATTGGGTATAAGAGCTGGGAAGTTACAGTCCAGTCTCTCAAATTTAGAAGGCTTAGAGGTGTGGTTTAAAGCTGCACTTTTAATTCTTCATACAGGTAAAAAACATAAAAGTGAAATATATGGGAGAATAGGCAGCATATTTAAGGCACTATAACAACATAAATAAGATTAAGCTGTTATAGTGCCTACAGTATTCTTTTAACCCCATACTGACAGAGGTGTAACTCCACATTTGGTAGGCACATGGGGGTGTCAATAGCCAGCCCGAAACAGGTTTGACGTTGATCCTGTGCATATTAATTTTGATGCTCTCAGCAAATGAATGAGCTGCAGGATTGGAATCCAGCCACTACACCTCTGCAGAAGCCAGATGTTGTCATCCTGCCTTCAGAAGTGACTGGGTGCCCAGCAGGATCAGATGAGAGGGCAAACTAGTGCAAAATGGTTTGCCCCTTAATCAGGGAACAGCCCAGGTGTTACGGCCAACTGTAGTAGTTATGGTGCTTGGAACAAGATAATCAAAAGCTCGATACACAAATAATAATGCAAATACTCTGAAATAATCTTACAAAAGAAAACAGTCCACTTCCAGCTCTGATTTTAGCATAAGACGGTGTAAAGCTTTGTTTTCTTGTTGTTCACATATATTTCCATCCTTATGGAGATCTCTCTTCTATGCTCACGAAGGAAATTGCAGACAGACCCCGGCGGAGGTGACTATATTTAAAAGAAGAAAAACTACCACAACAAGAGGACATAGTCTTAAATTAGAGAGACAAAGGTTTAAAAATAATATCAGGAAGTATTACTTTACTGAGAGGGTAGTGGATGCATGGAATAGCCTTCCAGCTGAAGTGGTAGAGGATAACACAGTAAAGGAGTTTAAGCATGCATGGGATAGGCATAAGGCTATCCTAACTATAAGATAAGACCAGGGACTAATGAAAGTATTTAGAAAATTGGGCAGACTAGATGGGCCGAATGGTTCTTATCTGCCGTCACATTCTATGTTTCTATAACCAATTAATGTAGTTGCGTAAGGCTGAGCAGTATGAGTTGCTACATTAGAATAGATGACATGTAGGATAAAAAAATATGCAGTTAAAACATACATAGTTAAGTTTTATATACTACGTGTTAGAGAGCCTTTCTTTTTTTGATTACAAATTATCTGATGACAAGGGAAATCAGGAAAATGATAGCGTGAGCAAATGGATACTTATCCATTGGACAATAGCTAGACGTTATTGTTCAGATTATTGACATCCCATCTGTATTGCAGTTATTAGAGCTGGGATGACATTCTACCACCACCTGCAGTGAAATTATCTATATCTGAGATATCACGCAGCTTTTTATGTGATTAAAAAAAAAAATCTTTCTCTATGTCTTTCCCACTTCGTAATTACTGTCTTAAAAACCAGAGCAAAAAAAAAACAAAAAAACTTATATTTTTATTTGAAGAAACAGTGAGACTCGTCTCAATAAGTGCAATCTCCAAAAAGGGTTTGTGTTATTGAATGTAATGGCCTTCTCTTTGCAGAGGAATTTCTCCTCATAAAATCTTAGAGCAATTTTAATTTGTAATAGCAAAGTTCTAAATCTTTAAAATGATATTCACAGATGTGTGATAAAACAATACTTTTTGTGTATAGGTTGTTTTTTGTGGATAGAGTCAAAATTGTAATAACTTAATGGGAAAACATATTAATTAGTTCTTAGACAGTACACTTTACTCCTTAATGTGTAATATTTTAGACAGAAAAGTGGATGACCAAAGTATATAAGCACACTAATAAACTAGTTAAAAAAAGGACTATTTGTAATAAATTAGTCATGTTGTTTGTTTGAAGCACATGGCACATGCTAGAATTCACTAGACAATAATGTCTGGTACATATGAATGTGAAAGGCATGTCAGGTTGATGTACAAAAAAAAACAGACACAGAGTTAAGGGATGGAACGATGCCCATATTAAACCTACATGCATGGGTGTCAAGAGGGGGTACTTACTTCCCCTAGATTTTTCAACATGCCCCCTCCCCACAGGCAATTTTCCCTCGGACTGTGACAGCTCATTCCGAGGGAAAGCAGGACTGGGGGGTGCATAATGGCTGCCAGGGGGCCAGAGGGAGCATTGTGAGGCTCCCTTCCAAATCACCAGTAATTTGGTGCCTCTATGCTCCATCCCCACACTCATGCCCTGTCTCCCATGCACACGCCCCTCCACTCACATGCTCCACCCCCGCATCCACTCACCGGAAGGAAGAGGACAGACTTCGCCTCCCAGTGCTCCATGTCTCCCACAGTCTTCTGTGACAGGTAGGATTCAGCCCATGATAGTGATTGGTTTTGTGTGATTGTGATTGTGTGTGTGCCTGATAGTGAGTGAGCTTGTGCGTGTGTATGTGTGTGTGTGCCTAATAGTGAGCTTGTGTTTGTGTGTATGCATGTGTGTGTGCTTGATAGTGAGTGAGCTTGTGTGTGTGTGTGTGTGTTGTTGGTGTGCTTGATAGAGAGTGAGCTTGTGTGTGTGCCTGATAGTGAGTTTGTAGTGAGCATGTGTGTGTCAGTGAGCTTGTCTGTAGTGAGCATGTGTGTGTGTCAGTGAGCTTGCAGTGAGTGTGTGTGTCAGTGAGCTTGTCTGTAGTGAGCATGTGTGTGTGTCAGTGAGCTTGTGTGTGTCAACTTGCTTTTCTGTAGTGTGTCTGTAGTGAGCATGTGTATATGTGTCAGTGAGCTTGTCTGTAGTGAGCATGTGTGTGTGTCAGTGAGCTTGTCTGTAGTGAGCATGTGTCAGCAAGCTTTTCTGTAGTGAGCATGTGTGTGTCAGTGGGTTTGTAGTGACCAGGTGTGTATCAGTGAGCTTTTCTGTAGTGAGCATGTGTGTATGTGTCAGTGAGCTTGTGTGTGTGTGTGTGTGTGTGTGTGTGTGTGTCAGTGAGCTTGTCTGAAGGGAGCATGTCTGTGACAGTAAACGTGTATGTAGTGAGCATGTGTGTGACAGTAAGCTTGTCTGTAGTAAGTTTGTGTTTGTATACCAATTTGTTTATCTGTAGTAACCTTGAATGAGTATCAGTTTGTACTAAGTGTGTGTGTCAGTGTGTTGTATAAAAGAGTTCCAATGGCTAGTTATCAGCTTACAGGCAGGGCTCTTTCTACCTCTTGTATTTGTCTGTGTATATTGTAAGTTCTCCACTAATTGTACAGCGCTGCGAAATCTGTTGGCGCTTTATAAATACCAGTAATAAATAAATAAGCAATGCTAGCCTACAATTTGTTCCAGGGCTGCTTTGTATACCCAGTCCAGCCTTGCAAAAAGGGTCTGAGCATTGATGTCATTACAATTATGACCCCACCCCCCTTGAAAATTTCCTGCGGACGCTCATGCCTACATGTACGGTTAACAATTTTAAGTTTTTAGTTAGTAATATCTATTCCAAGGCAGAAAATGTTATAAGCAGCAAGACCCCCCAAACATTAAGCCTTTGGTCCAGACATATAGCCATAGTAACACCTCCTGACAAAACACACTGAGCCTGATGTCTTCATAGAAAAGTCAAATTTCTCCTATTCCCACCATATCCCTATCCTTTGTGGTCTCTCTGTGCTCTCCACTAAAACTCAATAATCTATCAGGAATGCAGAAACAGCTATTGAGGACAGCTCAAATGTAGATAGTTTATGCAGGCACAGAACAAGGCTTTTACACAGTTCATAACAGGATGACATCAGGTAAAGAGACATTTTGCATCCGCACCCGAATGAATAAAAGAGGGCCTGTCATCAATAAAAGGTGAGCCTGAAGTATCTTTTTATGGTCCACTGAGTTTTACAAAAGTGAATGTTGGCTCGAGATAATTATTTTTCTTCCTGCTTGTCTGTTACAAACTAGCATGAGCATTGGCTGACTTCACAAAGCCAATTTAAAATGATATTCATGAACCAACAATACTTCTACTGCTGAAATATCGGATTTTGTGAATAGATCCTGTGATTAACTTATTTCAATGTTTGAATGTGAACATAACATGTCCAAAATGTATTGCTAGCAATAAAAAAACAAAACAACTTATAGACATGTGCAAACACTGTATATTAAAATACATGGCTTATTGTTATTCTGTATTTGTAGTACTTAATCAGGATCTTCCATCGAAAACATATACTTGTGCGTGGTGTATAGGTCCTAGCATTTTGTAATTTGATCTTGTTTATGTTAATGGTGTCTGAGCTGTAAGAACGACACAATTATGTTGTAGAAAACAGCAATGTCTATGAAATCGGGCTGGATGTTTTCTTTTCCTGATTGACAAAAACCCAGACTGACAGGCTGTGTGTATATCATTTATTCGGTAATAATGCCTTTAACCGTAGAACTTTATATCCCAGCTTTACCCATATTTTCAATTTGCAAATTATCTCCCACCTGTCTTTTCAATTTTAATACTAAGTTGTAGGTCTTTAGCCTTCTCTGTCTGGGTAACAGACATCTCTCCTATGATTAACCCGATATAGATTTGTTTTACATAACTATCACACTGTATGTGTGCTGGAGGTAGGGATTTTTTGTTTCCATCAATAAACTTAATTATTTTCGACAGTGCTTTTAATTTTATGCTGCCATCTCCTGAAAAGTTTTGAAATTACAACTAGATATTCAGTGTACCTTAAGTGTTCTGAATATGTAAAAATATTCTACTGTGCTTATAAAAGTATTTCCTGATATGGCTTTTATTTTGGCAAAGAGTCTGAAAAGTAACAATGGAATATACTCTGTTTTGTGCACAAATAATTATAGGGACACTATAGTCGCTAGAACAACCAGAGCAACTACAGCTTATTGTATTTGTTCTGGTGAGTATAATCATTCCCTCTAGACTTTTTGCAGTAAATACTGTATTTTCAGAAAACAGGCAGTGTTTACATTACAGCTTAGGGACAACTCCAGTAGCCACTCATCAGATAGCTACTAGAGTTGCTTCCCTCTGCATGAAGACACTGAACTTTCTTAATAGAGATGCATTGATTCAATGCATCTCTATGAGGAGATGCTAATTGGCCAGGGTTGTGTTTGACTTGTGCTGGCTCTGCCTCTGCTCTGCCTCCTTCCTATGGGAAACCATTGTGATTGTCTCAGAGAATCACTTCTGATGCATGAAGCAGGCAGATCAGGAGCAGAGCCAGCAGCTGCAGACTTGATTAAAAGTAAGATTTTACTATATTTAGGGGGAGGGGGAGGCCAGGGGAACTAGTTAGTGGTTTTAACACCAGAAGATCAGGAATACATGTTTGTTTTCCTGACCCTTTAGTGTTATTTTAAGATTACTGTTACTTCATAAAAGTGCATGGATATATAAACTGAGTAGGGTTACTTCTTTAGTTTTTTTGTTTTTTTACAATGACACATTGTACTGCTTACAAAAACTTTACCACTGCCATTGTTTTTTTAAAAGACTAAATTTAGTGTGGCTGGTTCATATGTGTGGATAGTAAGTAACATAATATTCCTTTATGGTATGTAATATAAAATTCATGCTTGAATTATAGGATACCCACCATTTGAACCATCATGTCTACCAATATGCTATTAATTTAACTATGACAATCTAAGATGGAACAGTGTCTAAGAGTCAGCATCATTACTTTTGTATGACAGGTGCTCTTTACAACACTACAGTTCAGGTTCTGCATGTTTTAATATAATAATAATAATAATAATAATAATAATGATAATAATAACAATAACAATAACAATAATAATAACATATAATATATATTAGAAAACATTACATTTATATTAAAGATATGTAGCAAAAAATGTCGAAATTGTTTAGGTTCTAATGTGTAAAATAGTATTGGTCTGCATAGTGTTAGAATTTGAAGATTCTACATATAGGGCAACTGTCAATGTGCCTTTCTGTAGGCCAAGCATTTAGCATAACCCTCTACAACATTGGTAATAGATTTTGCCAGGGACCAATAACAGGTAGTTTGGGGCATCATGTGTCAGGATCCTTTCAACCTACCGGAGCCGTATAATTAAAAAGGGCATTGAGATGTTGAATCTCCCGGCAACTAGTAAATAGACAAGTAATTTATTTATTTATGTGTAAAATATTTTACAAGGTAATATTTTACATTGAGATTTCTCTTGTTTTCAAATGTCCTGGGCCCACAAACACTGCATTGTTCCAATAAGGTACAATAAAATATTACAAAAAAACAATACAATATACAATATATATACACAGCCGGGGAGAGCCTTCAGCTCAGGTAGGGTTGGAGCTTCCCAGAAAAGCTCTTAAACACAAGGCTGGAAAGATAATAAGTGCGTCGGGATTCCCGCGACAGCCAGTTTAGCTCTTCTAACATGTCACAATGGAGGGTTAAGTAATTACATTCTAGTACAAAGCGGCAGAACGAATTATACAACGTATTACGTTTATGAAGGTGGGTTTGCGGTGCAGGTGCATACACTACATCCCCATAATCAATGACTGTAGGGCTTAGACAAGATTTGTTAATGTACAGGGCACCTAGTTTTGGATAAAGTTTTGAAGAGAGTTTTTCAATGTGAAGGCCAAGGAATAGATTGGGGTCTAGCAACATACCTAGATTTTTGAAAAAACAGATTGCGGTCAGTGTGCTATTTGAAATACAGTTGGGGATTTTGTAGTTTATGTAATTTAGGTACAGCTCCAAAGATCATTGTTACAGTTTTGTCAGTGTTTAGGAAGAGTTTGGTATCTGCAATCCACTTTTCTACCTCTGCGAACTGGTTGGGAGCACAGCCTCAAGATGCGGTAAATCGGATTTGCTTGCATAGATTACTGTGTCATCTGCGTACTTGTGTACAGTTGAGGATTTGCAGACGGTGAATTGTAAGGGTCCGAGTATGGAGCCTTGGGGAACACGTGACTGGGAGAGGGAGGAAGGCGCAATTAGAAATGGTCAGAAATTGCGATCGATCTGATTCATATGATCAAAACCAGGTTAGCGGATGCTCACCAATGTCTGAGTTTTTAAGTGTTTGCAAAAGAATGCCATGGTCTACCGTGTCAAAGGCCATGGCAAAATCAAGAAAAATAGCTCTAGTTAATTCCTTTGTTTCATGCCAGTGTGGATGTCATTGCAAACTTTTTAGAGGGCAGTTGTAGTTAAGGGATTTGGTTAAAAGCCTAGTTGATCAGGGGTCAGATAGTTTAATTGTGGATAATATTGTTGATAATATTCACATAGTTGGGTGTGAACGGATTTTTCCAAGATTTTTGACAGGATAGGTACTACTCTTGCAGTCTTCAAAAGTTTGGGTAAGTATCCAGACACCAGGGATATTGGTAAGTTTAGCAATTGCCAGTGCACTGAGCTTCAGCAACATTGCTGAGATTTGATCTGGTCCACATTGATTTTTCATTTGTAAATAATTAATATGTTTATTAATGACACTAACATGCACAGATCTAAAGTTGAATTTCTCTATATGAGGATTTTGCAAATTGAGCAGGGCCAAACTACAAATCTGCATTTGTAGTCTGAGAATGAGTGTCATTCGTTATTTTAGCAATCAGGATGGTGGCACATCGAACAAAATAATTATTAAAGGCATTTGCTACATCTAGGAAGTGTTTCAGAGTTTGGTTGTCCAGTTTGACAGGGGATTGTGGGGGTTTGTGTGTTACTTATGGCTTTCCAAATGTTTCTTGGGTTTGATATGTTATTGTTAAAATTTTCCCTAAAATATTGGGCCTTTGACATTTTTGTTTGTTTTGCGGATGCATTTTGCCATTGTCTGTAGGCACAGTGATCGTTAATGGAGCCAGTACGCTTAAACTTTGACCATAATGAATCTCTAAACAGGTACATTCCAAAGCAGATGTGTCCCTTTTATTCGTACTCTACGCAGAGGGGCATGCAAATTCCAGACTCGCAAAAGCTTGGACTGAAAAAATGTAATTGCTGACTCTAGATCTGGGATTAGGTTTAATCTGTGCCATGGAAGGTTCTTGAAATCATTTAGAAAGGATTTAAGATTAAATTTCTTTAAAGACCTGGTGATTATAACCTTGGGAGGAGATTTAGTGGCCTTTATTTTGTGTATGCAGTACACTAGACAGTGGCCACTAAAACTGTTAAAGAGAACACCTGCCTCCTGGATTCCTGGATCAGGACAACTGTAGAGAATCCAATCTAGCAAGGTATGCTTAGGGCTTTTTATAATGCGAGTTGGGGAGGAAATTAATTGTGTCAGCTGCAAAGTCTTAAACAGTGAACATGATTTTGTATTTATAGGATTTAGCTAAGCAACATTAAAATCTTGGAAAACCAAAAGTTCACTTTTTTGATTTTGAGCTACGGTTTTACTAACGAGTTGTGTTTTGATGGAAATGGAATGCACCAGAGAGCTATAGCGGTAGATTCCAGCAACAATGATAGTTTTAATGATGTTAAATAATATGCTCACCATGCAAAATATTTTTTGTGGTTCTGCAAGCTGCAAAAGAGAGCTAATAGCAAAAGACAAAATCGGAAAGGGAAAGAGGAGAAAATAACAGTGAATATCACATATACACAATAAATACATATATTCAGCAACATGCATTGTTTATTTCCATATCTGTATTTTGTCTACTATTAGTCTGTGAGTAAAATGAAATATCTGGGGGAGCAGGTAGGCCGGAATGTAAGTGGAAAGGGACTAAGAGCTTGTAATTAATTTTTACCAGCCAGCGACTATTCGCAAAAATGCCTGTCACTGTGTTAGCAATTAATGATTGCAAAATTTTGAGAGTAGTGACATATAGTTTCTGGCAGCTCATACTGAAAGCCAGTCACTAGGTAGCAGCTAACATTTTCTATTATTTTTTATGAGAGCCAAAACTACTACTTAGCAACTACTTTCCAACTGCTTTCCAGGCACGTTACTACTAATTACTGGCTGACGATAACCCCCCAAAAATTATAACGCCAGCCTCTGGATTGGTAGAAAGAGGTTAATGACAACTAAATCTCTAAAGCAACACAATAACACAACTGTAAACCTGGTGGTAATATTTAGCTGCTACAAGCTACCAACTATTGTTAAAAGCGACAACTTGTAGCAGCTATTTACTGACAAGGTTGTAAATGAGCCCTCAATGTGAATTTATGTATAGTGTAGCCTGTATGTATGGATGGCACTGTGGCAGAGAAAAGGAAGAATTGTGTGGAAGGATATAGGAAAATTAAAGATGAGAAGAAAAGCAGAAGAAGGACATTGGACTTACAAGAATAGTGAAGCCTTGGATGAATCTGACATCGTCAAAAACCTCATGTGGCATCCTGAAAAGCTCAAGGTCTGATTTATACACCCTTTCTGGGGGCGTGTCCGGCAGCCGACGAAGATGGCCGCTTAAACCCGGAGCTCCTCGTGGCATCCGCACTCACCGCACCACACAGCCGTCCTAGCTCACCCACACACCGCAGATGGGCCGCACAAAGAGACAGGCAGACCCTGGCAGCACCCCTAGACCCTCTGGACACGGGGGAGAACAAACGATCTGGTTCTACCTGCAAGCTGCAACCCGGGCACAGACACCGCAACGGGAGATGGAGGCCGCAAGCCAGACCCTCGAGTCACTCCCATCCACACCAGCCAGATTCTCCCCAACACTATCAGAATCACAGCAGCAGCAGCAAGATGGTGAGTGGAGAGACATCATACCAAACCTAATCACCAAATCAGATTTCGAGGCCCTCTCAGACCGCCTTGGGCGTGTGGTCCTTGAGGAGGTGGCCCAGCTGCGCGCCGACATGGCGAATGTGGAGGCCCGCATGGCAGTGGCGGAAACCGAGACTAGGGCACTGAGAACAGATTTAGAGCAAACTAATACAGCAGTTATGAACCAAGAGGCTGATATAGCCTACCTTACCACGTGGGTCGATGATTTAGACAACCGTGGCCAAAGACTGAACCTGCGGGTCCGCGGAGTGCGGGAGGGGGGCCCCTCAGAGAACGTGCCAGAACTGCTTAGACAAATTTTTACCCAAGTATTGGGTGGTCAACAAGTACCCAGAATTGGCCTGGTCCGTGCACACAGGGCTCTAAGACCCATACCAGCACCCGAAGAACAACCCAGGGACATAATATGCTGCCTTGACAACTACCACCTTAAAGAAGAAATATTCCGTACAGCCCGCTGCATGGGGGCCGTCCGCATGGAAGGCCAGACCATCTCCATCTACCAAGATTTATCCAGATACACCCTACAAGCCAGGAGAGCCCTGCGCCCGGTGACATCAGCCCTACAACAGGCAGGCATCCAGTACCGCTGGGGCTATCCGTTCTCACTCTTGGCAAGACACGGACAAGACCAACTAATAGTAAGAAAGCCGGGAGACGTCCCGGGATTCCTACGTAGCCTAGGCCTCCCACCACAACAGGTCCCAGACTAGTTGTCGAGATCATTTCTCCAACAAACACCAGGACCACAATTACCACGCAGATCCAACGCAGGCCCGCAAAGACCCCAGCAACAGCGACAACGCGACTGGAACCAGGGCCCAGCAAGGAGGGACAATGACCAAGCACCACACAGCGAAGCCGGGGGATGGGGAAGAGGACTCAGGCACCATAGAAAAGCCTGAACGAACCGTGAGTACCAACCAAGGGGACATACCCATACACATCACACAGGTCAGCAAGAATTGGGGTGGGGAATGGGGAACTAAGGAGCGCGGGGGGGGGGAATTATTTTTTTATACACCCTTTCTTTATTAGCCCCAAGTTCCCCTTTAATACAGAGAGAGAAATAGCACCTTCAATTACACCATTTGTGACAATGCCACTTAAATACATATTTTGAGTCTATTACACAGCACGGTGTGAGGCTACTGCTGTTGGGAGAGGGTTTTAATGCATAGGTTAATGCATTAAAATAATGCAGAGGTTGTAGGTTTAATGCTTCAAAGTTCAGGTTAACGTTCAGGTACAAGGTTAATATAGCATAGTTTAAAATTAATACTCACATTTTTTGGAGAGATTCTCCACAATTTATGGAGCCTTTCCTTACTAATGACCCATAATTTGTTCATGTTTGATGGAGATTAATATCTCCAGAGACATGTGCTACATCTTTTTGGTAATCCTCATAAGAACAATATTGTACAGGAGATTTATCAATGCTCTCCTCATCATCTGGGATAGGGATGAGCCATTTTCTTTGAACTTTGCCAGTGGTTTTCACAATGAAAAATGGAATTTAAATTTCATAAAGTTAACTAATGGTAAGAAAGTAAATTTCTTTGATCTACACCTGAAAGTGGATCATGAGAGCCAGTCTAATAGTACATAGGGTTATCAGATGTCAACAGCAGGTAACACCTCATTATGGACAAACAGTTGTCATCCCCCCACATACCTGTAAAGCCATCCTAGTAGGGAATTTATTAGACTCATGAGAAATTGTTCCTTAATGAGTAGATTTGAATATCAGGCCATGGATCTATCTAAAATATAATTTCAACATGGTTATTCTAGAAACCTCATTGATAGAGGTTTTTTGATTGGCCAAGGACAGGGACAGAAACTCATTATTGGGCAATAATCTAAACCAAGGAACACAAAGATGGAAAAAGATTCGTGGTTCGCAATGGAAAATGGAGGTTTCCGGAAAAGGAACTGAAACCTCCTACTTTCTGTACTGAGTCAAGTGATCCGTTTACCTCAGTAGTAGATATAGTGTGCAAACATCTTCCATTCTTAAACTAGGTGACTTTTACAGGAATTCATGCAGATTGGAATTTAGAAGTAGTGACAGGAAGGCAAGCATTTTAAACTCAATGTTGTCCTATAGTTTATTTTGTTCAAATGATCCAAAGTACAAATGATCATGGCTTGATTGCACAGGTATTAATAAATGTGGAGCCAACAGATGTGGTTGCTGCCAGTATGTGTATAAATTTGAAAAAAAGGTCTTTTACGTCCTCCATTCATAGAAAGAAGTTTGAAATCAAGGAATTCATCAGTTGCTCCACAGAGGCAGTTTTCTAGCTTCTAAGAAAGCTGAAAACGTATGGATAATAATGAGGCAACTCTATAGTATTTAGTCTCAATCGACCAAACAAAGATCAGTATCGAGACATTTTAAAACTTGAATGGTAGGAGATTTGTCCCTCCTCACATTTCAAGGTATTCAGAGATAGATCCCACAGGGGGAAAACTATCTCCTTATAAATTAAATTTAATGGATTTTCACTTTACAATCTTAATTTGGAGTGGGATGTGAATCAGGTCTTCAGACATTAATACCTTTTAGTAAAATTATCCCTGGTTATCACAAGTCTTTATTCCCAATTCACTTCTCTTTATTGAGCAACATTGAACATTTTTATCAATGTGTAACTTCAAAGATGTTTGGAGAAATTGTGTAGAAAATGTGAATTGTATTACCCTTAATGGGACTTCCTATCATGTATTACGAACTCTTTTGAACCTTAGGGTAATTGCTCTGTTTTTAATCATCTTTTACTTATGATTCTCATCTTGAACACCCAAGCTAGAACACTAGCAGCCTCAGTTACTTGATGGGGCAGGAGTATATGAGTTGGTAATCTCAATTGCATACAATTTTAGCGATTTATCAAATGGAGTAAATAAAGAATAGTAATTATATTATTCAACAAATTAAAATTAGGTTATTGATGAATTGAGCTTTCCCTTTGCTTAACTTAATGTTTTTTTTTTGTATTTTTGATATAAGTTCACGTTAATACAAGCATTGAACAAAAGTTAGCGTTGTGGCATTAGAAACAATTCATCCATATCTGAAATGTTATAGCATAAGTAGTAAGTATAGTGATTTAATATAATCTTCTTTCTATCTATTTATTTTTTACGCATTTTTTTCTATTTTCCTTTCCATCATAGTTTGATTTAATCTCCCTACATTTAAGTTATTTTTTTTTTACATTTATGAAATTGTACATAAACAATTATATAACTGATAATGTAATACTAATATATTGCGTGATTAATTAAAATACCCATTTCAATCATATGTGTACCCTAATATAGTTGTATACTTGGAATTACTATCCATCTTTTTGACTCAGATATTCAGGTTGCAGTGTAATCTGAATGAATGGGAATTGATTAGATTATAAGATCCTACCAACTAAGGTAAAATTAAACCATGGTTCTCTATAATAATGCCAGGTCCTAATTATGCTAGGTTTTGTAATGTTACCTCAGGAATAGATACATTCATGTTTTCAGTAAATGTCTTAGTTATAGCATAACTTGTATTACTAAGAACCTAGTTTGGTTTAAACTAGTGAGGAATCAAATTACAGGTAGTCCTCACTTTTTCAACTGACCTGTTTAACAATGGCTCTGACTTACGACCAGCTCTCTAGCATGGTGATATTGCCCAGAGAGCTCGTCTATGTTTGGGGTATTTTTACCGAACATAGATTAGAGGGATTCCCTTGCTCTGGTGTGTTTGTCTATGTTCGGGGAAATACCCTGAATGGGCTCACTTAGGATCCTTTACCATTAAATTCCGATGTTAGGATTCACCATTGATTTGGGTTCGAGGTCAAACATTTATTTTAACAAAGCTTATTGCTGTTCCGTTTTTTGCAGTATTTCAGTCCCGGTAATTAATTTGTTCTTCTGATCCAGAAAACAGGAGTAGTTCACTTGATTCTAAAAGGAAGGTCAATACTGAAATTTGCAGAGAACAGTCATGAGAGGCATAAGTCACATTAGCATCTTACAACTTAACATGTACAGATCTATTCCATGTTCAATCAATGTAAAGTGTAACCTATTAGGATTATTCATTTCATTTATAGGGTTGTTTATCTTATTGGTAATTATTATTTTATTATGTGGCCAAATTGAAAGTGAGCAATTCAAGATCCCTAAGATCTCAGGTGTAATATGTACTTCTACTCATTCACTGATTTTGAACTCAGCCTTTGGAATATAACAGATTTTTTTCCAAGTAGCGTACATTCATTTAATCACAATAAAAACAAAACCATTTTTATTCCTTTTACAAGTAAATTGAGAGGTGGCAATTAAAGGGTGTTTCACGTGTTTTTATCTTAATTAGGCCAGGAGGGAGTATTCACCGCTGCCTAGCTTTTTTAAATGGTAGTTGTTTAGCATTTTATGTTGATAAAGCGTTTGTTGGTGAATGCAAAATGCGTTTACTGCTTCGCTAGGTTTGCAATTTTGTTCCTACCCCCACTTTTATCCGGTGCAATTACTTTTTTAAGTGTTTGTCTTTGCCACATATTTTGGTCGGGATATCCCATGTAATGTACTAATTCTAATAAACCCGCACAGCAAGGAATCCTTCATATCAGTATGTTTTTGAGTCTTTAGAGTGCGGTGCACGGATATCATTTGTCACTTTCTACAATCAATATGGCAGGTGGAGAATTAGAACAGCATAGTGTTAATATTTTAATACTGCAGGTAGGGAGTTCATAAATATAGGTTATATATTTATATTATATTTATTCAAAGATTTGTCATAGAAGATGTCAGAATTTAGAGAATGATATAGGGTTAGATTTTGGGTAGGATCAAAGTCAATAAAAGTGGGTGGCCATAAAATTTACCCTTAGGCTGAAGCTTCCGGTATTTTTGTCTTTGAGCGAATGCAGTGCAATGGAAGGGAAAAGCATGTCAATATCACAGAACAGTACGAAGGAGGAACACATACATGGAGGTAACATGGAGGTAACAAGGCACGACTTTTCATCAATATACCATATAATTTACAATGAACTATAGGCAATTATCTGGCAGACAATATAGTAAAATATAATAGCACTCTACTTGGAAGAGACATCACATTACAAATACAGGTCATATTGGAATTGTACATAAACAATTATATAACTGCTACTGTAATACTAACATATTGTGTGATTAATTAAAATACCCATCTCAATCATATGTGTACACAAAACACAGAAGAAAAACCCTTAAAGCTCAATTCACATTAGAAGTTTGACATATTGCTTTCGAAGCTGAAATTAACAATTTTCTTTGGTTCTTTAGCATAGAAGAGACACTTTATTGAATGACAGAAAAGCCAAACTTTCAGCATACTGCCGAATTTTAAATATACACACAAACCCACCTTAATTAAACAATGCCATTCACAAAAGAGAAAGAAATGCCTTTCAAAAACGGTAGTTTTGAGATGTGAATAGGCAGACAATAGAATTAGAACACAGAGGTGAGCGCAATAATGGCTTCAATAATTATAATTTTCGCATATGAAGTACTGCCAAAGCATTCACAGTATTTTAAAATGTGCTACATTCAAGACACTTATGAGTTTTCCCCATTGCTAAAATGGAAACTATTCTACATTTGTTCCTTTTGTCTCAAATTTCTACTCTTTCTCCTGTGTTTAGTAGATTTTAGTTCTTTCTTTTTTTGTTTTTTTTGTTTGTTTCCTAATTTGCTGTGGTTTAATGCAGTTTATAAATTGCATAGACATATTGTCATATTGTCCAGTTTTTATATATTATCACTGTCTTAGAAACATAGAATGTGACGGCAGATAAGAACCATTCGGCCCATCTAGTCTGCCCAATTGTCTTCACAGACAATATTCAGTTAGTTTGATCCCCATTATTTAAAGTAATACGTGGTTCTTGAATCATTTTATTTACACTTACTTTAAGAGATTAATGACGTGTGGGCTTGGACCTCTTTCAGTATAAATAATCGCAAGAGTCTGACATCTTTTCTCCAATCTTAGGTAAAGGTGGATTGATACAGTAGTCTTCAAGTGTTCCCTGATTTAAATACTCTTAAATGGCGAGATCAAAATTATATTTCTGTTTGCAGTGTTGTGTTTAGCTGAAAGCATAGGTCACAATTTTGTTATGTTAAATAAAATAAAATTGTGCTGTAATTAATCATAGTTATGTGGCGCCTTAAGGACATATATGATTAGGTATCCTATATGAAATTGCATATGATTCTTTTAATGTGAGCACAACCCCCAATTTATGTACAACCACTGTTTTAGCTTTGTTAATTTACATATGGTAGAATAGTTTTTGCAGGATCTTGTCTCGGAGATTAAAAAGTCTACTCTTAGGGTAATTTTCATTACTTTAGGGTAATTTTGATTATGTCCCTGCTTGTCTTATTTCTATGTGGATTGTCTTCTCTTATTTGTTGCCAACACCTCTCAATTCACTATCCTGATTCTGAGAACCATTTAATGCTACTCCTGTATTTAGTATTCTTTACTCTCTAGTATATATCTCACCTCATTTTACAGTCGTTTCCACTCAGGGGTGAGATAAGGACAGTGCGTGGGGTTCAGTGAACTCAGACACCTATACTTTGGAGATTGATTTACATTGTCTAAAACATATCATATACTATAATTTGTTCTCAATGTTTTACCCATGAGTTGTGTATTTTAGATAAAATGCAACATATCCCAGATTTTTATCAAAGCTAGATTAAAGTCTTAAGTATTTAGAGTTAAGATACAATCTGTGATTGTGCTTCTAATTTGAGTTTCTAAATTAGAGAAGGGTATAAGAAAAAAAGATACATAATAAATGTGTTTTGCCCAAGGCTTTCTCAATCATGGAATTTATCTAAAATGAATAAACAAACTTATGGACATTTTAAAGATTTGTTTTATGCAAGTTGGAATGTTTAGATGGGCATCCATCCGTAAAACTGAGCTATGGGTCACATAGCAGAGGTCATCATTTAGATTTACCTTTTAATAAATTCAGTTTTTTGAATTTCCAACAGAATTAATTCTCAGAGGAACCGGATGCTGGTGTAATATCTCTAATAAATTGGCTTACTTATTCATTCTTGAAAAGGCGTTAAAAGAAATTTATAGGAAAAAAATTCCAAATGTCCAAAACAGCATAGATAACTCTTCTTTTTTCTTTTTTCCCCACTTAAGTTCATGAGCAAACTATACTCTAGAGAGCGTAAATCATTTTAAAATACAATACATAGTAGTACTTAAATCAGATGTAAATGGACATCTACAGTCGAAGGTCAGCACAGATACAAATCAGGATTTAAAGAAAAACATATTTCAAATATACAAAATATTTGTTGTTATTTACAATTTAGAAATACACAGGGAACAAATGCTAATGAGCAAGAGGTTTCTAAATTCATATAATTATTCATTATTTCTCTTAAGTCTCATTGAAATATCAATATAAACAAAAATTGGATATTTCTGATTGTTGATGTAAAAAAAAAATACAACATACACATTATGAAGAACAGGCAAGAGTTAATTCTTGCTTTTGTAGCATTTCACCTTTGTATGCATAGAGCTATTTAATAATTAATTATATTTTTAGACAAACTGTATGAGGCATTGATAAATCCAATTTAGCTAGAATACTAATGCCTAATGATTGCAAAAAAAAAAAAAAAGCTTTAGCAGAGTTGCCCTTGCAAATAGTTCAGATTTTTCTTTGATAACTATTTATAAAGCATATCAAAAATATATATTAAAAACACACTTTAAAGAGTCTAAAACTCACATGCACACATTTATGGGAAAAAAAAAATCTTGTGTGTAACGTGGAGCATGTTACCAGGGGCTGTGAAGGCAAGCAATTCACTTTATAGTTAATTACATAGAGAAAAGCCCACTACTGACCTGAAAAAGAAACACATCTATTAATAGCATAATCCTTAACATATCTGAGTTCTTACGAAGCATATTACAAATTGAAGAACCCGACTTCAAACGCACATCAGTCAGAAATATTTAATTGTATCACAGGAGGAAACAATAAGGAAAACATAACTTCACAACAATGTATTAATGTTAAGATCATAAAAAGAATTATAGTTTACCTCTGAGACAATGATCATGCATATCTTAGGAACGGAGCATGTCCCAGTGGCTTACATGATGAATAACATCCAAGAATGTATGCACTAAATGAATCCCTTGAACTTTAGAGTACGTATAGAGGTATCTATACCTAGAGAAAAGCAATCACAGAGTCAAGAACTTTAACAGTATTTTCAATTATGAAACTAATACATGTGTTCATTTAAACTTCCCTTGTCCCTTGTCCCTTATTTCGTGCAGAGTTTATGGTATGCCTTTTAAGTAGAATACTTAATTTAATTAGGAAAAAAACACAAATATGTAATGCCTTTGCATGATACTTAAAAAAGGCTCATATGCTACAACTAGAATTAATAAATAATATAAAAACAAGTTAAGCTTTTATGTATCACATCATTTACACCAGGCTATGCTCTGTGTATGTATATATATATATATATATATATATAGTGTTCAAGTAGAGATTGTAGCCGTATTAGTCCAGTGATGTAAATGCAAAAATCAGATAAATTTTGTATCTTGTAATACCTTTTTTATTGGACTAACAGAATTTTTTTTTTTAAAGTATACATTTTTTTATTAAGTTTATTACAAAAATACATATAACAAAAAACATACGGACATCATGCTCCATTAATACATAATCTCTGCATTAGGTACAGATTAAGCAAACATGCAAATATACTTAACATTAAACAACATTATCTGCGGGATCAGGCAAGGGGGGCGGGGGGGGGGAGTTTGCCTGGGCTCAGGAATCCTTATGTATCAAGTGCAGCTTTAATTTACAGAGCGATTTCCAATTTATTGACCCAACCTTGCCAAAGATCATGTCTTTTTGGGGCATTCAAATACAGTATACTCAAATATCTTTCCATCCTCACCTGAGCACCGATTTGTTCTCTAATAGAATCCCAAGTAATTACTTGGTTAGATTTCCAATTCCGTGCAAGAACAATTTTAAATGCAGTAAAACAGTGTATTATAAAACATCTGTTCGTGTTTGACATATTTGGCCAGTGCATATGCAACAAAACCACTTCTGGTTTCCTATCTAGCTCCATTCCCGTTATATCCCTAATAAATCTAAAATAAAATCTGAATATCTGAACAACTCCACCATATATGGAGAAATGATCCCTCTTCTTTATCACATCTCCAGCATCTATAGGAGACCCCTGGGTACATCTGGAATAGCTTACTTGGCAATAAGTACCACCTGTATATCACCTTATAGTAGGTCTCCAATAGATTCAAGCATTGAACTTGTTGACAAGTATTATTGATAGCTTTACACCATTCTTGTTGATCTAATAAGCAATTTAAATCTTTTTCCCATTTAAGCTTTTGAGGAAAACAGATTAAGTAATTAATATTTCTAATAACTTCTATTACTTTAGCCAAAACCTTAGGAATAATCTCATTTGAAAAAAGAGATTGTAGCAGCTCTAAAGGTTTCTCAGTCGCAATAATAAGATGTTTCTGCAAAAAGTACTTAAGCCTCAGGTATGTGAATGCCTCAACTTGGGGAAGTTGGAACCTTTGTGAAATAGCGTTGAATGTCATTAACTTGTCTAGATGTACTATCTGTGACACTTTGTTTATTCCTTGTACTCTCCAACTATCCAGAGAGAGATCTTTCACATTCGCTTCTATTATCCTCATATTTGAGGAGTCCAAAATTGCATACCTAAGACCAATTTTTCTTTTAATTTCCTCCCAAACCGGCACCAGTTGGGCCCAGATCTTACTATTATTGGTATCAATCCCCATTTTATCCATAGTTTTCTAATTCCATATCATGCTATCTGGGTTGTAACCCTAGGTCTTCCATTTCAATATGAAACCAACTAACAGAATTTTTTAATGACAAGCTTTCGGAAGCATTTCTGAGCAAGACAACACGTAGAATTCAAAGTTGAGTTGTGATACAGCGGTTAAAGTGACATGAGTGCAGATAAGACACGGGTTTGATAGAAAATAGACAACATTCTTGCAGAGGGTCATAAATGCCCTGTTTAGTATGGGAGGGGTTGAAGTTCGAGCTGTGAAGATAACTGCACCTGTCTGTGGGTTTTCTGTAAACCGAGGTGTGGATTGTGCCATTGTTACATATCAGTGATGTCCAATGAACCTCAAAAGAAATAATAAAGAGAAAATAGTGCTCTATGTATAGGCTGAGTCACAATAAATATTATAATGAGTATTACTCACACTTCTGAGAGCAGACACACCGCTCTATGAATCAATTGCAGGTGGTACAGTCCCCACCAAGGATCTAATAGTAGGTCCACCACAAGATTCCGGTACACAGCAGAAATATCCAGTAGTGATGATATGAGGGGCTGGCTGACAGACTTTGCAACAAACTGAGATCAGGGAAAGAAAAAAGAAAAAAAAAGAAAAAAACAATAGTGTTCTCTATATAAGATAGGTTACATAAATAATATAGAAGGAGGAATAGAACTCACATTTAATAGACACACCTCTTCATTATTGACCAAGCGGAGGCGGTATAATCCCCACCAAGGATTCTTTAATCTGGTCCTTGCTTCAGAGGTGAAATGATGCCAGGTATACAGAATAAAATGGTAAAATATAAAATAAAAAATAAATAAAAAGGTATATGGCAAAATAATGGTATAAAAGAGTAGCCAATATGCCTTTATTGGAATTAACAGAATAAAAATAGTAGGATGTACAATGAGTTTCACCCTACAGGGCTTTGGTAAGTGATTAAAAAATTGCCCAAATGTTATTGGATTGTATTATCCTTTTTGGAGAGTTTGCTAGCGCCAATTTAAGGCTGATGTGGATGAGTGCTGCCCCAACTTCTGATGTGTTAAACTGTCCAGACACTCCATGTGTTGGGAGTGTTCCTTTAAAGGATCACTTGTGTATTTGTTACAGTAGTTTGCAGGCTGGTTTGATTTTCACAGGGACATTAAAAGGCATTTAAAGTAGCAGGTAAAAGAGGGTGATCATGAAAAAGATTTTATATTGAGTGTTGACACCATAGTTGATGGGAGTAGCAGAAGAAGCAGAAGAAGATTAATATTAGAATATTATTGTTAAAATACATGAGTAGAAGCAACCCTTAATGAACCAGAGGTATGTGTTTGTAGAGGTTTGATGGTGGGGATACAAAGCAAAAAAGAGCAAAATTAAGAAATATATCAAATTAAGCATGAAGTAACTAGTGCATGAAAGTAGCTAGTCCTTGAATACTAACAAGGTAATGATAAGTACCGATACAAGAAAAACTACAGAGGGAGAGAGGGTATAGTGGGTCGATACAAGCAGAATTAAGTAAAAAGACAGAAATGGAGATAAATGTACTGTATATACATATCCAAAGAAAAGGTATTAATCATAATATAAAATCACACAAATTATACATTTAAGACACCAAGTATGACTGCAAAGTTCATGTATACAAAGGAGAATATAAGCTATAATTCCACATGAATTGCGAGCAAAGAATTTATGCATTCGGTACTTTTCAGGTCAATGTGACTTGGTTTATTGGTCCATATAGATCAGATCAACAAAGACGAAAGTGTCGAACGAATGTGTTGAACTATAGTTGCTATAGGTGCCTTTTTTGCGTTACATATAACACCTTTAAAAACATTCAGTTATCGTCACGCTGCCGTTATTACTTTGTATTACTCCTACTAAGCTAAAATGTGTCCCTTCACAAATGTATCCTAATGTAACAACAAAATGTCAACGATAAATGCATTGTAACTGTAACATTAGCAGAGAAATCGTATAATCATTAACTATTGGCTGTTTCTAAAGTTAGGGAAAGAAAATATCCTAAATAAATACCTGCAACTGCTGTATACACTTAATAAAAGTTAAATGAGCCCACAATTATAGAAATATGTACTATCTATTATGTTTCGATTAATTCTCACATCTATACAAGACAAAATAAAAAAATAGAAGTAATAAATAAAATGGCAAATCTTACTTTTAGGTTGTATTTAAATAAAAAATAATGAACTCAAAGCGCACCAAGTTATAGAGAGAGCCACCCAGTACTATAAAAGTCTTCAAAATCATTTAATGGAAATATATATATCACCCTCACGACCTCACTGTGCTCTACATCCTAGCTTCCACAGTCAGACAGATAGAGAATAGAATGCAGTATTGGAAAAGTAGCAGTTTCCATAAATTCATTACAAGTGGTGCCATATAGTGATGTCCCGAACTGTTCGCCGAACGGTTCGCAAACTGTTCGCCATGGTTCGCCACGAACGGTTCGCGTGGACTCCAGTCAGCTGACACATTCCAGCCAATCAGCAGCAGACCCTCCCTCCCAGACCCTCCCACCTCCTGGACAGCTCACTAAGAATGCAGCTTCAAAATGGATGCTGTCCAGGAGTTGGGAGGGTCTGGGAGGGAGGGTCTGCTGCTGATTGGCTGGAATGTGTCAGCTGACTGGAGTCCATGGCGAACAGTTTGCGAACCGTTCGGCGAACAGTTCGGGACATCACTAGTGCCATAACACTCGACGCACGTTTCACAAAAATAGATTATCAGGAGGGTACCAGCCAGCAGAGTGACTTGGTTTAATTAGCTCTAAACCTAAAAATATGGGAAGAGAAAGACCAAATGCACACTGAACTGGAAACACGTGGAAGGAGTTGGTAAAGACCTGAAGAAGGCTTGTAAATTAACTCTTTAATGCGGATTCTAACTTTAGGGTTAAAATCATAATAATAATTCTAACAAGATGTCCTTGACTAACATACTAATACGTATGTACGGCTCCCTGGGTTCAAAAAAGAACAAAACGATCAGCGTTTAGTAATCAAACAGAATATATAGGTATATATGAAAACAATCAGGAATATATAAATTATATGTATCATGAAAAATCACATTAAAAAAAATCACACAAAAAAACATGTGAAACACAATCACACAACAACATGCATGTGTATGTATATATGTACTTACATGCAAAACTAATTAAAAGCAATCTCAGTATACCACATGACAGATCTCAAAGGAAAGGAATATAATTCAAATCTATTTTAAGACCAAGAGGTGCCTGGGTTTTTAAGATATAAATCAATTTTAATTCCTTTTGCAACCCTATCCCATAGATATTTTCTCAATCACTTGGAATTTCAAACAGCAGGATCTCATGATAAACATGAAGGTGTCTTGAAAAGGGAGCACTGCTTTTTCAATTTACTGATGTAACAAGCTGTAATATGTTCTACTTTAATATCTGACAGGTATTTCCAGCATATGGTTTATTACAAATACATATAATAATATATACCACAGGGGTTGTCCTGCAATTAAAAAATGTGTCCATCTCATAGATTTTTGATTTTTTTAATTTAATTTGCATAGCATAAAATCTGTTGCAACACAATCATGCAACCAACAGTTATCCTCGACACAGCAAGGGAAATTTTTGCATTGGTACAATATGAATTTGCGGTTCAACAGCCTGTATTGGCAGATAGCACATTCCATGGTACCATATTTTAGGTACATTGCTATGCTTCTCAAAACATTTTACGGTGCAGTAGCATTCAACATCATTTACAGATATAATGTAAAAAATTGGGACAATTAGGAACTGTAAAACAAAGGTAAGTAGGGGTAACATAAAGGGGGTGGGAAGTGGTCTGTATCGGTCTAGCGGTCATGTTTAATTTCGGTCATTGTGGGGTTGATCCCTGTGGTGCGTTTATGTAGTGTGTGTTCAGCATCCTCATAATTCAGAGTGTCCTAGTGTCTTTGCAGATGCTGTGTCTATGGCGTGTAAGGAACAGGGCAGAGTTATGCTGGAATTTAGAACTACATGAGCAACCAACCCATCAGTTATGCAATCAGATAGTCGGGGCATCGGATTCTCTAAAGGGTTTAGCGTTGACCTCTTATGATGTCTAGGAACTATTGGCTCCATGTGAAGTCCAATACTGTATCCATGGGAGCCAAGTGTCTAAATAAATTTGCATCCTACCACGGGTTGCCCAATGCAGATCCTCTAAAGTGCATGTGTTTTCCACTCTCTCAATCCACTGGTTCATGGTAGGCAAATGTGGTGATACCGGTGTACTGGCATTTAAGCCCTTTAATCTAACACATTACTGGTCTGTAAATATGGAAATATTCTGATTACAAGGATTATCATTACAGGGCATTTCCACATTGAGAGCCCAATCTAACATGTTCCTGTGACGTTCGCAGCATCACATGGTATCGTAGAGAGGACTTGGATTCCATGCTTCCCTGTGAGAAGCATTTGGATGGATGAGTGTGGCACACCCAGCGCACACATCAAGTTCCCATTGCATCTCTATGAAAAGCACAGGATTGGACGTGAAACCAGTAAGTAAAAATGTTTTTTTTGTTATGTTTTAATGTAAACATGGGTGGTGGTGGTGGTGGTGGAGGGGGGAGGTGGGGGCTCCAGCATCTAATTAGTGAGGAAAATCTATAGCATTATACATGTTTGTATGATCCTTTAATAATACAGTGATGCAATAATCACAGCTTTCTCTACAGACATTAGACATTAGTGTGTGTGTGTATGTGTGTGTGTGTATAACCTTTAATTTGGGGCTATAATACGCTGACGCAGTCACACTAGATTACAGTAAAATATATTTCCTTTATTCAGTGCACACATTGTCCTAGAAAGTAGAATAATCTTTATTAAATTACATACTTATCTACCTTTGCCAGAATATTAGGCAAGTTAATGATGCCTTGCCATTTTATAGCAATCTCACTATAAAATGTAATACTCTGTCACAGTATTTATGCGACATTCATTTTAATTTGTGCCTAAAAAGTATAGATTGTTTTCAAGTAAAGATGAAATATTGTGTATTTTGAATTAAAAAACAAACAACCTTTTATCCTTTGATAATTTTATTTCAAAGAATTAATAAAGGAAGGTAAATCACCGTGCTTTGAAAATGTTCAGTATTATCCACACAGGAATTCAAAGTGAGTTTGAAATTGTTTTCCAAAATAACCAATTTGAAAAAAGAATTCTAACTGTTTAGGCTAAAATAGTCAAGCTGTGCTTGCAGGTAAATAAGCCTCAACTGGTCAATTTAGATTGTATTCTTGTAAAATGTAATGTTTAGTAAACAAACTTCTGTGTTTTCCATGTGTTTGTGTAATTTGATTTAAAAGGACACTTCACTGCTCCTACCCTCCCCACACCATTCTCCAAAAACCATAAAAACATTAGATATTAGATAGATAAATAGCCTGGACAAATTCCAGATCTATTATATGAAACCTTTGCAATCCCCCCTTCTAACCAAACCTAGACTTGATGTGGCTGATAATTACAGACTTCTCGGTGAAACTCAATGAGAAGATATTGCAATGCTCTAGTCAATTGTTTGTCTTAAAAGTTTAGATCTACTGAGCTAAACAACCAGGAAGTTACAGGTCCGGTTGTCCTCATGACAGTCACTGATGTGTAACAAGGATAATTTATAGATGTGCCAATTATTGAAATCCACACTTTTTGTAAAATGAATAATGAGGTCACACTCTCCACACATAAAGCTCTACACTACAGCAACCTAATGTGCTTTAGGAGTATGGAGTATCCCTTTAACGTTTTGAATTCATTTTGTATTCGGGACAAATCACAGAGAAATACCTACATAATATCAAAGAACTCCAAAACCAAAACTTGTTTAGCAGGTTACAAAAGAAAAGATAAAAGAAACATTTAAAAGGCGAGACTTCTTATTGCGTATTTAAACATGCACAAAAGTTTGATGTGAAAATACACTGTGGTTAAAATAAGTACATTCCATCTATCACATATAAGAAAAAACAGTACTAATTATCACAATGGATCAATTAAACATATTCAGCAATCATGATACAAATATAACAGTAACAAAGTAGTCAAACCTACACGAATTACTAAACATTCCATGTGATCTATAACAGGAATGCAGTGATAAGGCATAATCGGAAAGCAATGCTAGTTAAATCTTATTTGCTCCTAACTCAAAAAAAATATTGCATTGTCATTTTTTATTAAGTTCGCAATGTTTTTGGCATTGTGTTTTTGAATGATTATACCATTAATAGAAAATGAAACATATGCATAAGAGTTAGAACCTTATTTGTACACCAAAGGCATGAAGATAGATGACATTGTGAGCTATTTTGGTTAAGCACAAGTCAATAGGAACCGAATGTTATGATAAGCTGCTTGTAGAGACCAGGATGATCGTGCTGGACTTTAATTTTCTTACTCAGAAAAAAGTCAGCCAACCTTCAGACAAAAGCTTACAAATCCAGAAAACCAATGTTTAATGAAAACTGCCTGAAAAGGCTTACTCAAGTCATCTCTAAGGAATTTAAAGCCATTCAAATTCTATAATTAATTAAGCACTGGGAATGTCATGCAAGCAGGAACTAATTTTTCTGTTTCCAAAAAGTTGATTAATTATAAATAATAATAACCCAGAGGTGTCACAGTGTAGTGTGAAGCAAGAAAAAGGGCTTATTAAACCATAAGGACAAAAAAAAATAACATATCATCTTTTGGACACACAGCCTTAGTCATGTACAGTGAGGGGAAAAGTATTTGATCCCCTGCTGATTTTGAACAAATGCCCAACTGAAAAAGAAATGATCAGTCTATAATTTTAATGGTAGGTGTATTTTAACAGTGAGAGACAGAATAACAAAAAATAATCCAGCAAAACCCATGTCAAAAGAGTTATAGACTTGGGGACACTGAGACACTGGGAGAGATATGGGGACACTGAGATACATGGGGACACTGAGATACATGGGGACACTGAGAGACTAGGGCACTCTGGGAGACTGGGGACACAGGCACTAGGGACACTGAGAGACACCAGGCACACTGGGAGACATGGGGACACTGAGAGACACCAGGAACACTGGGAGACACAGGGACACTGAGACACTAGGGACACTGGCTGGGAGACATGGGGACACTGAGAGACTAGGGGCAACTGGGAGACATGGGGCCACTGTGTCCCTAGTGTCTCAGGGTCCCCATATTCCCCAGTTTCCCTATGTCTTCCAGTGTCCCAATGTCTCAGCGACCCCAAGTCTCTCACCGTCCCCATGTCTCGCCGGCTCGATCCTGCTGTCTGGACTCATTGCAGAGCTGCTCCCCAGTGGATCAGTGAATAGAGAGAGGCAGGGAGAGAGATGATGTTACTTCTTATCCCTGCCTCTCTCCACACAAACAACAACCCCCTACTGGCCGGTGCTGGTATTGCAGAATAATCACTGTTTATACTGAGACAGACATTTGTATTGCCGGTATTACTGCAATACCGGCACCGGCTAGGCAGCCTTAAATACCTGAGAAATACTTCTGAGAAATACCTGGTAACCATAAGAAATACATGAGAAATACCTGGCAATGCTAAGAGTAGTGTGTAAAAAAAATAAAAAAAATGAAAGAAAGAAAGAAAGAAAGAAGGAAAGATAGAAAGAATGAAAGAATTAAGTTTTATTTTTTTCCTGCACTCTAATTGCCAAACCATAAAGTATAGGCTTTTGTACTTCTGGTGTCTTTATTTTATTGAGATAAATGCATTTGTATAATTTCTCTTGCAAGTGAAGTGAGAGAAGTTCATTTATTTAGCAATACGTTTAGTTACTGAAGCATGCTGAAACACATTTCACCTTTCTTTAATGTCTCTATTATGGATTTCTCACATTGTAGTGATAGACTTCTATTTGCTAAAGTATTTTGACGTTAGATAATTGTACTTTATATTTCCAAGCCAGCTGTATATCAAAGAAAAAGAACAGTTTCAGACATCGTGTCTAATACTTTAATTGTTTTTGGACAATATCTGTATATATTGAATAGCAAACTGAATTGAAATCTGCACAAGCACTAACAATAGAGCAAGCATTAATTTATGAAAACTGCAACAACAATGCTGTAAAAAACTTTTGGGTATGACGCACATGTCTATATATATATATATATATATAAAACATTGAAAAAAATACTTTAAGAAAATGTAAGCAGTTGATAAATACTATTTTGCAAAATTCTATTTGTGTAAAATATTTTCTATTTTCTAAACTTGTGATAATGAGTGAATGTAACAAATTTTTTTCAGTTCTTTTTTTTTTTTTTAAGCAAAACATAACACTTTTGTTATAGAACCCACACGTATGAATTTACCCACTTTAAATTATTTTTGTAGGAATTGTTTTAGAAAAATTGCTCTAATTATAAACCTGAAAGTTTTCTTTTTTCTTTAGCAAGAATTTCTCAAGCTCCTGTAACCTTAGTAGCAGTCGTGAAGTGGGTTACGTGGTTCTGCCGATCCATGCTGTCTCGGGATAATGAATAGGGCAAATTCTTCACATCTTGCATCGTGTGTGATGTCACATGCATGCGCATTGACCTTGAAAGCAGGAGAAAGGATATGGACATGCGCACTGCAACCTTGAGTGATTCCATATCTTCGAAGGAAGTATCTGAGACAGTACTGAATTTGTCTTTTAATTAATAAACTTAGGCTTATTTCTATACTCCTATCATTAATGCTGCTGTCAACCACTGAATGTATTGTTAGTAATTGCAGCTTATTTAATGGCAGGTTTACCTAGTACCACTACGACACATAATTCAGGTTTACTTATAAAGGCTACAGCTCACGTATTAGCATTTACCAGTTGGCAACTTAGTGTGTTCATTACTGTCAGAATTCTATCAGGACACTAAAAGGTTTTCTCAGGGCAAGCGAACTTCACCTTCAACCTCTCTTCAAATGCATACATTATTCTTATAAATTGATTTAATGTGTAGCTGTATTTAAATATGCATTATATGTATTATCTGGAACTAAGATTTATTGTGAGTTTGCTGCCATTAGATTTTCGCTTTCTTTTTACTCCAAAACGAGACAATTGTGACTTTTAGACAGACATGCATGTGCATAGGTATGGGCATATCCCAGTGTACTCAACCGCTGCTCCCCAACCACTTTGCTTGCCCGAAATAATCAAACCACAGACTTACTTGGTGAAAATAGGCCACAGCTTTATTAAATAGTTTAAATGTTATAAATATGTATAAATCTTTAAACTTCAACTTTTTAATATAAAAATTATATATACATAACTTACTCAGTAAATATATATACATCACTGAGTACCACCTTGCCAACCAAAAACAATAACTTGGGCAGCTGCCTTCCCCCCTCGTCCCAACCAGCACAAGGCCTTTCTTGGCCTTCCATTCTCATAATGCTAACCACCAGCCGATCATTGGCTCAGTGGGCATGTCTGTTATCCATACCTGTACCTGAGGTTAGGGGAGGGTCAGCCCTACCCATTCACTTTCCACAGACCGCTGGTCCATCCCCCGGTTGTCAAGGGCCACACGGTGCCACGCTGTGACAATAAAACAAATACAGACAACGAACACAAAATAAAGAAAACAAAAAAAGGGAGGACGGTAGGGCGCGAACCTGTTACCAACTGATAATGAAGATGGCTGCTTAGCCTGCAAAATGGCCACCTATTCATACTGTCACACCCCTTTGCCCCTAGGCCTCCTCCCACCATTCTAAAATCCTCCTACCATTCTATCTATCCACTCCCCCTCACACTCACATGTCCCTGTTCTGTCTAGGCCTTGCCTGACTCCTCAGTGTCTTGTGCATAGGTAGAGGGTATTGTGCATGGGCATATACCAGTGAACCCAACCGCTGCTCCCCAACCACTTTGCTTGCCCGAAATAATCAAACCACAGACTTACTTGATGAAAACAGACCACAGCTTTATAACATATTATAAATATTATACATATGTATAAATCTTAAAACTTCAACTTTATAACATAAACATCATATATACATAATTTAAACAGTAAATATATATACGTCACTGAGTATCACCTTGCCAACTACAATCGTCCCAACCCGCACAAAGCCTTTTTGGGCCTTCCATTTTCGTAATGCTAACCACAACCTGATCATTGGCTCAGTGGGCACGTCTGTTAACCATACCTGTACCTGTGGCTAGGGGAGGGTCAGCCCTACCCATCCACGTTCCACGGACCGCTGGTCCAACCCCCAGTTGACAAGGTCGATGTACCTCCACAAGCCCCGCTGGTTTACCCCCTATATCAGCGGGGCTGCCCCAACACCAAAGCCTCCTCCAATGTATCCTGTAACGCCAAATTTAACAAATCAAGACCCACCTCTGTAAGGTGGATCCTATCACTCCTAAAATACAGAGCTGCATTTTGCTTGAAGATGCAAGTATTCCCTTAACAAATTTAGACACCTGTTTGTTTAGCTTAATCCTGCTCCGCTCAAGTGCCCTGGGGTCCCTCGCACCCCTCCAATAATTCCGGGACAGCACCTCGGACCAGACAATACAGAGTTTCTGGAACTTGAGCCATAACTCGGCCAAATCCTTCTGGATTGTTTCACCCAGATCCCACACCGGAATAGTGCCAAGATCACTTTCCCCCAGATGAACTTTGAGCACATCAGGAACGCAGAGTAAGCGAGCAAACCGGACCATTTCAGGCAACAGGTGCGCCCAGCACATGCCCCGGGAACCACACAGTGGACGTCCGCCACTGCCGGCGACAGACCAAGCTGCAGTCCCCTGGGACAAATTTCAGCTCGCTGCTGTGCCGAATAAAAGTAAGAATGGCCGATCATCGACACTCGCCTTCCGGCACTTATGGAGACAAAAGCGAAAACATACTCTATCCGGCTGGACAAGCATAAGAACGGAACCTCCTAGATTCCCACTTCCCAATCCACTGGATAACCTCTTCAGAAAACCTCAGGCGTGACACCTTGGTGGCCACCCTTATCCAAAAGGAGAGCCCCCAAACTCCACACTAGGTAACTCAATGACCTCCAACGCCATGTGAAAAACCCTGATAAATTGGAATCAAGATAAGAAACTGGTGTCCCCGTGAACCAACAAGGGAGAACCTCAGAGAATGCATGAAAACAGGCCACCGGACAAACCACCGAACCAGGGATCTGCCGTAGCGTTACCCAAGTACCCCAACCAAGAACATCCATTTTGGACTTAGGCAGCAAAAAACACACAGCACCAACCTCACTAAAAACATCACCAAACAACAAGCCCCCAGGGACCAACTTGGATGGGCTAACAAGTTCCCCCACCCACATGGCCCAAAAAAAGGTGAATGTGAATGCCAAACAAAACAGCGCCACTTCAAATGCAGAAGAACAAACCTGTGGTTGAACTCCAAACAGTCCCACCATCAGAGCATCCGAAACCTACCTCCATGAATCCAAAACCTTGGGCCCCCTACTCCAACCTGTCATCACCAATGAGACTAAAACATTCTTCATGAGATCTGGGGCCCTGGTGAGTTGGAACCAAAACTGAGCCCGGATAACTCACCCAAAACAGATGAGGGAGAACAGCCCGATGCCTCCCAGAACAAGATTAACTGTAACAGACCTTGCAGACGCTCTCTCTCAGACCAGAAACCACCAAGCTGCCTCTCAAAAATTCACCCACTCACACCATGCCTTACCATAACGCAGCCATGTAGATTCCAAGACTGAACCCATGATCCAGGACATTACTCGGTCAGCCCAAGACCCCAGAGATCCTTCAGGCACGGAAAGCCCACCTTGTCCGCCCCTGGCCCTGCCGCTCTGAACTCCCACCACTGTAAACGAGAAAGGGCATCCGCTGTAATATTATCAAGCCCGACAGTACACATTCAACATTAAGCAGCGCAGAACCAGGCACCGCAGCAGCCGAACCACAGGAGGGGAAGATGCCAACAAACTGTTGATGGCCAGCACCACCCCATATTATCACAGTGAAAGACCACCATGCGATCCCGTAGAAGATCCCCCCAGAGCTCCACCACAACCACTATAGGGAAAAGTTACAAGATGGCCAAATTCCATGTTAAACCCGTGTAATGCCAAGACTCTGGCCAGGAGTCCAGGCACCAGTGGGCCCCAAAGATGGCCCCAAAATCCACCACCCCAGCCGTGTCAGTAAAGAGATGGAGCTCGGAATTGGACACCTCAGGAACTTGCCAATAAGAATGCCCATTAAAACCTTTCAAAGATGGACCAAACTGCCAAATCTGTGTGCAGGGGGCGAGTGATCCATACATAATGATGAGGTCGCCGCTGCCAAACGACGAGTAAACACCCTCCCATGGGAATAATCCGGCATGTGAATTGCAGCTTGCCCAAAAGTGATTGCAGCTGGCGCAATTGGATCTTGTTAAGCAACCCAGCGGCCGCAAGGCGGGCACGCTAATCCAAAACCTTGTCCTCAGGCAGGTAATACTCCCTAGCAACCGAATCAAATGCCCACCTATTTATATTGTCACATCCCTTTGCCCCTAGGCCTCCCACCATTCTAAAGACCTCCTACCATTCTATCGATCCACTCCTCCTCACATGTCCCTGTTCTGTCTAGTCTTCGCCTGTCTGTACCTTTTATTGTCTAGCATAGATACTAGATGACATATATCATTAAGTGTCTCCTATTGAAGGGACTATATATGCAGTTTAACCATTTCAAATAAATGAACTAATTAAACTGCATTATAGACATGTCATTTCATGTTATTGATGTTCTAACTGATTGGAGTTCCCTTGAATTGTCCCTCTGTACAAGTGTTCCTGGATACCAGCAGCCCAGCCCTCATTTAAATAATGGCAGATATAAGACCTTTCCTTAGTCATGCACATTTATGTCAGTAATGGGCAACTATGCTTGGCAGAGTCTGAGTCAAATGACACTCTCAGCCAAAAATTAGCCTAACAGTCTTCAGGAAACTCTGAATTTAACACTGAATTTAGTGATGGCACTAGGAGATTCTCGGCCTTATAACCACTTCAAGGAATACATTTCTGTGGGAGATGTTAAAACATTCAGCAAGTGTTAGTTACCAGAAGCTAAACATTTCAAAGAATGAAAATTGCTGGTTTTCAGTAATGTGAGTGATCATGCAGAGTTCTCCAGGCACATACAGATGGTGTTTAGGCAGATTTTATTGACAAACCATGCCACTCCAAGTTATACTAATGTCAATGATTGCAATTTTACATAGCAGCAACTTGTTGCTAAACATTATTGGATGGTTATGAGCAGGGCCGGCCTTAGGCCATTAGGCGCCTTGTGTGGAAAATCTTCATAGCGCCCCTACCCATCCTCCCTGGTCATACACCTTCATCCATGTATGAATGTGTTTGTGTATAGGGGTGTAGTGTTTGTATGTAGGGAATTTATTAAATTAATAGTAATTTAAAACAAATAGTCATTCCCCCTTCCCTGTCAACTTGCAGTGAAAGGGGAATTCTGATATATGGCGCTCCAGTGTGCTGGGAATCTGGCCTTCCCCTGCAGACTATGAGTAACTGTCTCATTAGCTCAGGCATTTACAGTGTCTGAGTTTTTGTCTAGTAATTCACAGCAGGATCTGGGAGGTTTAGGCTCCGCCCGTGCTGCAATTTTAGTGCCGCCTCGTCCACTTGGTAAACCCCACCCCCGCTGCCTTGCTTTTTACTTTCATGGTCCCAGGTGGAAAATAATGAAATCCTCCACCCAGGTACCTGCTTCAGCTCCCCTCTGCACAGCTGTCATCATGCCATGTGTGAGCTGTGTCTGCCACATGGTGCCCCCGACTCTATGGCACCCTGTGCAACCGCACAGCTTGCACACCGCTATGGCCGACCCTGGTTATGAATGCTCAAGAAGTTGGAAGCCTCTGCAGGTTTTTTTTTCTCTGCAGCATTTTCGTGCATATATACATTTTAGGGACAGTTTATATCATTGGACAACTTGTAACAAGGTAGCATTTTCCACAATGCTTCAGCTTATCCTCAACTAGATTTTCTACTGCAGTGCTTTAAGAAGGGACAGTGAGGCAGATAGGAAGGCCAAGAGATCTAGATAGACAAAGTGTATGGGCTACGGTTATTGACCCTGTCCATAACATGGGAGTTTGCAAGGATGTTTGCAGAGCTTCAGCATGTCTTATTGAATGTTCCTAGAATATCTTCACAATAAACAGAGTATGGTCTACTGTTTTCATAAAAATAAAATCTGACTGTCTAAGTGTTTAAAATAAGGCACACTGCTAGTATAGGCAAATCAGAATGGGCTGGATAAGGTAAGGTAGAACAGATTAAGAACACAAAAAAATCAGTGGTGGATTATTATTCGGAACAATCACTGGGAACAGCAGTATAGCACAGTGTAATAAAACAATACAACAGGACAGGGTTTCACATCAAATTATCACTACCTGGTCCCATCGAGTCTGAGAGATAATTGAATGAACTGCAACTTGCTGGACTCCCTGCTGTGTACTTGTAAGGCATTGGCATTCATACTACAATCAGCAGGCGATGACATAGAGGGAGCTAGGATTGTAAAGACTGCAATTTAATACCCTGAGGATAACTTATTTTGCTACACAACGTTTGAGTTGTGTGCGTAATGCTTCTGCCAGACAAACACACACAATGAACAATGGGCAAGAAACAATACAGAGGATATTACATATAAATAATAGGGAATTTGGCCAATCAGTGACTTGTCCAAAATGCAGAACCTAAAATGCTGTATAGACAAATCAAGAAAGAAATAAAATGGAAATTAGGTAAACCGTTTTGTTTGTTCCGTGATTTGGAGTTACGTCCATGGAGCCAAAACAAAAAGATGAATAATGGATAAAATGAAAACTGATGCTTAGGGAACAGTCTATGTTTTTGGTTTTTTATTCACAAGTGAGAAATGATCAAAAAAACTTAAAAAAGAGGGATCAATTAAAAAAAAAACACATTTATATTTTAAATATTTAGTAAATATACAATATATCATATATATTTATATATTCTATATTTCATAAATTCGCAATATAAAAATATAAGTTTTTTTGCTGCTTCTCCTTTCTTACTCGCAATTGGTTACTGTTTCTCTGTGAATCAAATAAAATATGTATGTATATAATATTCAGTAAATTAGTCATTTTCCACCATTTTAATTCAACTGAATATTTTTTTTTCCCAAAACATTGACAAAACCTGAATTGCAAGAAAAAGATGTGAACAAAAGTTTATTTGATCATTGAACTTAAAATCACATAGAGACTTGGCCAGTAAAATATGAAACACAAAACAGCTATAAAGTGACCCTCTAAAAATCAAATCAAATAAAAGCCTATTCATGTTTCAACTCCACCTGGAATAAGCTGCTTGACTTAAAATATTAATATTAACTAAAAGAGAGTCATGAAAATCCAACAAAACCTAGGAAATTGGGTAAAAACACCCAGATAACAACTCACCGGATAATAAGGACCAATATGTGTGCGCACTAGTGCTGGTACCTTAAAGAAAAAGAGTGTCGATAGAGTCCAGGGTGCAGAGTCAGTGGCCAAAAACCATGAGAAGTACTACTGCTTATCTCACAATTCCAATTAAAGCAGGATCTGGGAAGACCCCCACGTTTATGGGCTGATGTCCCATGGATAGACAAGTCAAATGTTGGACTTTTATTTTTTTTTATGTAATAACAAAGCGTAGCTATTCCAAGCACAAACAGATAGTGGAACTTTTTGATGAATGGAGGTCCTGTTAGATTTGACGTCATACAAAACAACATCATGCCAACTGTTAAACATTGGGGTTTGTGCTTACTTAAGGTTGCTTTGTCCTATATTACATGTTGTGGGAAGAGTTGAAACTATTCATTGTGAGTAAAATATGCAAAGAAGAGGAGAACAGGATGTGGGCAATACTTTTTCACTGAGCTATACTGTACTATTTTGTTATTAATTTGCAATTTTTTTTTTTTTAAATGCGTTTGCTCGTTATAAGGTGAAACAATACCCTTTATGCTCCTGATAAATCTTTTATTTGTTCAAATCAATTTCATCTCCGTCATTAAAAGCTTATCGGGAACAGATAAGTATTGCTTCGGATATTTTTTGAAAAGTATTGAAAATTGATATTATGCTCAGCATTGAAATGATCTGATTCGATGATTCAGTAATTTAACAAAGACATAATCCTCAATAAATGGATTTGAAAAGGAATGACAACAAATAGTTGTTCATTTTTTATTTTTTTTTAAGTATTTGCCCGGTGGATGCAGTAATAACCAATGGCCTAATAGTTACAAAAAGGCATGATGGGTCAATATGACTGAGACATTAGTACAAGGAAGGTAAAAACCACCCCCATGTACAATTCCCTATGTTGTGAGTGGGGGCATATCTGCAAAACAGAGACCAGCTAGTGGCTGCTCTCTGTAATAAAAGATTAGTAACTTGGCAGTTATTGCCCAGTCATAAGTAAAGTGTTCAGGATGTGGACAAATTACTCTCCTGGGGCGTTAATTAAGTTTATAAAGCGGGGGGATATAACTGAGGATCTAAATATAATTAATAAATGGACCTAACCTCCCCCCGTCCTCCACCGGTGGTTAGCAATTTGATGGTCGGTTATGGTGGGACATCAGGTACCCTTCCAAATTATTACGATTAGAGCTCCCATCCAGAACCAATGGCTGCCTCACTAGGGGGACAATAAGGTTTCTCCATTTATTAATTTTATTAGAGCCCCCAATTACTGACCACGGGAAAGACATTAGGACCCCCTATTTATATCATTACAGGCCCCACCCCCTAGCCACAGTATGAGTCATGAGGGACACTATGCAACCTATCTAGTTTGCTTATTTAAATAATAGCCCCACCATGGGTTTTTATAATTAATATAATTATAGCTGCCCAGTCACTAGTCCAGGGGTAGGCAACCTTCAGCACTCCAGATGTTGTGGACTACATCTCCCATAATGCTCTTACAGTAATAATACTGACAGAGCATCATGGGAGGTGTAGTTCAAAACATCTGGAGTGCTGAAGGTTGCCAACCCATGCACTAGTCTGTTATTACAGCAACCATCCACTGGCTGCTTGCCGTATACCAGACATGCCCTCACTCACGGCATGGAGCGTAGGGGCATAGTGTAGGTTTTATACTTCCCTTGTAGTAATATGGTAGTCATAGTAACCCTTATAAACTTTATTCTAATTTCTTTTTTAATGCCTAACAGGGTTAGCTTTAACGTTCATTCATATTCTAGATTCTTGAATCTGAGTACATGCAATACATATATATATCTATCTATATATATATATTGTATTCATTTTAGAAAAGTCAGTCGAAATGACTGGTTTATTATACTAGTAATTTGACTGTTTAAAATAAAACAAATTGCTTGCATCAACTCTAATTTGAGTCAGTCGATAAGGCCGACTTTGTTAATGTCTTAGATTTATTGCTTAAATTACACTATAGCGTACAAATGTGTATTCCTAATACTCTGGTGGCACGATGGCTATTTAAGTTACCACCCCCCACCTGCAGGGAGAAAACAAGTTACTTTTACTTACCTTTTCTCTCTCGCAGGCCCAGTCTATGACTTTCTGACATGTCTCCTTGTCTGAGATCATCAAGATCAATTATCTCAGCCAGTCTAATGGCTTAGAGGAGAGAGTACTTCATTCAAAGCTAAATACTTTCACCGACTCCATGTTAAAAAGTAAAACATTTATAGTGCTGTGATTCTTTATGTAACCTTACGGTAATCTGGAATAGTAAACTGTAGAGTTGTATTATCTCTAAACAATGTTATTCAAGTAGTCAAAATGCTGGAATTCTAAACTTAAAGTCACATAAAGATACTTGCAATATGCTAGGCAATTTAACAGTAACATACTAAAATTTATTATTATAATTTTATTATTTATATAGCGCCAGCAAATTCCATAACATATAATTGTAATATCAGATAGAAAGAAAAAAAACACTATGAAATGATTGGGAATTTCAAATCTTCCCCAAGCCTAAAGTCCTTTAAGAGATCCATTTCTACATAGATCAAAACAGAATGCACGTGTCATGGTTGATGAGATATTTCCTACCTGTTCTATGTTACATTTTGTATATATTGTGTATTAATATTGGTTTTGTATTTTATTGTACCATAATGTATCAATGCAATGTTTTGTGGCCCAAAGACATAATTGAAAACAAAAGAAATCTCAATGTATCTTGTGACAGAACCATCTGTCTGTCTATTATGGTGCATTCATCTATTTCTGCCCCCTTTCGTGTAAATGGCTGTTTCTATAGCCCAGCCATACGAATGACTGTTTTTCACCGAACAAATCTACCGAACGGATGGCCACCCAGGATAGAAGTGTGCTGCTGGTTAACCTCTTGATCCCAATTAGAACGTTGTGGTTAATCGCAGACACTTCTCAATTAAACCGAATTCAGGGTGGCCGTCGTTCGTATGTCGACCACGAGGCAGCAGCCATTTTAAAACACACGAAAGCCCAATAATATGCCCTCAGATCCAGGCAATCTGGGGATATGTGATGCGAATGTGAAATGTTCGGTTGTTATAAAGTTATGTGTTTTCTGGTCTTTTACTTAAAATGGCGATGGGTCTTTGTCCTGGAGATAATTGAATTACTTCCCAATTATCTCCAGGGCAGAGGGGAGGGAGCCATACTGCATTGTGGGAAAAGCTTGTGACTGTATGTCTGATATGTCCTCCTGTACATCTGTAATTCCAGTCTCCCATTTGGTCCCCTAGGGGAGTGTCCACCAAGTGGGAGACCTGCATAAATACAGGCAGGTAGCCCACAGTAAAGCGAAATCCTGTTTGACCCTCAATGTGGAGCTTCTGTCTCGTTATTGGGGGGAATTATTATTTACGCCTAGAGACTGATTATTGGAACCGAAAGCCGCTTGGTGGATATCATTGTTCGGCGGTTAGCAGCAGTTCGTGGATTTCTGTTCGGGAGTTTGGAGCCTTTCACGGATCCCGGTCGGGAGGTTACCGCTTCCCCTGATGGTGGTTCGTATACTGCAGTCTATGCGAACGGAGTTATTGATATTGTGAAAGGGGAAGGTTAACTAAACGGCGGTTTCTCTTAAAGACACCAGGGGTGTCTTAACATATCTTTTCTGTTAAATATTTTATAAATAAATAAATGTAATAACAATGTATAATATTATAGCAAACTTTTTACCTTTAAAGAACTGACACTCTTACAGTAACTACAACATAAAAATATAGATATATTTTTGTGTGACCTTGCCTTCCATCTAATCCAGGGGTTGGCAACCTTTAGCACTCCAAATTTTGTAGACTACATTCCCCCTGATGCTTTGCCAGCATTGTGACTGTAATATCATTATGGGGGATGTAGTACACAACACCTGGAGTGCCCAAGACGGCCTAAACAATATGGATTAGCTGTATTGAGGGCAGAACCCTAAACCTCATTTTCAATTATTAAATTGGTTGTGTTTTTACTCTGAATGTGGCAGAATATTTAATATAATCCAAACCATAAAACCAAATGGTTGAATGTAATTTAATTTATTTCTTCAAGCAACAAAGCTTACATTCACCAAAGCAGCTTTATCAAGCACAGCACATAGACCACATACCTTGTATGTGTGACCTTAGTCTACTTGTCAGTTTAATCTAATAATCGTTAAAACAGCAGTAGCACAATCAAGCTCATGCAGGGCATTTAATCTAATAGTAGTTTTATATAAAATACTAGCTAGCTTTATAACTGAAAACACTGTTATTGAACCTAGCAGCAGAATATCTGAAACTTACTCCATAACACGGGATGCTGACCAGGCAGGTGTGCACACAGTACTTTATAATACCTTTAAAAAAAAAAAAAAAAAATTTAAATTATTTATTGCATTTTTATTATTACAAAATAGACATTACATTACATCACATTAATAGACATTTGATATCATATAAGTAGAAAAATACCTTTTAAATATTACTTAATCTTATTTTCAAAATTAGAAAATTAGATTAACAAATATACACTTTTGCTCTACAAATAATTATGTGTTTTTTAAAGTTAACTCAAAATTATATAAAAGTGCCCTAAAATACCTGAACATGAGACGGGAAGGACAATTTGGCCATGCATTAGGCAGGGTCTGGACACACCTCGCGCATGCTTTAGGATTCTCATACATGTGATATAACAGTAATATGTAACATGAGTTACCAGACGAAGGCACACAAAGGCACCCAAACGCACGTCAGGTAGTTTTGTTGTTTCTGCTTTTAATGTTTCATGGTATGTGAATGGTGATTTGTCTGTCGGAGTGTCTTGATAAAATCCGATTCTGTAGGATGTGTAATTGCAAAGTTATCTTTGACTCTTTCTAGCCATTAATAGGAGAGCCTTTTTCCATGCAAGATAAATACGTGGTTAGGTTGTGGTAGCACTCTCAGATACATCCTCATATCGGAGATTCAGCCTGTGATATTTTTTTAGTTTGTTTTACCCTTTCTCCCAAATCTCCTGGGTTTATGTAGTCATATGTATTATACCTAATCACTTTTACTGTTAGTGTTACAGAGACCCGATTGATTCATACTTACCCCTTCAGACACTTACCTGAATCTAGCACCAATGTCCCTCAGCGCTGGGTCAGGCTCCGCCCACACTCTTAATTATAGGAAAGCATTAGTCAATGCTTTCCTATGGGGATACCGGCAATGCTGGAAGTCCCTCTTGTGCAGGGTTAACGGTGATGGGAGTTCGAACCCAGAAAACTTCAATGAGTTGAAGTTGTCTGGGTGCCTACAGTGTCTTTTTTTCATATCAAGAGAGACAAATATTTTGACTCTAAGTGATTATCTACACTGATTAAAGGACCACTATAGTGCCAGGAAAACATACTCGTTTTCCTGGCACTATAGTGCCCTGAGGGTGCCCCCACCCTCAGGGTCCCCCTCCCGCCCGGCTCTGGAAGGGGGAAAGGGGTAAAAACTTACCTTTTTCCAGCACTGGGCGGGGAGCTCTCTGCCTCCTCTCCGATCCGCCCCGTCGGCTGAATGCGCACGCGCGGCAACAGCTGCGCGCGCATTCAGCCGGTCGCATAGGAAAGCATTCATAATGCTTTCCTATGGACGCTTGCATGCTCTCACTGTGATTTCCACAGTGAGAAGCACGCAAGCGCCTCTAACGGCTGTCAATGAGACAGCCACTAGAGGATTAGGGGGAAGGCTTAACCCATTCATAAACATAGCAGTTTCTCTGAAACTGCTATGTTTATAAAAAAAATGGGTTAACCCTAGAAGGACCAGGCACCCAGACCACTTCATTAAGCTGAAGTGTTCTGGGTGCCTAGAGTGGTCCTTTAAGTAGCATTTTTTTGTAACAGTTCTTTTTTTTTTCTACTTTTCTGAGGGTCACTTGTGGTTTATATTGCCAGGTCATTTACCTTTATTGGATTATAAACCGGTATCCTCCATATATTCACTCCATAGACTGAGATCCAATAGAAGACTTTATATGTACATATTTTCATTTGTTAGCTGATGGATTTATTATTATTTTTTACTGAGTATTCAAGTCCTTGAATACTATTGATTTCAATATAGTCTTTGTCCAATTTAGAATAAACTTTCTTTATTATTTTTTAGGAACTTGCTTATTTCCATTTTTCCTCTTTTAGTAGGGGTTCTTTGGAATTAGTTATTATTCTTTAATGCTCTGTGGGTTATGTCCATGCAAACTCCCCAACACGACTAATTGATTCTCTATGGCAGGATCAATTCATACACTAATTTTATAATTTTTCAAGAAGCAGAACTAACATTAATTTTAAATTTATAAAAAGATAATATAGCAAATATTTTTCTGACCTCACTCTCCATAGAATATAATAAGAATTTAGAGTACTAAGCAACCGTAACAGTAGCGCCAAGGAACGTTTTTCAAGGTGAAGAAAATTAAGAAATTTTTCAAAAATTTTTTGCTGCACCACAATTGTAGCGGAGCTGCAATAGTAAATCCCAAGATCTCCGCTGGTACAGAAGGTAATCCAAAGTAAATTGCTGAAAAGTAAGGCAATATCCCAAATCCCCCAGTAACGGACGAAACACAGTGCTGGGAGTCAACTGAGCTTTTATTCACCGGTCACAGTTTTTATGCAAGTCCCCATGCAAGGGGTTTCCCTACTGACATTTCAGGGGTTGTACAGTAGGGGACTACATGGGGGACTTAACTACCCGGACATTTCTCCCAGCAGGCACTGCAGCACGGGAGGGATACTCCCACTGAAATATCCAGGTAAGTGGATTATCCCTCCATGCAGCAGAACTAACAATTTACATAAAAATACATAACTTGTACATTATTCCTCTTTTATTACTGAATGACCGTTCGGTACATAGCTGGGGTCTGAGCGCAACTTTCGTGAAAGTACCGCTCAGATCCCAGCATAAATAACCAAACGCTGCACGAAATACACTTTCACATCATGTTCGCCTGAAAGTACTGAACACCGATGGGGGAACACAATATTGAAAGACCGGAGCTCCCGAACGGCCTGGAAGCCCAGCGGTGTTTGCGCCGTCGAGTAGCCGATTTTAGTTCCACACGCTCGACAACCAAACACCGCTGGGTGAACAAAGGATCCAAGATGGCCGCCCGCCGCGTGGTCGGTAGCCGAACGACGGCCACCTAGGAACATAATTAACTGCCGATTGCAACAATGTTGCAATCAGCTAATGGGAGCCACACGACTCTCTGTGTGTGGGCTCCTGTTCGGTACTTTATTCGTTTCACAAACAGCAGGTAAAGTCCCTGTTCGTGAAACGAACATATGAATGCTCTATGATATAACAGTACAGGCATACATTTGAATACAATAGTCCAGCGGCTTGTACAGACAACCTTTGCAGGTACAGCAATGTGATCAAAAGTGGCTAGGTTTGCCACAACAATCACAGTTCCTCAAGCTGTAGAAAACGAAAGCCAATTTAAAAGGAAGCACTAACAAAGCATATTAGACCACGTGAATATAAATTATTAGTAGCCAACCCCCTCCCTGCACACATTGCATGTGGCAAACAAATAAAACATTTATTGGGTAGTTTTAGGACCCACAATTATCCAGAGGATACACACAATGGGTTCTCCACTAAATTAATGGAGTTCCAAAGGAGATACCTGTTTCATAGACGTGCCTCTTTAACCACTTTACCACAGTGTAACCAATATGCAAGGTCCAAATCCTTTGGACATTTCCCATTGTACATGACACATGATGATTGGCAGGGTGTGAAATGTACTATGAATTGGCAGAGGCAAATATACTGGCATCATTTGTATAAAAACTATTATAAGTGATCTTCACTTCAGATTTTAATATACCACTTCCAGGGAACATTTCAAACACTACATAATTTTAATCAAAGTTTATCTCTCAGAAAATAGCTTTCAGTAAGAAAGAAAAATCACAAAGCAAGCTTACATTATATGCAAATATATTTTATTAAGAAATACTAGGTAACAAATCATTTTTCATGCTAAAAGCTCTTTCCTTGGGATCTTTAAACCAAAATGTAAATATTTCTAACTGAATAATTAAAAAAAGTCGATATCAATGTGTTAATTACAAGCTAAGGGAATTGTGATGTGCTTGTCCATGCTAATGTCGTCTCTCGCCTTGACTACTGTAATCCACTTCTCATTGGTCTTATGTTTTCCCAACTTGCCCCGTTACAGTCTATAATGAATGAGGCAGCGAGGTTCATCTTCCTGTCCGCCTGCACCTCCCACTCCTCCCCCGTTTGTCAGTCCCTTCATTGGCTTCCCGTAAGATATAGGGCTCAATTTAAGATCCTGACACTTGCTTACAAATTTCTACACAATGCTGCTCCCACCTACTTATCCTCACTAATACACAAATATGTCCCATCTAGGCCCCTATGCTCTGCCGGAGACCTACGTTTAACCTCTGTACGTACTCCTTCCTCTGATGCACACCTTAAAGACTTCTGTAGGGCCGCACCATTCCTATGGAACACCTTTCCCCTCTCTGTTAGACTCTCACCCAGTCTTCACTCCTTCAGAAAATCTTTGAAAACTTACTTATTTAGGAAACCATGCCACTGTACAGAACACTGGTGAGACCTCACTTGGAGTATTGTACGCAGTAGTGGAGATCATATATTCAGAAGGATATTGATACTTTAGAGAGAGTTCAGAGAAGGGCTACTAAACTGGTTCATGGATTGCAGGATAAAACTTACCAGGTAAGGTTAAAGGAACTTAACATGTATAGTTTGGAGGAAAAACGAGACATGGGGATATGATAGAAACATTTAAATACATAAAGGGAATCAACACAGTAAAGGAGGAGACCATATTTAAAAGAAGAAAAACTACCACACAAGAGGACATAGTCTTAAAATAGAGAGACAGAGGTTTAAAAATAATATCAGGAAGTATTACTTTACTGAGAGGGTAGTGGATGCATGGAATAGCCTTCCAGCTGAAGTGGTAGAGGTTAACACAGTGAGGGAGTTTAAGCATGCATGGGATAGCCATAAGGCTATCCTAGACTTAAGATAAGGCCAGGGACTAATTAAAAGTATTTTGAAATATTGGGCAGACTAGATGGGCTGAATGGTTCTTATCTGCTGTCACATTCTATGTTTCCATGTAATTAAACTGTGAACAACTTCTCCTCCCCAAACGCTGGTTTCTCCCCTGAAACTGTTATCAAAACAAAATACTAAGCCCTCAATGAATACTATCCTAGCAGCCTACTTTTCTACCCTACCCTTACATTTTGCGTCACTTTACCCCACTCCCTCTAGCATGTAAGCTCATTGAGCAGGGCTCTCAATCTCTTTGTTCCTGTGCGTCAAACTTGTCCGGTTACAAATACGCATCTGTTAGTCCACCCATTGTACAGCGCTACGGAACTTGTTGGTGCTATATAAATAATAATAATAATAATAATATTATCTAGCCAGTTTAATGGCTTCACTCTCATTTAGAAAACATTTGCATTATTTAGTCACACAGCTTTACATTTTCAATTAATAATCGCATGCACATATAATACATTGTGGGGGCCCCAGATTAGTCTATTGCAATCTGATCAATAGAATATACAACATCATTGAGCATGATAATAGAATGCTTGATGCCAACATGTACAATGGAATAGCACAATTAAGTGGATTTGTTATTGTATCTGAAGAAGGTATGCATTCAGCAGTTACCATGAGGATTAAGACAAGCAACAACATAGACAATCTCCACTTCTGAAAATGCTACCTTGCCATGGAAACCCAATAAATGTAGTGGCAATCTCATTAAATAAAAATATAATAGATCACTGTTGGTTACATAGTAAAATTATACCGCTTGGCCGTACTGCATGTTTATAATTATCTTTCAATTGCATTTTGGAAAGCTGAAGTGGAATATTGCTAAATGCTTTGTAGAATGTACTTAAAATAGATTTCCAGAGGTCATTTTTTTTTTGTGTTTTTATTTTTTTACTGTTCCTGCTTTTTATAAAAGTAAGTTAAATGAGTTTCCCTATAAAGCTTGGATTAGTTTCACTCAGTTGAATCTTGACGAGAATGCAGTATAAGTACATATTAACATTATATTTATGTAAATTACAAGAGTTTAGCTTAGTTTCAAAATCTGAATGACACAAAAACACTATTTTCTCAAGATCTAGTCTGAAATTCCCACGGGAACATATTCAACACACGCAGTTCATTACACTGGTGTTCATAAAAGAAATGAAAATTACATTTTTAGTGCATTCCTCTGAGTTCATTTTGCTGTTTCTAGAAATCTATTATGGTGGTTGTCACTATGTGTCTTTTTTTAATTATTATTATTTTACCAGTTGACAAATATAACAAATCCATTCAATGGCTTATAATTTCTGACAACTCAATGGTTAGCACAATGACTTACTTTATAATAAAGGGTTAATATCAAGCATACACCTTAATACACATAGACGTAGCTATGATCAAGTATTTTTGTTATGTTTTTACATGCAATTGTATCAATAATATGATTTGTGTTATGTGCTACTAAACACAATTCTACTGTATTATATTTTACTATTCTATTTTATTGTGTTCTACTGTAACATTTAGTTTTTTACTTATTCAAGAACATATTTTTGTCTGAGATTCTTCTGAGTGAACTTGATGTGATGCAGCCTGTTTTGTTTCTTTTTCTAGATTACCATCAAAAACATGTAGACGGAGAAATTATTGCAAAATGCAGGTTACGAAAAGCAAGAATAAACAAGGCAAATAATATATTGCTGCTGGAGATACACCTGTCAGTAAATATGTCTTAGGTTCTCCGATAAATATAACAAAATATACGGCCAAGTATTTGATCAGTGTCAAAGTCCTTTTTGTACTAACAATTTATACTTTGTGTACTCTGTACATATAAGGCATGTATATAGAAAACCTTTGTATGTTATATAGTTAGTAACAATAATTGATTAATTTATAGGACAATTTCTGTAATTAATTAATAAACACACTTTGCAACCAGCAACAATAAATACATGGAGTACGATCAACTTTTCCGAGAAAGCAGTATAAAAATGTAGTTGTTATGCCACACTATCTGCCATATGACATCCTTTGAATGTTTATATTACTATAGACAGAATGACAAAAAGAGCTATATCATCCATCATATGTTGCTGTCCATATGTTTCTGTTTTTAAAACAAGATACCAGAGACTCTGGGAAAGGGATCTAAAAGTGGATCACTCAGAGGAAGAGTTGTCTACATGTATGAATGCTGTTAGTAAAATTACCACATGTACGTTAATTAGAGAAAATTGTACTAAATGCACTTTGAGATGGTATTTGGACCAAATCTGTTTACACTACATGTACCATGGTCTGTCTCTACTTTGCTATCGTAAATACTGCGAAAGAGTACATTATTATCACAAGTGGTGGGGTTGCACCAAGCTTTCACCTTTCTGGTCTGAAGGTTTTGAAGTGATTTAATGTGTACTCAAAATATATCTTACACAGGACCCTTCTGTAGCCCAACTGAATGGAAGACTGTCCCAGACTCATCTCACTCCTCAATACTGTTGTCTGTCTTTGCTGTGTTATTGAGGAATGTGGCGCAAAAGAGTTGCACTTTTTTATCTGAAGTTTTTGATTTGATTGGATGTGTATTCGAAACAGATCTTGTCCATGACCGTTTAGTAGCCCACCTGAATAGAAGATGTCCCAGACTCATCCCACCTGTCCTACTCTGAAGTTATGTATAGTCAAAGAGTGGAAGTATACCGTGCCACAATTGGATTTTGTTACCCAAAAAAGTTATTATATTATAGGATGAAAAAACAAACTGATAGATTACATGACACCCTCGCTTCACACAAGTTCTGGCCGCCTTGGAAAGTTTATGTTTCATGGGTTATTTCAGATTAGCAATGACTCTGTACAAGGAATTTCCTGGGTCCTGATGGCTGCACACCCCTCTAAGCCCAGTTGTGGTTATCACCATTTATGTCCTTCCACTGTATTTTTTAGTTTTATTTTTTTCCTCTTTCTGCATCACTCCTTTACTTATTGACTTTCAGTGCCTTGTACTTACTTCCTCGCTCTTATACTCAATGACCTTGAACTCATTGGGCTCCTTTACGTTATGAGGACTTTTTCTTTGCTTCTTTTCCTAGTTTTCTATCCTATTCTTTGTTGGTTTTCTAATACTAATACAAAAGGGTCCTAATTCAGCCTTTATTCTTTGTCTGTACTTGACTATTGTTCAGATTATATTACACTGTTAGTTTGTATTGTTATGTATTGATAGAGCCTACTTTGAAAGTAGATGTTTTATGAAAATTCTATTTAATAAAGATTATTTAAGCAAAAATGTAACTGTTATATAATTTTATTCAATTTGGGCTTTCTTTTGATTAGATTTTAACAAATTGCAATCCTTTCTAATTTTGGCTGATCAGCTAGTCTCCCGAATGTTGTAACTCTGAACTGTATTATAAACATATCATGTAACAAATGACACACACAATGGGCGAGCAATGTCATTTGTTTCATGATTCCATGTTGTGTTCTTGATGCTAAAAATGGGTATGAAATGAGAAAAAGCTATTTTTTTAATTATTTTCAGAGGCAAATTATTTGATTTGCAGTGTGCAGTGTGCAATGCCGCTTCTTCTACTTTGCAAATTGCAGTACAGTTTGTGGCAGTTTTCTGCACCATTGATCACTGCACCGAGTGTCTAGGGGTTTCTTAAAACTCTTTTTTAGAAAAAAAAATTTTTTTATTCCTAAGCGTCTTCACACCAGTGTTGGACTGTGCAAGTGTGTGAGTCCTGTGCAGTGCACTGTGTGTAATGCAATGTTTCTTAAAGTCAAACACAATAATGTTATAATAGTAGCAAATGCACCAATCAGCAATCCATTGTTTGATGCAATAATCTATTTTACCTTAAGAAAGTTGTGTTAATTTACACAAAATGCATTCATATCCAAATGTCTTTTAATAATAATAAAAAAACAGCCATCAATGTTACATCCTAGTCGCAAGTAAAATTTGAAGGTTAATAGAGTTATGTTCCCCAATCCATCCAGAGAAAATCCAAGTAGATCATATCCTCTGGACAACTTTTATCAATTTTAACATAACCTGTCATTCATAAACCCTTATGAAAAAAATAAATAATTTTGAATATTATTCCTTACCAGTCCTTCATATATCTTCCCACTCTCAGATGTTAACCTCATAGGTCGGTAGGTTCTTGGTTGAACTTTTGAACCCTTTTTATATATAGGCATCACTGCTTTCTCCAATATTCGGGTAGGATTCCTGAAAGAAAAGAATCCTGACAGTTTAAAAACATTGGCATGGATATTTATACACTAATCTCCCTAACTACTTGTGGGTGAATACCATCTGGCCCTGAGGCTTTGCTTTCATTAATGTTATTTAACTGAAGTAGCACTTTATATTGTGTTATCCAATCACATTTTTGCTGTAAGGTTTTAGTAACAGGGATTTGCATGTCTACAGCCACAGACTCTTCTTTGCTATATACTGAAGAAAAAAACAATATTTAAAGGGATACTATAGTCACCAGAACAACTACAGCTTATTGCATGTGTTCTGGTGAGTAGAATCATTCCCTTCAGGCTTTTTTTTCTGTAAACACTGTCTTTTCTGAGAAAACGCAGTGTTTACATTACAGCCTAATGATAATTATACTGGTCAGTGGCCACTCCTCAGATGGCTGCTAGAGGTGTTTCCTTGGGCAGTGCTGCAGAGTAAGCAACACTTGCATTCAGTATCTGCACCCTCTGCATGCAGACACTGACCTTTCTTTATAGAGATGCATTGATTCAATTCATCTCTGTGAGGAGATGCTGATTGGCCAGGGCTGTGTTTGACTTGTGCTGGCTCTGCCCCTGATCTGCCTCCTTGATAGTCTCAGCCAATCCTATGTGAAAGCATTGTGATTGGCTTAGACCACCACTTCTGATTATGTCATCAGACAAAGGGCACTTCACAGGCAGAGACAGCAGCTTCGGACTTGAATACAAGTCATATTTTACTATTTTTAGGGAGGCAAAAGGGAGCCAGGGGGCTAGATGGTGGTTTTAACACTTTAGGGTCATGAATACATGCTTGTGTTCCTGACCCTATAGTGCTCCTTTAAAATGTCTGCCGTGTTCTGATCCACCTTGATAAGCACACCAATCTCAGATTCCAATGGACTAACATTTACACTCTGAACCTTTTTGCCATCAATGCACTTAAAAATCCATCAAGGGTTAGTGTTGCTCTCTTTGGGTATGGGCTTTTAATTTTCTAGTTTAGTCCATCTAATTGCCTTTTGCAAGCCCTATTTACATGCTTATTTTACATAGTTACATAGTTATATAGCTGAAAAGAGACTTGCGTCTGTAACGGACCGTTTTGCACAAAAGGGGAAAAAACCACTTAGACGATAATCCCCCTTTTCAGAGACAGGCACAGCTACTGTAGAATCACCAAAACTCACGAACCGCCAATAAGTGAATGCTCCAAACTCCCGAACGGCATCCAAGGGAATAAGGTAGCACTTCAAATAAACGAACAGGAACCATACGAATAGCTGCTAGCAGGCGAACAGGAAAAGCTTCCAAGCGGCTTACACTCCTGGCAATCAGTCCTTAGCAGCATACAGTAAATCCCCCCAAAGACGAGACAAGGCTCCGTGTTGAGGGTCAAGCAGTGGTCTGTTTAATGAGGGCTACCTGCCCAGCTTTTATGCAGGTCTCCCACCTGGTGGACACTCCCCTAGGGGACCAAATGGGAGACTGTGACAAGGGACAGACAAGTATACAAAAAGGACACACAGTCACAGTATATTCCCACAATGCATCCTGGCTTCCTCCCCTCTGCCCTGGGAGATAATTGGGAAGTAACTCAATTATCTCCCAAGACAAAGGCAAAACTCCATTACACACGTGGGAACACAAAACAGCATTATACTTTAAAATGCACAAAGTAACATTTACTACATTAAACACAGGCATGTAACACATCCCCAGATAGCTCAGGTCTGAGTGCACATTATTAGGTGAATGGCACTCAGACTACACGAATACAGTTCAATCGCCATGGAGCCAAAGTCTTTACAGTCAGTTTCATACGAATGGGCTCCATGGGATTCCTATCTGGGGTATAAGACATTCACACAAAAATACCGAACACCGGGTCATTCATGTGCTTTCACCGAACAAGAAGGGAGGTCGGCGGCTTCAGCGGTGTTCGCGCAAAACTGTGTCCGATTTTAGTTCCATGAAAATAGAGGCGAACACCGCTGTTCATTCGTATGGTTTAAAATGGGTAAGTGCTTAAGACTAACACACACTCTAACACACACACTCTAACACACACACATACACTAACACACACACTATCACACACACTAACACACACGTTTTTTTAAAAAAATTGCATCCCCCAGCCTCCCTACCTTTGGGAGTGCTGAGGGGATTCCCTGGGGTCCAGTGGTGTTGCTGGCCCTGCTGTCACCGGGTGAGCAGGCAGGCTGGCAGGCGCGTGAGGGAGCACTCTCCCTTGAGTTCTTCCTTCTTCGGGATACGAACGGCGGCCACCCAGCGTTCATCAATTAAGCTGCGGTTAACCGCAGCTTCAGGGAGGTTAATTGCCGGCACACTCCAGCTCCCAGGTGGTCCAGTCATTCGTACGGTTGTTCGGTAGATTGAAACTACCGAACAACCGGCAGAAAAGCATGAATATGGCTTTTCTGCATGGAAAAATAAAGTCTTTTAAAAGGGGGCCATAGTCCAAAGGCAGCAGGCGAGCAACCAGGCTTCTCCAATGCAATGTGGCGAGATTGGTCTCGTCACATCTCTCCCCTTTTCCAAACAGACTAACAGGGTATCTGACCTCCTGCCGGTCAGTGCCCTTGTTAGTCCAGCAGCCCACCCACAACAAATAATCAACAGCACAGCCCACCCACAATAAATGGTTACTACACCTGGGTAAAGGGGAAGCTTGTCCAGGTCCAGGTGCCTCACCACGGCTGTGCTGGGTACGGGTACGCTGACTTGGTGGGTTGCTGCGTGGGCAGAGACCAGCGGCACTCTGCCCTGTTGCCAGCGCTACTGGGAGGGTAGCCTGGTGGAAGCCTGGTTGTTGGAGGGGGAGACCGACTGTCTCCCCTTTAAATACACCGCTCTGCTGCTGCTGCTGGAGACTGACTGTCTCCCCTTTAGATGCACAGTCCTGCTGCTGGAGACCGACCGTCTCCCCTTTAGCTGCACAGCCCTGCTGCTGGAGACCGACCGTCTCCCCTTTGGTTACCCATCTCTGCTGCTGGAGGGGGAGACCGACTGTCTCCCCTTTGGCTAAACAGCCCTGTCGCTGGGGGGCAGGACCGACCGTCCCTACCCCCTGTGCTGGCAGTGTAGAGACTACGGTCCCATCTGCACGGTTGTGGGGCTTACTGTCTCCCCTTTGTACATTAAGCTGCCGCTGGGGAGAGGGGGTAACAAGCTCCTCTCCCATACATACTTCCAGCTGTGGGGGAGGGAGACCGACTGTCTCTGCTCCCAATACAGAGTCCTGCTGCTGGGGAAAGGAGACTGGGCTCTCTATTCCCGGTAGGACACTCTGCCGCTGGGGAATGGAGACGGGGCTCCCAATTCCCAATAATCTGTGCTGCCGCTGGGGAATGGAGACTGGGCTCCCAATTCCCAAAGCATCATACTGCCGCTGGGGAATGGAGACTGGGCTCCCAATTCCCAAAGCATCATACTGCCGCTGGGGAATGGAGACTGGGCTCCCACTTCCCAAAAAATCACGCTGCCGCTGGGAGGGAGGACACTGCTCTCCTCTCCCTGGACTTCCCACTGCCTTCCCGGCATATCACTTGGCTGCTGGGGGGCAGGAACAACTACCTCTGCCCCCTGTAACTCAGCCTGCCGCTGGGGAATGGAGCTCAGGCTCCCAATTCCCTGCAATATCTCCCGCTGGGGAATGGGCTCGGGCTCCCAATTCCCTGCAATTTCTGCCGCTGGGGAATGGAGCTCGGGCTCCCAATTCCCTGCAATTCATTCTGCTGCTGGGGGACAGGAGCGACTATCTCTGTCCCCTGTAACTCAGCCTGCCGCTGGGGAATGGAGCTCAGGCTCCCAATTCCCTGCAATATCTCCCGCTGGGGAATGGAGCTCGGGCTCCCAATTCCCTGCAATTCATTCTGCTGCTGGGGACAGGAGCGACTATCTCTGTCCCCTGTAACTCAGCCTGCCGCTGGGGAATGGAGCTCAGGCTCCCAATTCCCTGCAATATCTCCCGCTGGGGAATGGAGACTGGGCTCCCAATTCCCAATAAATCACACGGCCGCTGGGGAATGGAGACTGGGCTCCCAATTCCCTGCAGGACCGGTGGAGAGACCTGGGTCCCATCTCTACCGGCCACCTGGGGTTCTTCCCAGAAAATATCCACAATGTCTTCCCAGCTGAATGGGTCTGGTTCTGGCTCTGTCACCTTGCTGTCCTGCTGAATCTTCTCAATGGAGTGGAAGAGATCTCGGTAGTCCTGCTCCAGTTCCCACTCCAGGGTTGCTGGGTGAGCCAGGTCTTGCTCAATGTCGTGAGTGTCGTCCCAGTCATACCTGCTCTCCCTCCACTCCAAGAGATCACTGAACCGGGCTTGTGTAGGGCTCCCAAATTCAGGCTCTGAAAAAGCCTCCCATAACAAGCCAGGACCATCAAACTCCTCTCCCTCTGGCTTGTCATGCTCGGCTGTCCAGGGCAGGTACTGTGCCCCATACCACCAAAGCGCCTGGTATGCATCTTCCAGCCAAATCTCCTGCCATACCCGGTGCTCCAATTCCTTCACCCATTCATCTAGGGGCTGCTCTCCCAGGAAGGGCATCCGCAGGGCCACTTGCTTCTGCAACCGCTGCTCTTCACTGGGGAGACTCTTACCCCGCTGGTACTGTACATTATCCAGGGCCTGGTACCAGATGCCTTTCCTTAATGCATCCCGGCCATCCAGGTCCTCCTCCTCGTATGACACTGCTGGTTCCATGCTGTTGCTGTCAGGGTCGCTGTACTGAGACATGCGTTGCCCACAAATTGTAAAATCCACGGAATGGTGTCTCCTGTAGCTGTCCTGTAGTCTGTGGGAACGATCCCCACACGGGCCACCAATTGTAACGGACCATTTTGCACAAAAGGGGAAAAAACCACTTAGACGATAATCCCCCTTTTCAGAGACAGGCACAGCTACTGTAGAATCACCAAAACTCACGAACCGCCAATAAGTGAATGCTCCAAACTCCCGAACGGCATCCAAGGGAATAAGGTAGCACTTCAAATAAACGAACAGGAACCATACGAATAGCTGCTAGCAGGCGAACAGGAAAAGCTTCCAAGCGGCTTACACTCCTGGCAATCAGTCCTTAGCAGCATACAGTAAATCCCCCCCAAAGACGAGACAGAGCTCCGTGTTGAGGGTCAAGCAGTGGTCTGTTTAATGAGGGCTACCTGCCCAGCTTTTATGCAGGTCTCCCACCTGGTGGACACTCCCCTAGGGGACCAAATGGGAGACTGTGACAAGGGACAGACAAGTATACAAAAAGGACACACAGTCACAGTATATTCCCACAATGCATCCTGGCTTCCTCCCCTCTGCCCTGGGAGATAATTGGGAAGTAACTCAATTATCTCCCAAGACAAAGGCAAAACTCCATTACACACGTGGGAACACAAAACAGCATTATACTTTAAAATGCACAAAGTAACATTTACTACATTAAACACAGGCATGTAACACATCCCCAGATAGCTCAGGTCTGAGTGCACATTATTAGGTGAATGGCACTCAGACTACACGAATACAGTTCAATCGCCATGGAGCCAAAGTCTTTACAGTCAGTTTCATACGAATGGGCTCCATGGGATTCCTATCTGGGGTATAAGACATTCACACAAAAATACCGAACACCGGGTCATTCGTGTGCTTTCACCGAACAAGAAGGGAGGTCGGCGGCTTCAGCGGTGTTCGCGCAAAACTGTGTCCGATTTTAGTTCCATGAAAATAGAGGCGAACACCGCTGTTCATTCGTATGGTTTAAAATGGGTAAGTGCTTAAGACTAACACACACTCTAACACACACACTCTAACACACACACATACACTAACACACACACTATCACACACACTAACACACACGTTTTTTAAAAAAATTGCATCCCCCAGCCTCCCTACCTTTGGGAGTGCTGAGGGGATTCCCTGGGGTCCAGTGGTGTTGCTGGCCCTGCTGTCACCGGGTGAGCAGGCAGGCTGGCAGGCGCGTGAGGGAGCACTCTCCCTTGAGTTCTTCCTTCTTCGGGATACGAACGGCGGCCACCCAGCGTTCATCAATTAAGCTGCGGTTAACCGCAGCTTCAGGGAGGTTAATTGCCGGCACACTCCAGCTCCCAGGTGGTCCAGTCATTCGTACGGTTGTTCGGTAGATTGAAACTACCGAACAACCGGCAGAAAAGCATGAATATGGCTTTTCTGCATGGAAAAATAAAGTCTTTTAAAAGGGGGCCATAGTCCAAAGGCAGCAGGCGAGCAACCAGGCTTCTCCAATGCAATGTGGCGAGATTGGTCTCGTCACAGCGTCCATCAAGTTTAGCCTTTCTCACATATGTTTTTGCTGTTGATCCAAAAGAAGGCAAAAAACCCAGTCTGAAGTGCTTTCCATTTTGCAACAAACTAGGTAAAATTCCTTCTTGACCCCAAAATGGCAGTCAGATATCTCCTTGGATCAAGCAGCTAGTGCCCCACTAATTAGAAATTATATCCCTGTATGTTATGTTTTTGCAAATATTTATCCAGTTGCTGTTTAAACATCTGCATGGACTCTGATAAAACCACCTCTTCAGGCAGAGAATTCCATATCCTTATAGTTCTTCCTGTAAAAAAAAAAACTTTTTCTTTGCCTTAGATGAAATCTCCTTTCTTCCAGCCTAAATGCGTGACCTTGTGTCCTATGTATAGCCCTGTTTATACATAGATTTCCGGATAATGGTTTGTACTGGCCCCGAATATATTTGTATAATGTTATCATATCCCCTCTGAGGCGCAGTTTTTCCAAACTAAAGAGATTTAAATTTTTCAACCTTTCTTCATAACTAAAATGCTCCATTCCTTTCATCAATTGTGTAGCTAGTCTCTGCACTTTTTCTAGTGCCATGATATCCTTCTTTAGAACAGATACCCAAAATTACACAGCATATTCAAGGTGTGGTCTTACCAGCGACTTATAAAGAGGCAAAATTATATTTTCAACCCGATTTATACATGACAAAACCGTACTGGCCTTAGCAACTGCAGATTGGCATTGCATATTGCTGCCTAATTTGTTGTCTATAATAATTTCCAAATCCTTCTCGTATGTTGTTACCCCTAATTCACTACCATTTAGGGTGTAAGTTACTTGTGCATTCTTTACCCCAGAGTGCATAACTTTGCATTTCTCTACGTTAAATTTAATCTGCCATTTTAGTGTTCAGTCCCCCAATCTATCTAAATCCCTCTGCAGCAAAGCAATATCCTGCTCACATTTTAGTACTTTAAAAGTTTTGTGTCATCTGCAAATACTAAAACATGGTTTTCAATGCCTATTTCAGGATCATCTATAAACAAAATGGGGGAACTAGATGCAGTAGCATTCACTAAACAATATGATATAATAGGCATAACTGAAACATGGTGGGATGAGACACATGACTGGGCAGTTAACTTAAATTGGTACATGTTATTTATTAAGGATAGGAAAAACAAGAAGGGCGGTGGGGTATGTTTGTATGTCAACCATGATTTAAAGCCAAAGCTTAAGCAAGTGGAACGCAATGAGGAAAATGTGGAAGCTTTATAGGTAAATATCTGCTTGGGGGAAAAGAAGGGAAACCAACTATTGGTTGGGAAATGTTATAAACCACCTAATGTTAATATTGACGAGGAACAACAGCTGTTTGAGCAAATTGAGAAAGCTGCAAATCTGGGTAACACTTTAATTATTGGAGATTTTAATTACGCGGACATAAATTGGGACAGAGGGACTAGTAGCTCAGGAAAGGGAATTAGGTTTTTAAACTTGTTAAATGACACCTTCATGTCACAACTTGTACAAGCACCAACTAGAGTGGACGCTTGTCTGGACCTGGTTTTAACAAACAACGTTGATCTTTTGACAAACATTCAAGTTGGTGATCACTTGGTGATCACTTGGGATCACTTGGGAAATAGTGATCACAGTATAGTGTCCTTTGAAATAAACTCAAAAAAACAAAAGCACATGGGGTATACTAAAACATATAATTTTAAAAAGGCCAATTTCAATAAGTTAAGGGCAGCTTTACAATATATTGACTGGCATAAACTCTTTAGTGAAAAGAACACTGGGGATAAATGGATCATCAACAAATATTAGTAAGGTACATTTCTCAGTATGTACCATTTGTAAATAGATATAAAAGAAACAAATTAAAACCAATGTGGCTTAGTAGAGAAGTAAAACAAGAGATTAAAAATAAAAGGGCATTTAAAGCGTTTAAATCGGACAAATCAGATGCATCTTATAAAAGATATAAGGAAGCAAATAATGCGTGCAAAAAGGCAATTAGATTTGCTAAACTTCAAAATGAAGAAATGATAGCTAAAGAGAGCAAAACCAACCCCAAAGCATTTTTTTAAGTACATAAATTCTAAAAAACCCAAAAATGAAAGTGTATGTACACTAAAAACTGAAACGGGGGTGTTAGTTAATGAAGACCAGGAAAAGGCAGGAATTTTAAATAACAACTTCTCCTCCGTATATATTAAGGAAGAACCCATGGCAATAGATGTGCAAATGATTGTTACTAAAAACTTGCAGAATAATTGTAATTGGTTAACTCAAGACAAGGTTCTGCAGCAACTAAAGAAAGTTAATATAAGCAAAGCTCCAGGGCCTGACGGTATCCATCCACGAGTACTTAAGGAACTAGGGTAGAAATAAGTGAAACTCTGTTTTTAATCTTTCAAGATTTTTTTCTTTCAGGAAGTGTTCCGGAGGATTGGAGGAAGGCAGATGTGGTTCCTATATTCAAAAAGGGTTCAAAATCCTTGCCTGGAAATTATAGACCTGTGAGCTTAACTTCTGTGGCTGGGAAAATATTTGAAAGGTTATTAAGGGATAATATTCAAGAATTCCTTGAGAAGAACATGGTTATCAGCAAAAATCAGCACGGTTTTATGAAGCACAGGTCATGTCAAACTAACTTGATAACGTTGTACGAAGAAGTAAGTAGAAGTATAGATCAGGGTGTTGCAGTGGATGTGATCTATTTGGATTTTGCCAAGGCATTTGATACAGTTCCACATGATAGATTAGTGTTCAAACTCAAGGAAATCAGTCTAGATGAAAATGCTTGTTCTTGGGTAGAACATTGGCTTAAAAACAGAGTACAAAGAGTTGTCATTAATGGTAAATTTTCAAGCTGGACAGAGGTGGCAAGTGGTGTCCCTCAGGGGTCTGTTCTGGGACCCCTTCTATTTAACATGTTTATAAATGATCTTGAAGACAGCATTGGAAGTCATGTTTCAGTGTTGGCAGATGACACAAAACTTTGTAAAATAATACAATGTGAGCAAGATATTACTTTGCTGCAGAGGGATTTAGATAGACTGGGGGACTGGGCACTGAAATGGCAGATGAAATTTAATGTTGAAAAATGCAAAGTTATGCATAAAGAATACACAAGCAACGTATACCCTTAATGGAAGCGAATTAGGGATAACAACACACGAAAAGGACTTGGGAATCGTTATAGACAACAAACTATGTAACAATGTGCAATGTCAATCAGCAGTGGCCAAGGCATGAAAAAGGGCATTCATTCTCAGGACAAGAATATCATTTTGCCTCTTTATAAATCACTGGTAAGACCCCATATTGAATATGATGTGCAATTTTGGGCACCTGTTCTAAAGAAGGATATTATGGCACTAGAAAAAGTGCAAAGGCAGGCTACAAAATTAATAAAAGGAATGGAACATATCAGCTATGAAGAAAGGTTAACAAATTTAAACCTATGTAGTTTAGAAAAACGTCGCCTGAGAGGGGATATGATAACATTATACAAATATATTCGGGGCTCAATACAAACCATTGTGTGGAAATCTATTCACAAACTGGACTTTATATAGGACACGAGGTCATGCGTTTAGACTGGAAGAAAGAAGATTTCGTCTAAGGCAAAGGAAAGTTCTTTTTTACTGTAAGAACAATCAGGATTTGGAATTCTCTGCCTGAAGAAGTGGTTTTATCAGAGTCCATACAGATGTTCAAACAGCTACTAGATGCATACTTGCAAAAACAGAATATTCAAGGATATAATCTTTCAATGTAGGGTAATAACTGCTTGATCTAAGGATAAATCAGACTGCCATTCTGGGGTCAAGAAGGATTTTTTTCCTAGCTTGTTGCAAAATTGTGCTTCAAAATGGGTTTTTTGCCTTCTTTTGGATCAACAGCAAAAATCAAATGTGAGGTAGGCTGAACTTGATGGACCCAAGTCTCTTTTCAGCTATGTAACTATGTAACTATGTTAAAAAGAAGCGGTCCCAAAACAGAACCCTGCTTGAACATTTACCATTAATACCATTACTTTTATGTAGGATTTTATTCACCAATCTGATTTAAATGTTTTGAATTTCATTCTCTTGCTGTTTATCACTTTACTGACTGTTACTAACCCACATTAGTTTTAATTTGCTTCTTTTATATTTAGTTACATAGTTAAATCTGGTGAAAAGAGACATGCTCTCATCAAGTTCATCCTTTCTCACATCTGTTTTCCTTTTACACAGTTTTATATTTAATTTTGTAAAACAAAATAATCATGAAGTTCCGCCTTTCTCGCATCTGTTTTCCTTTTTTTCTGATATCCATATGATTAATTTTGATACTTGAATCTGGAAAAATTATCTTGCTATTTTTTTTTTTTATTTCACAGTTTTATATTTAATTTTGTAAAACAAAATAAGTATGAAGTTCTGCCTTTCATGTATCTGGTTTTACTGTTGATCCAAGAGAAGGCAAAAAACACAGTTGGAAGTTCTTTCCAATTTTGCATTAAACCAGGTTAAAAAATCATTCTCAACCCCAGAATGGCAGTCAGATCTCTCCTTGGATCAAGAAACTATTGCCCAACATACTAAAAATATATGAATACTATGTGTTTGCAAGTATTCATCCAGTTGCTGTTTAAACATCTGTACAGACAGAGGATTCAACATGCTTGTTGTTCTACTGTACAACACTCTTTCATTGATCTTGGACTAAATTTACTTTCTTACAGTTAAAATGGGAGACCTTGTGTCATATGCATATTTCTGTTTAAGAACAGATTGCCAGACAATGGTTTGTATTGTCCCTGACTATATTTGTATAATGCTATAATATCCAATTTGAGACACATTTGTTCTTAACTAAATAGATTTAAATTTGTTAACCTTTATTTATGAATTAAATATTCATTCCTTTTATTTTATTTTATAGCCAAGTTCTGCACCTTTTCTAGTGCTATAATATCCTGCTTTAGAACAGGTGCCCAGAATTGCACAGCATATTCAAGGTGCTGTCTTACCATTGATATATAAAGAGGCAAAATTATATTTTCATTCAAAGAATGAATGCCCCTTTTTATACATGACAGTATTTTACTGGTCTTAGCAACTGCTGATTGACATTGCACATTATTTCCTAATTTGCTATCTATAATAATTCCCCAATACTTTTTATGTGTTGTTATCCCTAATTCAATATTGTTTTTGGTGTTAGTTGCTTGTGCTTTCTTAACCCCAAAGTGCATCAAGAAGGGCAAACTGTGCATCAAGGAAGTGAGTAGGAGTAGCGTGAGGGTGATGGGTCATCTCACTAGTGCTGGTATCAACCAACATCTAAAAAGACATCACAAGAATTAGTAAGGGAAGAAGCAAAAAAGAATGTTTTAGGGCAGGTAGCAGTCCCACTAGTGCTATATCTGATTATGTACAGTTCTCACCACCTACCACCAGCGGTACTCCTTCACTACTACCAAACCTAGTCGGAGCAGTACCCCATTATCAGTTAATTAAAATAATATATTATATTTAAGTTCTGCTTGCCTACCTACTGCCAATACTACTTTGTCCAAATTTGATTTAATGATTTAAGAATTGTTTTACTAATTTGTGATGTTTTTTTCTTGTGAGAGACATTATTATAGACATTATAGTTAGAGACAGATTATTTAATTTGCAGTGTGCTTCAGTGCCTTTTGTTTTGCATTGTGAGTTGCAATCTTCTTTTGCAACCTTTAGTGAAATAAAAAGTGTAGTAGTTTACTGCACAGGTGATCACTGCCTGAACTAAGTGTGGAAGGTCTTATATTTAGAAAAAAAAGTATTCTACAATGTGATAGTTATATTGTTTTCAAATAATTTTAATTTTAGTGGTTTTGCCTTTGCAGGTTGTATAATCTGACAGGGCACTATCTTTTTAACATACTGAATGACAGTCATTTATTCTACAGACTGGATGTGTGGCAAAGATTTGGTCTTCTCAGAGTGGAAGGGATGAGAAAGTCATCAAATGCCCACTCATGTTTTCCTTTAATTTTTTTGGAAAAATCATTTTTTTTTAAATTTAAATTACTTCCTTTGCTGCCCTTTTTTAATCAATTGATGATTTCAAAAGGAAAAACAATAATTATAGAACTCTAAGTTCTCTCATTCACTATTGTTTATTTCAGCTATCATATAATTTTGTCAAGTCCTAATTGGCTTTGCAAAAATAGCAAATATATCATAATTAATGATGTCGCGAACCGTTCGCAAACTTGCCGCGAACGGTTCGCCACGGTTCGCCACGAACCGTTTGTGGCGAACTCCGGTCAGCTGACACATCCCTGCCATTCTCCGGCAGACCCTCCCTCCCAGACCCTCCTACTTCCTGGACAGCATCCATGTTGAAGGCAGCTTCAACATGGATGCTGTCCAGGAGGTGGGAGGGTCTGGGAGGGAGGGTCTGCCGGAGATTGGCAGGGATGTGTCAGCTGACCGGAGTTCGCCACGAACGGTTCGTGGCGAACCGCGGCGAACCGTTCGCGGCAAGTTGGCGACATCACTAATCATAATCACTACACTAGGCAATAATGTAGTCGTTTTGGCACTGCAGAACACAAAAGGTGCCTTATTCTGTACTATTTCCCCTTGTATTTGTCTTCCTGAGTCTTTTGCGATATTCATCCAAGCCAAAATGGACTATAAACAACTTTTGGACATTTCAGCCAAATCGATTAGGCGGACTGAATTTTTTTCTGTCTAATTTTCATCTTTTGTAACTCTTAGATTAAGGAAACAGGAATGAAATGATAACTGTTGAATACATAGTTTTTTTGTTCTAATTTTATTCATTTCAATAAGACACAACTTTAACAGCTTTTCTTCAGATTAAGATGTTGTTAGAAAGAAAAACTAATAAAATGTGTGATGTGAAAATATGTGCCTAAGTGAAAAAAAAAAAATTCTCAGTAAATGATATTAGGCTATTTGAGTTTAAAGGACCACTATAGTGCCAGGAAAACATACTCGTTTTCCTGGCACTATAGTGCCCTGAGGGTGCCCCCACCCTCAGGGACCCCCTCCCGCCCGGCTCTGGGGAGAGGAAAGGGGTTAAAACTTGCATTTTTCCACCCCTAGCGGAGAGCTCTCTGCCTCCTCTTCTCCTCCGTTACGCCCCGCCGGCTGAATGCGCACGCGCGGCAAGAGCTGCGCGCGCATTCAGCCGGTCTCATAGGAAAGCATTTACAATGCTTTCCTATGGACGCTGGCGTGCTCTCACTGTGAAAATCACAGTGAGAAGCACGCAAGCGCCTCTAGTGGCTGTCAATGAGACAGCCACTAGAGGATTAGGGGGAAGGATTAACCCATTTATAAACATAGCAGTTTCTCTGAAACTGCTAGGTTTATTAAAAAATGGGTTAACCCTAGCTGGACCAGGCACCCAGACCACTTCATTAAGCTGAAGTGGTCTGGGTGCCTAGAGTGGTCCTTTAAGTGACTCATTACCCTTCTTATTTTAGAATTAAATCTATTTTCTTGTCAATAAAACAGAAACAGTCAGGTTATGATTATGTAAGACAAGAACCACTGTTTATTTTCTTTTTTTAGGTCTTCAAAACTAGTTGTATAATTTCATGTCAATTTTTTATACATATTGTACATTACAGGATTCCACTAAAAAAGACCACAATTCATTTACATCACAATTCCATAATCTGTTTGTTTTTTTTGCAAATCTTGTTAAGTTCCATAATTTGTTAACTGTATTAGAAAATAAAATCAGTGACTGAATTTTAAATGAACCCTCATCTACATTTTAAGAAATTATTCTGCTGCAATCAACGTGGCAAAGTTGTAAATTAGTTCACAAAATTAGTAAGAAACAATTTGTCAGTAGTGTTGCAAGTGAAGTAGGTCTGACTGAATGAGAAGAGGAAGAAGGTGAGTGAAATATACTGATACCTATTTAACCCCTTAAGGACACACGATATGTCTGACATGTCATGATTCCCTTTTATTCCAGAAGTTTGGTCATTAAGGGGTTAAAGGCTTCTCCAGCACTATGATAGCAATATGAAAGTAGAGTTATTTCTCTCCGTACACAACGACGGTATTGCATTTATTTTCAAAAGTACAAGTGGGAGATGATGGTACATGATACTTATTGTATTTCTCATCCTGGCAATGGTGCTCCTCATGCATGCACCTAAAAATATCATACAGAAATGGCATATTGCTTACAAAATTAAGCTAATCTAACAGCTCCGAACTGCTGGAAAGACAAACATTTTGCTCAATTCTGAAAATGATTTCCGAATGTAAAGAATGTATCATCACTGGAAGAAACATCATTCACATTGAGTGAAAACTGAGACGTATAGAAAAACATAGAAACATAGAATGTGACAGCAGATAAGAACCATTCGACCCATCTAGTCTGCCCAATATTTCAAAATACTTTCATTAGTCCCTGGCCTTATCTTATAGTTAGGATAGCCTTATGCCTATCCCACGCATGCTTAAACTCCTTTACTGTGTTAACCTCTACCACTTCAGCTGGAAGGCTATTCCATGCATCCACTACCCTCTCAGTAAAGTAATACTTCCTGATATTATTTTTAAACCTTTGTCCCTCTAATTTAAGTCTATGTCCCTGTTGTCGTGGTAGTTCTCCTTCTTTGAAGGAGACATTGATTTCTTGTTAAAAGATTAGTTACAATATAATGTGTTAATTGATTCGTTATAAAACTTGGTTAAATTGGTAAAAGATCTTTGATCTTATAAATCAGCAAATTTTATTGTATTTAAATGTCAAGATAATCATTTTACGTTAAACTGTTGGAAAAGATGACACTTGAAATAGAAAAATGTTGCTTGTTATTTTAGTATTGTGTTTGTTTCAGATTACTGTATTTGTTGTGTTTTTTTTGTTTTGTTCTTATCCTGTTCTGCCCTGTCGTGCTTATTTAATTTCACTTTACTTTACAAGCGTATTTGATGACATACCTCCATCTTAAAGTAAACTGATGTAAATTGATGGAGATAAGCCTTTGTTTTCTATTTTCTTGTAAGTGCATTCATAACAGAAACTAGTCTGTTTGGTTTAAGTTAATACTCTATGAGGTTTTTCTTGTTATAATTTTTTTCAGCAGTTTCTCTTTGTTTGATATTACAATATTTATATCACCCTTGAGAAAGGCTCTTCAAGCTGAAACGTTGGGTGGCTATTGCTATCTCTGCTCCTGTCAGAATTTGAAGTAACACTATATACAGATATGCTTTTTTGAGAGTGGCCTTTTATTGTGGCCAGCCTAAGGCACACCTGTGCAATAATCATGCTGTCTAATCAGCATCTTAATATGCCACACCTGTGAGGTGGATGGATTATCTCTGCAAAGGAGAAGTGCTCACTAAAACAGATTTAGACAGATTTGTGAACAATATTTGAGAGAAATAGGCCTTTTGTGTACGTAAAAAAAGTCTTAGATCCTCGAGTTCAGCTCATGAAAAATGGGGACAAAAACAAAAGTGTTGCGTTTATAATTTTGTCCAGTGTATATTGCAACACTGAAATAATTTCTGTTAATATCTCTACATTGAGAAACTATAAAGCCTCTATTTTCAATAGCCTCAAGAGTCAAAAGACACAACTAAATGCCATTCCTCAGCTCAATAATTTATTTATTTTATTTATAAAATATTTTAACAGGAAAGATTTCTCTCATTTTCAAGTATGTACTGCGTCCACAAAACATTGCATTGATACAATATGGTGCAATTAAATTCAAAAACAACATTAATTCACAATATATACACAATTTAACATAGAACAGGTAGGAAATATATAATCAACCATGACAGGTGCATTCTGTTTTGAGGGATGTAGAGAGGGATCTCTTAAAGGACTTTAGGCTTGGGAAAGATTTTAAAGTGTGTGGGAGGTTGTTCCACAATTGTAGCTCTCTGTAGGAGAAGAAGGATCAGGCTGCTTTCTTTTTGTATCGTGGTAGACTAAATAAAGCGCTAGTACTGGATCGGAGGTTATAGGAGGTGGGAACAATCGAGGAGATCATTCTGCTCAGGTACGGTGGGAGTTTCCCAGAAAAGCTCTTAAACACAAGGCTGGATAGATGAAGGGTGCATCAGGCTTCCAGCGACAGCCAGTTTAGTTCTTTTAGCATATCACAATGGTGGATCCTGTAATTACATTGTAGCACAAATCAGCAGAACGAGTTATACAATGTATTGAGTTTATTAAGGTGGGATTCCGGTGCAGATGCATATACTACATCCCCATAATCAATTAATGGCATCAGCATTTGCTGTGCAATCTTTTCCTTTACTGTAGGGCTTAGGCAGGATTTGTTTCTGTACCGGGCACCTAGTTTTGGATAAAGTTTAGATGCAAGTTTTTCTATGTGGAGGCCAAAAGATAGATTGGGGTCTAACAACATACCCAAGTATTTGAAAGAGTGGACTGCAGTCAGTGTGCTATTTGAATTTGTTTTGATGGATAGGTGGGAATTGTGTAATTTGTGTAATTTAGGTACTGTTCCAAAGATCATTGTGACAGTTTTGTCGGTGTTTAGGAAGAATTTGTTTTTTGCGATCCACTTTTCTACCTCTGTAAACTGGTCTTGGAGCATAGCCTCAAACTGCGGTAGATTGGATTTGCTTACATAGATAACTGTGTCATCTGAGTACATGTGTACATTTGAGAATTTGCAGACATTAGGCAGACATTTATAAATAATGTAAATAGTAGGGGGCCTAGAATGGAACCCTGTGGAACACCACACATTACTGGGAGAGGGAGTCGCTGTCAGAAATGGACATATATTGCGAGCGATCCGATACATACGATCGAAACCAGGTTAGCGGACAATCACCAATACCTGAGTTTTTGAGTTTGTGCAGTAGAATGTTGTGGTCTACTGTGTCAAAGGCCTTTGCAAAATCAAGGAAAATAGCTCCAGTTAGGTCTCCTTGTTCCATGCCAGTTTGGATGTCATTGCAAACTTTTAAGAGGGCAGTTGTAGTGGAGTGATCTGGCGAAAGCCCGATTGATCAGGGGTCAGATAGTTTGATTGTTGGTAATACTCACATTAATGAGCCTACTAATACAATAACAGAAAATAAAAGCAAATAGCTTCATATCTTGGCTCTAAACAAAAACCTACAGATACCTTTACCAATGCTGAACCCCAGGCTGATCAGCAAGGTCAAAGGTTTATAACTATCCCAGGCTACAAGGCACTACATATAAAGATATAATCTCCTATTACCGTATTCTGCTCATAAACACAATATTGCACTTGTGAAAGCCTTAATGCCTTGGCTCTTAATGAGAGCCTACCGATACCTCTTAAGAATATACTGACATAAATAATCAACCCCCACAGTAATAAGTGAACTAACAAAAGTCATTAATGAATAAAAATTCTCAAGACTCCCCACCGCACACACACACACATGGTCCAACGTACGATTCAGTGTTGCTGCGTAGCATCTTTGTCAATGATCTATTCCACACTGTGCATTATGGGTACCAGATACATTACCTCCAAACAGCCAATACTTCGGTGGCCATGAACAATTGTCAACATAAGTGTTTACCATGTTTATAAACACATGGCCTTATATTAGTTACACGGTTTGTCACAATAATAATAATTCCATCCAATGTAGTGTACTGTCATAATCATTTTCACCTTCACTTTATTTTTTTCCATCCCCACCTGCTTTCTATTTTTACAATATTTTTTCTTTCATCAGCTGTATTACTGTACATACAAGAAGACCTCGTAGAGGTGCCTTTGCAAGCATTTTCAATGCGGAGGATGAATTATTTTTCCGTTTAGCATTTGCCAGCAGATGCAATGGTCTGTGTTATACCTGTATAATGATTCCTCTTTGTCCTTTGAGTACAGTAATTGCTCTATCACTTAGCATGCTGTAAAGCTGATATTTAAGAAACTGCATAGTATCTTAATGTAGTTGCATATCCAGTTATACTTGTTCAATGAAGCTTGTCAATAGGTATATGAGTGGGAAGTATTGAAAGACTGGGCACATTTGCCTGTATCAATATATATTCTTAGTGTAAGGCTAAATTATTTTTTTTTTTTTTAGAAAACAAACCTTTGGTTCAATGTTATTTGTATTGGAAACAGATTTCCTTTTAAAACCTACACGAACTTCCCAGTGCTCACAGGGGGAAATGTCTATTAGAAAGGAAATTTAAGATAAATAAATTATTAAATGTTTTACAATTGTAGCACAGTTTTAAATTTTTATAATTTCAAAGACTGGCTATGCAGGCAGTAACATCCTGGGATTTTGCATAAAAACACTATTCCACTTACAATCATTCAGAAAAGACTTCTGGGAAAATAAGACAATTTTCAGCCAGTCTTAGAAAAAAAAAAATCTTATTGTACATTTCTAAAGAACAAAATTTGCATATTAATAAAAGATTAAAGTGCACATGAAAAATCTGGGAGCAGTTATAGTCTATTGTTCTATTTTGCTCTTCACATAAACATATTTCTTAATAAAAGAAACTTGTGGCACTGTAGCTATTAGAAAAAGTCTCTAAGGTTTCATATACCAATATAACATACAACAGTTCTTATGACTAAAATGATTGAAAGGTACTCTTTTGACTTTATTCTTTTTATTAAAACAAGTAGTGGGATCTTTGACAAATTAGAATTCTTTTGAAAAACTGACGAAGGCAGAATATTTCACAACGGTTTAGGGACTGTATAAATAACACCAGCGTATTGAAAATTGTTTGTCTTTAAAGATGCTCTATTTGAGTACCTTATTCAGAATAAAATAAATAAGCTGTCTTTGAGTTTGTTGGTTTCTTATTTTTTTTTTTTTTATTATATAATCCTATTTGTTTTTAAAATAAAGGCATACGGTTGAGACTCCCCCAAAATGTCAAGTGATATACTGTTTATAGATTGCAGAACGGCAAGTCTATTTCTGGTAAACAAAAGAAGAAAGATGCTTGCTATAAAGGTTTAAGCTTGACTTTCTAAATACTGTGACTGACCTTGCCAGAAGGAGATAATGATAACATAGCTTGTATATGAGCATATGTGAAAAAAGCATATATGCATCATTTGCATGAGCACGTTGCTTGAAAACAGGAGGGTAAAATGCTAATTTTTAACTGTTGCCAGAAAGAAAGACTATTCCTGCATTTCATATTCCACATGGGATTTTTTTTTTTTAAGTTCAAATAAAATTGTACCATAGCAGGCTAGCATAAAAATAAAGGAGGGTATGGCAATTGTTAATAGTGATTATTTAATATTTAAGAAGTCCTGCAATTTTTTTTAGCCCTCCTAAATATAGTAAAATCTTACTATAAAAAAAATCTCTGCCTTCTTGGTTGACATAATCAGAAATGATTCTCTCAGCCAATCACAATGTTTTCACATAGGAAAGCACTGGATTGGCTAAGACTGTCAAGGAGGCAGATCAGGGGCAGAGCTAGCACATGCCAAACACAGCCTTGGCCAATCAGCATCAGCAAAGTTCAGTGTCTCCACACAGAGGGTGATGCACACTTTGCAGCACTGCCCCAGGAAGTACCTCTAGTAGCCATCTGAAGAGTGGCCAGTGGAGTTATTCCTAGGCTGTAATGTAAACACAGTATTTCATCTGAAAAGACATGTTGCATGTTTACTGCAAAAAGCACGGAGGGGATGACTATAGTCACTAGAACAATTACAATAGGCTGTAGTTGTTCTGGTAACTATAGAGTCTCTTTAAATAGACACAAATTGTAGTACTCTGCATATACATAGAAAAGAGAAAAGATCCCGCTTACAGGTAGCTGAATAGTTATGATAAATCTTTACAGTGGACCTTAAAAATATTATGCGATCTAAAAATTTTTTTATAAAAAATAGGTTTTCTAATGCAGAGATATAAAAATTAAAGCGGATCTGTCACTTTTTTTAATTAGCATGTCCCAACCCTCCAATTCTAGTTGGTTCCTTTTTTTACTTTTGCAAAACTATGCTTCATTTCCAAAAGAAGTGACTACTTCTCCTTATAACCCGAGGATTGACAAAAGATGACAAACTGTAGAGCTTTAGTCAAGCTCCAAAGCTTTGGTCAATGTTGTCATTAGCCGTCCAATTCCATACTGTCCTCTCTCCCACCTCCTGGTCTGAATCACTTCCTCAAATGGCACTGTACTTTTCCTCTTCAGATGCCCTATCAGCCCATTATGTCACCCTATATCTTCAGGGGAACTAGGCATGTGAATTGACATCCATACCAAGCTATGGGCAGAGAATACTATTTCCTGACATCGTCATCTTAGAAACTTGGAAATGGCGGCACCTCGAAGGGAAACCCAGAGGGTCAAGTAAATCATTAATATTGGTAAGTAAAGACGATCACAGGGTCCAAAAATGGTTGGCGATCATCAGGGGGTACAGATGCACTGATCCTTGTTTTTGGATGTAATCCAAATGATTTCAAACCGGTGTCTCCCAAAGCCGAAACAGCAATAAATTTGCATTCTTTAAATTAAAGTGTAACAAGAGTAATAAGAGTGTATTGTTTTTATTAAATAAAATGTTGCTTGCCTAAGGAAAGAAACTGTTTGAAAAAAAAAACTAAAAGAGTTTAGTGGTCCTTTAGCATTAATTTAAAAATAATCTGCAGTCTTGTCTTGTTTTGTCTACCGTAAAATTGAATCTGTCCAACATGAATCCCAGTCTTAATTCTCAAAAGTACAAATACACTCTTTTCTAATTAGGATGCAACTCTTATCCTAATTACAAATAAAAGAAGACATAGCTAGGTGTAAACAATTCTGCTATAATTCAACCTCAACAGACTATCTTACATAAAACCCGCATCAAAACATTAACTATTACTCTGGTTAACAAACTGCAATAAAGCATTTATTTAATACCTAGAGCTAGTTTTACTTTACTTTGCAGTTAGTGATATATGAATAGAGAAATAACAGAAGAAGCTCATTGGTTCAATCAGCAAGTCTCCATCCAAAATCATGATGTATCAAAAAAAGAAAAGGAACACCGCACTCTTGCCGTGATCCCGGTGCTTCCAAACCTGGGGCTCGTGACCCCTACTATGAGAATTGAACAAAATTATGGTCCAGACACTCAAGGGGGATTCATGTAGCAGATTTTTTTTGGAAACGTGCATCGATCTCAGAGAGATCTTTTTCAAGCATGAGAAAGATTTCTCTGAGATCAAAATATTGCTTTTTTTCTCCAGATAAATCTTCTGCATAAATGACCATTGAGTGTCTATCCAAAATCATGACTTGTGATTTTTTTTTTTTAATTAATAAATAAATTAAATTAAAAGCATTTGGGAATTTTGCTGTACAAGGAAAAAAACAAAAACAAAGCATAATGCATGTAAATTCGCACAATCATTGTAACGGCACCCACAGCATCAAGTAGCTAAACCGCCGTTTAGTTAATCCTCCCCGCTCGCAGTGCTGTAAACTCCATTCGTATAGACTCCACTCGTACGAACTGCAAGCAGGGGAATGCGCTCACCTCCCGAATGGGACCTGTACGTCAGTAATCAGTCGCTATTCGTGTGTAGTAAATCCCCCCAATAACGAGACCAAGCTCCGCATTGAGGGTAAAACAAGAACTGGGTTTACTGTGGGCTACCCGCCCGTATTTATGCAGGTGTCCCACTTGGTGGACACTCCCCTAGGGGACCAAATGGGAGACTGTAATGGCAGATAGACATACAGCATTTCAGGACACACAGGCACATAATATTCCCAGCATGCATCATGTTTCCTCCCCTCTGCCCTGGAGATAATTGAGAAGTAATTCAATTATCTCCCAGGACAGAGGCAAATCGCCATTTTAGATGGAACATAAAAACCACATAAAAATACATATACATAATTATACAACTACCGAATATACTCCATTTGTTCAACGTATCCCCAGATAGCCTGGATCTGAGTGCATATTCTTAGCGAATAGCGCTCAGATCCCATACGTACAGTTCAATCGCAATGGAGTCAAAGTCTCTTACAGTCTTTCGGTATGCGATTGACTCCACGGGAAGGCTATCTGGGTTACGTCCATTCGTGTAGTCCAAACTCCCGAACGGCCGGTGTTCGCATGCTTTTGTCGACTGAGAAGGGCGGTCTGTGGTTTTAGCGGTGTTCGGCAGAAAAAGTGTCCGTTTTTAGTTCCATAGAATCTGTGCCAAACACCGCTGGTCCTTCGCACAGTTTAAAATGGCCGCCGCCTCGTGGTCGACATACGAACGATGACCACCCTGTATTCGGTTCTAATTGAGAGGTGTCTGCGGTTAACCACAACCTTCTAATTGGGATCAAGAGGTTAACCAGCAGCACACTTCTCTTCTGGGTGGCCGTCCGTTCGGTAAGTTCATTCGGTACAAATGTCAAATAAACGAACAGGGGCATACGGACAGGTAATTCCACGAAAGGAGGCAAAAGAGATGAACCAGCAGGCTTAGTCTATACAGATGGATCTGTCACAATCATTATTTGTTTCAATAGATTGGTAAAAAGTATCTAGTAACCGGCCAGTTGATACTTTTTATTGAATCTTGAAGGATTTCCGTAAATGTGCCTTCGTCAGATTGCCAGCAGAATTTAGTGCTAATGCTGTGAGCATAATACTCAATACAGTAAGTCGTTTTACACCAAGAATATTTATATTGCTGAATGTAATACAGTGTAATAGAATTTAAATGCAGATATAGTTACTTGCGCTCTCAGTTACTTTTTACGGGAAACAAATCTCTTTCCTTGTGTGAAATGTATTTCCACATAAATTGCACTAAAAGGGTTATTTATTTAATTGAAAATTCAGCATGAATTCAAAGTGAATTTCAAATTTAAGCTTAAAATAGCCGATCTGGAAAGATTCAGCTATACTTTCAGGCTACTCTGCCATTTAAGTTATTGGTCTGTTGTACCTCACATGATGAGGACTGAACAACCCCTTTATGTTTGTAATGTAATCTGCACTGTGTCCAGTAATGCGGTTTAACAGGTATAAAAGAACAAACAGGCTTACCTTTTGCAAAGCAACACAGCAAATACTTTATTAATTAAAAGATATGCTTACAACATTGCAGTAGTCAATAGATTCAATGCCAGCATTGGAGGCTCCCAAGATTACAGGAATCTATTTGCATATGGGCTCTGTTTTTGGACTTCAAGGAAGGGGTCTTCCCACTTGGTCTTCTGTGTGGCTTTCTCAATGGCATACAATAGCACAGTGGGCATGGAGAAATGTTCACAAAGAAGATTAAATGTGTCCTTCTGCTAGACAACACAGACCGAGCAGGATGACCACCTTCCCTGAATTTGAAATTACCAAATTGTAAAATTTGTTGTCCCTTAAATGTCCTTAAAACTCAGGTGACAACTCGGAGTCTAGGAAATAGTACCCTAAGGCCACTGAATAACTATATTTATATTTATGTATATATTTTTTTTAAATACGGTTATAAAAATATGCATTTATTTTATGGTAAGTTTTATATATTGTGACATGATTTTAAAAATACCCACAGGAAAATGTGCATGGGAAATTGTGACAAATGATTGTTAGGTTTTAAACCTGCAAGGAGTTAGTGAGCATTTAGCATGCTAAAGATTGTGTGCTCAGAGTCTAATGAATAACACACGACTTTTGTCTCTCCCTTAGGGAAATGGCATACCTGCCACAGAGAATATCCCACTGAATTATCGAGTGAGTTAAATCTTCATTGTAAAATGAAGAAATGCATTCAAATAACATTCCAATGAAAACTGCATGTAGCAATTACATATATATTTTTTTTAATTTTAAAAATATTTTTTATTGTTACAGTGTACGAAAGTTTGTATTTGTAATTACACAGATAAACTATGAAGGGATTATGGACATTTAGACAAACAGACAATGAGACACAGAGGTAGAAAGACAATTAGGACTCATGGACAGAAATAGAACAGTTTGGGATAGATAGACAGACAGACAAACACACACACAGACACACACAGACAGAGAGACCGAACGAACAGAGAGAATGATTGATTTCAGGAAGGCATTTTCCTAAATCCCCCTGCGTAATATAACAGTTAATTTCTCCATTGTTTCTGAAATGTATCTTGTATGAAGGATACGGTAGTCATAACAAAAGCACATCTTGAGGAATAATAGGGAATTACTTTAGCTATGCATAATTGCTACGGATAGTCGTAATATCAAATAGTGAAAAAAATAGAGGACATTGAAATGCTTTATACTTAATGTAAAACATTTGTAATTCTTGTATAATCACCTGAGTAAATGCACACACATTGTTCCTTCAATTATTTAGCTATTCATGTATTTAAAGCGTAACCTTCCTTCTAATCTTTCTCTATTAAGGTTTTTATCTATTACTTTTGATTATCAGAATTCACAGTAGACATAGCTGATGAGAATTATAAAATTCTATTGTTTTCACTGAGCATGGAGAGAGAGCCTCATTGTTTTGTTTTATACAATTTCTAAAGTCTGTAGTTTTAAAGGGATACTCTGAGCACCTTACGACTACGGCATGCTACAATCGTTATCTTGCCAGGAGTCCCCTGTCTGACAGTAATCTTTCAAACTCTATATTAATAGTTTGACACTTACTATGATGTATTATGCAGCTTCCAGTCTTTGTCAGCTGACACTCACAATCAGTGAACACTGTCTAAACCTGGTATTAGTTGATATGATAATATGGAAGTAGGAACTTCAGTTTTTATCAAATCAACTCAGACCGGAACGCCTGCAGAAGCTTGACACAGCAAAGTAAGTACACAGCCATGTAACATTGCTGCAGCCCATCGCATGTGTTGTCTATTAAGGGTTAATAACTGTGTAGGGGATTAGAAGGATACACGTCACTGTCCCATTAGAGATTTTACCTTTTGGCTGAAAATAGCAAGGTGAATTGTTTATGTAGGACTTACTAAGATGGAGGTGCCCAAGAGCTGCATAAAATGTGTGAATTTCTATATTTATTTAAAATTTTTACATCTAGCTGATACATATTTGTTAAAAATAGGGATACGTAAACCTAATATTAATCACCCTGGGGAGTGACAGTCCTCCTTTAAAGGAACGCTATAACGTTAAGAACACAAATCTGTATTCATAATGCTACAGGATTCCTGTGCCTATTCCTTTAGGTACGACCTCCCCTTACCGCCTCCGATGAATAAAGGGTCAAAAAGTATTTGTTCATATACCTATTTCCACTGGATCCCTTGTTTTCCTCCTCCTGTGATGTCACACACACACACAGGAAACTTAATGTGCATGCACAGTCATTGCCAAGCAGGCATTAGAATGAGTGGGGAATTTGAAGTTGTTTCACAGAGCTAAACTCGGTTAGAGAATTAGTTAGTTGTCTTAACCCTGCAATGTAAACATTGCAGCTTCTGTAGAAACAATGTTTTACATTAGAGGGTAAAGGGGACAGGGACACTTCACTCAGACCACTTCAATGAGATAAGGTGTTCTGGGTAACTATATTGTCCCTTTAATAGAAACATAGAATGTGACGGCAGATAAGAACCATTCGGCCCATCTAGTCTGCCCAATTTTCTAAATACTTTTATTAGTCCCTGGCCTTATCTTATAGTTAGGATAGCCTTATGCCTATCCCACGCATGCTTAAACTCCTTTACTGTGTTAACCTCTACCATTTCAGCTGGAAGGCTATTCCATGCATCCACTACCCTCTCAGTAAAGTAATACTTCCTGATATTATTTTTTAAACCTTTGTCCCTCTAATTTAAGACTATGTCCTCTTGTTGTGGTAGTTTTTCTTCTTTTAAATATAGTCTCCTCCTTTACTGTGTTGATTCCCTTTATGTATTTAAATGTTTCTATCATATCCCCCCTGTCTCGTCTTTCCTCCAAGCTATACATGTTAAGATCCTTTAACCTTTAGATGCCCCTTCAAGCTTCAGCAATGCTTTCCTATGGGCTTCCACATCACATGATTAAGTTGCACTCAGTCAGTGCAGCAGAAGCTCTTCTGGTGGCAGGTAGACAGCCACTAAAGGTGGCTTTAACCCCTCCAAAGTAAACATGCTTACGTTGCAAGGTTAAACCTAAATGGCCACTGCAGCCAAACTGCTTCATTGAGATTAAATGACTTCAGTGGTCCTTTAACTTAATTGGGAGTTTGTACTTCTTCATTCATAAATAGCTGTACTTGAATAGTTTACTTTTAAGAAGCATTGCCCCATAGACCTCACGCATATTATACTTTTCTATAATTTTACAAAAGTTTAAATAATTTAAATAAAACAATATAAAAATATATTAAACTCACTTGTTTTCTTCGTGTTCCAAATTATTATAAAACTGAATTTTTAACATGAATATGGGTTTGGTGTAACGTTAAAGATAATGCTGTGCTTAAAATTGTCTGGCATCAAAGGTCTTCTAAATTGAAAAAGTCCCAGAAGTGGAAAAACTGAAAATAAAGACACATATAGATGTGATTTAATTTTGAAAGCAGCATTTTATAGTGCTTAGCTATTCCCCCAGGTGGTTATAGAACAGTTTGACAGCATTAACAAATGAAGGAAAACGTGAATTACAAACGCATTTAAGTTATATTTTGTTTAATTTATATCTACACATACAGTTTAAAAATGTTTTATATTTTAGATTTCTTATACAATGTCCTGTCAGTTGAAACACAATCAAATACATCAAGCCACAGTTGAGATATATCATGTTTTATTTTCCTAAAATGTACAGGGATAGGCAAATAAACATTTTAATTGCGGCATGTTAAAGCAGTTCAGTAATTCAAAGATAGATTTGTTAAATGCTGATCAACAATAGACTGTGAAGTTTTATTTGTCCATTCCTGCACATATCAAAATGAAAGCATTGTATATTTACAAGTCCATTTCTTTAAATGGAACGTGACTGTGTTTAGTAATAAATTCAGAAAAAAGTTCAAAGGAATTCCTGTGAATTCAGAGTATTGACTAAATTTACTACGATCCAAATAAGCATACCAAACCGCAAATTAAACCAGACAATCCACAAACTGAAACCACTCTTAATTTACTAGAATGAATTCTAATTAGCCCGAATTAACACAAAAAATGTTTATGTATTTTTGAAAAATTACTTTCCAAAGATTTTCTGAAGTGCTCTATCTCTCATATCAATAAATAATAATAATAAAAAAAAATAGACATTCAGTCTAAAATAACAACCAAAGATGCTACAAAGGCAAAACTCAAAGTACCAAGAAAAATAAAAATATCATTGTTATGTGTTTACTTGATTACTGGCATTTTGGGGGTTAAGATGAGATATAAAAAAAAAAAATACAAGGGATAAATTAAAGACCATGTGAAAAAAAAGATGAAAACACTTTCTTAATGTGCTACTCTCCTGTTACATATCTTCCAAATACATCCAATCTGTATGGACAATTCAAGTGACAGGACACATTGGTAAGAGGGGAAGGCCATCATAGTGTGGTATAGTATAGTGCAGTATGACCAGTGAATGATCAACTCCAAAGTACTAACCTTATAAGATATAATCTTGCCATCATTGTGTTAAAGGTCAGTATGATTTGGCAAACAAATTCAGTATATAATGTGATGTGATAGAATTGAGTTTATGGAAAAGCACACATATATTTAATTCACATAACCAAGAGAACACTCACATATCAAAAAGCACTATAAGAATGGTTCATGAAAAATCTCCATCAGTCTTCAATAAGTATGCATTGATTCTTTGTCTCCAACTGCGTTTTGTCTGTTAAGATTTCAAGGAATTATGATGGAGTGAGATCTATCTTCTTCATACAAAAATATAAAATCCTGCACACAGGTACTGTGTAAATGCTCCTGCAATCCACAGCAGAAGTGCTCCGTGGTAGGCAGACATCGCTGAATCCATCGGTAAAGTGTTCCAATAGAGTAAACGTAGGCAACACTCCAATAGTAAGGATGGTGTGACATTTCGGCTCAGCAGAGTCTTAATCATGAGTATGGAAATCAAAGTGCCAATGTGCATATATAACCCCACAACCAATTAATTCATCAATAAAAGTCAAAACACATGTATCTCAATGAAATACAGAATATCAGTAGTAAAACATGACATGGAGTTTGTCAAAGTATGAAGCAGTATGGCTGAATGTTAGAATATATGACATGGAGTTTGACAAGGCATAAGGTAATATGACTTAATGTTAAAGACATTAATATTAAAGTTATATTACCTTATGCCTTGTTATGCATCAATATTAAAGTTATATCCCAGTAAACTAACTTTAAATCAAAATTAGGGCCATCTTAATCAATGTGCTGCAGATGGTAAAAACATATACCTATAGCACGTGTTCGAATCTAAGGAAATCACAGCTCATCATCTGATACATTGTCAACAAGACATTATCTTAGTATTTATACAAAATCAATATATTTATCGTCCCGAAACAAGTCATGTACCGTATGTGAATCATACAGGCAAATAGATGCTGTGTTTATTTTACTGGAATATAATTTTAAAATTGATGCACTGTGTATTTAACATTAAGTCATATTAGCTCATACCTTGTCAAATTCCATGTCATATATTCTAACATTTAGCCATACTGCTTCATGCTTTGACAAACTCCATGTCATATAGTCTAACATTCAGCCATACTGCTTCATGCTTTGACAAACTCCATGTCATATAGTCTAACATTCAGCCATACTGCTTCATGTTTTGACAAACTCCATGTCATATAGTCTAACATTCAGCCATACTGCTTCATGCTTTGACAAACTCCATGTCATATAGTCTAACATTCAGCCATACTGCTTCATGCTTTGACAAACTCCATGTCATATAGTCTAACATTCAGCCATACTGCTTCATGCTTTGACAAACTCCATGTCATGTTTTACTACTGATATTCTGCATGTCATTGAGATACATGTGTTTTTACTTTTATTGATTAATTAATTGTTTGTGGGGTTATATATGCACATTGGCACTTTGTTTTCCATATTCATGATTAAGGCTCTACTGAACCTTCTGTGGAGCCGTTCACCTGTTAATAAAAATACCATCCTTACTATTGGAGTGTTGCTTGCGTTTACTCTATTGGAACTTTCTAATTCATAGTCCATGATTACTATATACAATACTCAATTTTCACATGTATTTTTGGTCCCTTCTTATGTTAAATCTCTTCTATGTGTGTCATTCAATTGGATAAAAGCAGCTTTAAACATATTTTCTCTCCCTGTGATGGTGCTGTATTCCATAGTGTAACTACTACTGTAACCACTGCACAACATAGTGTAACAACTAATACCTCCTATATTATTTAATTTCTTTTTAATGATGTTTCACATGGTCTTAGAAAAATAACATTTAATTTTTAATGTGCACCTCGTATATAGTTACCCTCATGGATTACAAAACATTCAAGATAATTCAATATCTGTGACGATGTCCTAATCATAAAATCTGTGCTGTTTTTCTATATCACTGAATTTGGTCTAAAATATTAGGATCCCTTATAAATTTTGCACCATTCCCGGTTTAGTGATGACGTGCCAGTAGTTGATGGGGATCTGTAAAAGTTCTGGCTCAGCATAGCAGTGGTGTTGACATCTGTCCTGCAAATGTTCACTGTTTCTGCTCCAGAAATATTTTGTGAGCAAAGTTCCACGAGACTGACTACTAGGGATACATCTCTATCTTAAACAAATATGTATCTGCTAAGTGTGGCTTCTGGGAAATCACTTTTTGGATAGAGGAGAAGCCAGTTCATGCCTTTCTGGAATTTCCGCAGAAGAAAAAAAAATGACAATGTCAATTTGATATTAAACAATTGACCATCTAATTGGATAAATGCATTGCTAAATATTTATCTTGACTACTCTTACAAAACCACACTAATTATAAACAGTGTCCCCTTAAGTAGCTAATCAAATACTTTAGTGAAATAAAAAGAGTGCACAGTTACTGTCAATAATGAAGAGCTGTGATAGAATGTAACACAGTTTAAGAATTATTTAATTTGCTATTTGTATACTATATTTCTCGATATTTGTATACTAAACGTCTTTAACAAATGAAAAAAGAGAATACGTTTATATAAAGATAATTAGCAAGATTTGTATTTGAATAGGTCTGATTCGAGTAATTAGCTAGCTAGCAGATGTATACATTAAATGCAATGTATTATTTATGTTTGCCTCTTGTATGGAGTTCTTTTCTGCATTCATATCTGTGAGATTGAAAAGTACTAAGTGTCAAATCCCAAGATAATCAGAATGTGACTGTGTGCTGGGAATTGCGAGATGCTACACTCCAACTTCTGGGAACATGTGGATAAGCAAACATCCACTGCTTCTCAAACGAACTGCAGAAAGATAAACAAACAAAAGGTGTGAAATTGTGCTAAAAATATGTGTACCCAATTATGAGTTATAAAATGTTGCACTTAATACACGTTCATATATGCTAATGAAAATGGTAACATCTTGAGAAAATAAATGTAAATTAAATGTGCAAATTAAATACCCTTAAGCACTACACATAAACAAATCGAAATACTGATATGTATTCTGATAAATGTCTCTTGTTTGGGCTCACATAGGATTCTAAAAAAGAGACCAGAAATATACATTGTGCACACCATAACAAATAAACATACAGTGCATAAAAATCTAAAATAGTTCACAAAATAAGAGCAATGTTTGGTACTCTTCAAACTACTGTCACCATGGAAGAATATCCAATATGTATGATGTATTCACACCAAGTTGATCTTACTCTTCAAAAAAAATCTAGAAATTATGGGTATTTGAAACCAAGAGGGCTGCACGAACATGCATATTTGTAAGGTTGCTGGTGGGGCCAATTTATACAACATACAAGATCCAGGGCACTCGCTCATTCACTAAACAGCAATTTTCATTTCTTGAAACAGCTGTTTAGTGACTGAGCAATGTGTGCTGGTTTTTGTATGGGGAAAATTAAAATACGGCCACACTTTAATTAAAAAAATATGTAAATGCCCACATTAAAACCAGTAAAACAGCAGCCCTATCCTCTCTTAATAAGCTTTAACAAAAAAAGCTTATATCTTAAAGTGAAATAAAATACCTACTCACTTTTGTGTTATTTTGCTTGTACAATATTTAATAGATGCAAGGATTATAAAATGCTTTCATTTCATATTTACGTGACAGTCAACTACACTATGACCTGATGACATCATTTTACATAGAATAAAAATTCTTAGAAAATAAAGCAATTTATTCAATAACTGCATTTTCTTTTGTCTCTCAATCATTGAACTTAAATATCTAGTTAAGAGTTAGAACGGAAGGTCACCCAGCGGAATTTTGCCGATTCATTACACAAACAATTTTAGCATTCACACTCTAAGTAGCACTAACCCTGATTCTTGGAACCATGTTTAATTCAACTCATTAAGGAATTAACTAGTGATTAAAATCACAAGATATCTAATTGTTCAAAAGTGTTAAATCCCTATTGGTGCATGTAAAGCTAAATAATTATTTTAATCACAAGCCGTGATCAGCTGGAAATTGCAGGTGTCTACAGAGAATTCATTTTCATATATTTGGTACACAACTGATAATAAAATCACAATTTCTTATTAAAACGTAATATAGAAATGCAATGCAAATAAATAAATAAATTTAACCTTCTGAATGCCAGAACTAACTGTGTCATAAAAATGTATATTAGAAATGTAATAAATTCCTCAATCCTTTCACTGATTCAAAATGAACATTATTCAGCCTATTGATGATCTTTTTCTTATTGCACAGGTCATTATAATGGGGAACATTTGCATTTGACATTTATTTAAGTTTTATTTAGCGATTTGCTAAATTGTCACATTGTCCTGGAAAAGATGATGTGAATTAAATGCTAAATAAATAGTTGATTTTCCGTTACCCTACTATATGTGTCTAATTTTAACTCCATTTTCACAGCTGAAAGAGTATGCTCCTCATTAGTTTGAACAGAGACTGTACTAGGAGGATGTTGAAAGCCATACTAACTCATTCACCAGTGTTGTCTTTCCACTTAGAATATGTGATTATGGTTTTTCTGTCAGTTATGATGGAACATGCACAGCTATAGCTCATTCTCTTCATTCTAGTAATCAGTGACAGGGTGACCTATTCTAAAGACTCCGGGAGCTCATAGAAGTCATAGATTAGCCTAGCACTCTTAAACTATGACTGTCACCTACCTTTGGAAGAATAGGTATTGATAAAGCACGCATGTAAATTTCACATTAACAAAGAGACTGGACAAAAAAAAGGTGCTGACAGTCACAACTTTTGTTCAACCACTCAAATAAAATAAAAAAGCAGGATTCTACTATTAGCCTCTTGGTGCCATAACCGCTACCTTATGCTCTAGTGGTTATGGCGCTTAATGTGTCCCTAAAGTCAAATAATTCTGGTTGTTATAATAGCTTATTAGTACAGGGATATCACTGTTTGTACAAATACTAGATTTCATTTCATGCTGGTCACATGATAGGTTGCTATTCTCTATAAAGTATTATTGTGTGTGCATAATATATGCTAAAATGTGCACCGTTTTGTAAGCAGAATTTTTATGGACTTAGTTAAAGGGACAATATATATATATATATATATCAGCTCATTGAAGTGGCCTGGGTTCAGTGTCCCTGCTACTTTAACCCAGCAATTGTAATTATTGCAGTTATTGATAAAATACCAGATGGCCATTAACAGGCTTTTCCGGGTTGTTAGGCGCTCTGCTTGGGGACAACCAGCATCAGCTAAAACCACATAAGAAAGCATTGATTCAGTGCTTTCCTATGGGGGAGTCTTAAGGCGCTTGCAGTGCTCGCTGCGCATGCATATTAGGTCCCCGATGTCGGCTGACATTGTGGAAGAGGAGCGGAGCCTGACCCAGAGGGACATTGGCGCTGGATTCAGGTAGGTGAAAGAAGGGTTTTTAACCCTGTCTGCGCTGCATGGGGGGAGGGAGGGTGGCATGAGTGTGGGGGGCACTATAGGGTGCTATGGTGCTGGGAATAAAACTTAGTATCCCTTTAACCCAGTTGACATATATGGAGCAGGGTAAGTGCTTCAATAGAGCAACTGTAATATTAACAGCATTTACAGCAGAAACGAACCAATGATTGCAACCCAATCATTGATCGCCTTGTAGCCCGTTCATCTATTTTGTGGGGTGTTTCTTAGAGTGCTATGTGCATACAGTGGCAGGGAGATTAGTTATGCTGCTGTGCCCGAGTGACTTTATATGCATTAGATGGCATTGCTAATAAAAAAAAATTGCAACAAATTCTGTGGGAAGAAGAGGGAAAACATACCAAGTAAAAGGTTGTAATAATAAAATCTACCCACACATCTGTGGTCAGTTACATTTTATAATGAAATCATTCCTTTAATCTTTCACCAATGATGTTACAAAATATATGTAAATGTAACTTGTATGTTTTTATTTCCATTGTCCCATGACGTTTTGCATTTCATAGCAGTTTGGAGGTTTATTAACTTTATCTTTATCTGTGCATTGTTCTGGTCACTGATTGTGATTTCAATTCCTGATATATTTTGTTTTATCAATTAGAATACAATTTGATTATAAAATGGCCATGTAGCATTTTCCCTTGCACGTCTTCCTCTAGCCTTACTTTCGGTAGTAAAATGTTTAACACAACAACCTTCACATTTTTGAACTCAGTGTGCTGTTTCATATAAAATCATATTGCATTAAGATATTAGTGATTGAACACCTTTGCATTCAAGTTTGATACAACTCTCCTGGAAAGAATTGAATTTTAGAATTTACCAGCGGGTCATAACACATACCAGAACTGGAAGCTTGATCTCTCTCATTTAAAGGTGCACTTTGGGTACACCATAACAACTTCATCTAAATAAAGCTGTTATGGTGCCAGGAGGCCTCCAGGTGCATACGTGCTTCGAAGGGTTAAACCGTTCTCAAATGCTTTAACCCCCAGCACCACTCTTCAGGTCCCCCAGGCCTCTGACTTTTGAATGTCAGTTTCAAGATACAAGGGCTGAGAATGGTCAGCCGCTGCTCTTAGCCCATCAGTGACTCGCAGTTCATAACACTGACTTGAAAAAGCCAGTTTTGTGAATTAAGTTTTATGTTAAAGCCGGATCCTGACTGGGGGACCTGAGGATCGAGGTAGAGGCTCACTTTGGGGCTAAACCATTTGAGAATACAAGTAAAAAAATTAAATAAAAAGTGAAAGTGTACCTAGGGCCTTCTTGCACCATAACAACTTCATTAAAATGATATTATTTTATGGTGCCCGAATTGTCCCTTTAAATAGGTCTAAACTAGTGATGTCCCGAATGGTTTGCCGAACAGTTCGCGAACGGTTTGCCACGAACGGTTCGCCATGGACTCATCATTGTGTAAACTTTGACCTTGTACCTCACAGTCACCAGACACATTCCAACCAATCAGCAGCAGACCCTCCCTCCCAGACTCTCCCACCTCCTGGACAGCATCCATTTTACATTCATTGTGAAGCTGCATTCTTAGTGAGCTGTCCAGGAGGTGGGAGGGTCTGGGAGGGAGGGTCTGCTGCTGATTGGCTGGAATGTGTCTGCTGACTGTGAGGTACAGGGTCAAAGTTTACTCAATGATGAGTCTGTGGCGAACCGTTCGTGGCGAACCGTTCGGGACATCACTAGTCTAAACATAACAAACTCATTGTATTTTACAACATTTTCTTTTAATACAAAAATTGAGGCACAGGCTGGTCTAGACTTTCTTTCATTCCAGCTATCCACATTAAACCTAATTTCATCTCTCTTTCTTTTACACAAAACCACACCCCATACCACCCCCCATACCAACCCGTACTGTCACTATGCAATGCCTCACCTGTGAGTTATTCACACCCACCCTCACATTCATGTAAACATTACTTACCATAATTTGCACACATAACTAGATCCAGTCATTTCCTCCCACCCATCCCATACCCTGCCCTAGAGCAATGTGATTTTACAATAATGAATTCCCTTATTACCTGTCCCAAGGCAGTCCCTATTTGCTATCTGCTAGTTATTGCCATGGTTTCTGCATGCATGAAGAGGGAATAATCAATATGTATGTAAAAAGGCATATTTAAGTGACACAAGTGATGGCTTAGGAAAGGACACACCAACAGCCCACTAGCAAATCCTGCCATGAGCCCTTTAAATTTTTCATCACATTTACACTATTTAAACCATTGTACATTTATATTCTGAAAATATGGCATTTCCAATTAATTCCTTTGCCATGGATTATATTGAAATACAATTTAGCCAACTTGGGCTAATTTTGCTCTCTTAATCATTTCATCTTATTCATTGAGCAGAACTCATCTGACATTAAGTAAATTTAAATTCCTAATGCAAGACAAAGTTAAAACTGAATTAACATATAAAGGTCTCACCGCAAATTGGATTTCAATCAATCAATTCTGCGGCTGCATTGGAATCTGATCTTTGAATCAAAACATATTTCAGATTTTTATTTCAAATGGATCATAAATGTAGGGGAAGTTGGCAATACAATTTGAACAGGACAGCAAGGTGGCACTACTGCAACACGTTAAGCCATTAATCCTAGTTGCTGTAAAGAATTATTTTGTAAATGAAACAAAACATATTGATCCATAATAAAAGAAGGAAGACCTGTGACGAAAACACACGATTTCCAGTACAAATACCTTATTAACATATTATATATCCTGTGTTTAAAAATTTGCAAAATAAAAACAAGTCATCAGTTTGTATGTAAAAAACAACATGCATTTTTCATTTGTAATATAATGTCCAAATCAATTTTGAAAAGCTTTTTTGCTGTTCTGTATAGTGTGCTTTCAATGTTCATAACATTACAGTAAGTGTGGATGCTGATGGCAAATTGTTTTGGCTTTGGTGGACCTGTCATGTCACTACTTGAAACAAGTTATGGTATCGTCACCTCATCATTAGTGTGTACATGTCATTAGGGAGCACAACCAAGGTTTTTACTTTTTAAATTATTTGTATTCTCTGCAATATGGACCGAAAGTAAGTAAAAATCAGTTTTCCTTAAAACACACAAGGTGCATCGTTGAGTAGTTGCAGGCGACATTTTAAAGTGTACCTGTCATGTTACATACATTTGCTTTTATTGAAAGTTCTTAAAATTGAATCTATACATTGTGACCAATGAATTGCCAGCAATGAATAAAAAAAATATGTAATATATATTCCCTTCCTTTATTTGACAACCAATGTTTGCAGTTTATTCCAATGTCATAGGGATGTATAAAAGGATTGGCCGACAGATAAAAGCAGAATAAATTACCATTAGGCTGTACTCCTGTAGTCCGTTTACTACGACCTTTTGATTAGAGCCCATGTTTTGTTTGTTTTTACCTTGAGCCCATTTGTTTAAATAATGAGCATCTCCAATCCACCTATCCACCCTCGCAGGTGGTTACGGGTGCCAATGCCCCTTGGAACTCCCCCAATTATGTTCCTACCTTCACCTTACAATAATGATACTGAGATGATGCAATACATATTTTTTCTTTCTTCAACTCCCCCCCAAAAAACATCAAACATTTTAAAACTGTTTAAGATAACAAAGAAAAAAACACGAAACAGGATGCAATAAAAACCCATTCTTCTTCAGTCTTTGAGGGCACTGCACTGACTAAGCATTCAAAGCAGAAAAGGCCTTTATAAAGAAATTCCCACACTTTGAATGTCAGTAAAAGAGCATTGTGATTGGTTGGCTTGGAATTTAACCTATCACAGTGCTCTCATGGGTTAGTCTCACTTCTCGCTAGAAGATGAATGTGTACATCTATACAAATTACCAGGCAAATCACAAGACACGTGACCCAAGAGAGTGGTACCCAAGAGACTTTTGCGATTGGTTTGCTTCCAAGCCAACCAATCACGGTGCTTTGACTTAGCACTCAAAGCACTGGAAGGCCAAAAAAAAAAAGCCCACCAAGCTTTAGTCTCAATCCCTTCCCAGTGTTGGACTATTCATAACTAATACATATGGTACCAAATTAATTTAATCTACCCTGTATAGATATAAGTGATTTCGCTATGCACCCAATGTACTTACCCTCATTATATATTTCAATCCAGGAAACAAAAATAAAAATGTGAGATATCCTTAAGAACAATCACACATTGAAAAACACATGTATAAAATACAGATATAATATCCTCAGTAAATGATGATGGGATAGCCAATACATGATATATACTGTGCCACAAGTTACCATTCGGTGCATTTATTACCCGTTATATTTATAATCACAGAAAACAATAAAATATTGAGTTAAATATCAATGGGAAAAATAACTTTAGAGAGAATAGAATACATGTGGTTAATTCAGTGAAGTATTGATCTTGTAAATCGATAGAAAACAAAATATGCTGAAACACAATTTGAAATAATGATACCAATAATAAAACTATACAGTAAATAAAAATCCCTCAATTAATCTTAAATTGCAAACAGCTTTGAACAAGGAAGTAATCAGCAAATAACAGAAAGAAGAAAAGGAAATTGAAGTAAACGAAAATGATTCTATGTTGCAGATGTTTAGATTGGAATGGGAAATAATCTCAGTGATATAAAAGTATCAAAGATGGCATAATATGAAATGATTAGAAGCAGTATGAGGTTACAGTGAACTTGACATCCACAAAAATGTATTATGTATTGAAAATATTCCTCTACTGAAAAGGCTTTAAAGATGTCATACTTTGGCTATTCTAGTAATATAGTAATAAAATGGCATTTATGTGAGTCAATAAAATAAAACCAGAAATTCTCAATTTCTCTATTTTACTTGTAAGTTGATTAATCATATATTAATATATATATTTATATATAATTACATTTTTTTATGTATTCCTCATTCTTGGATGGCCTGGGAGTCTGAGGGTACTGCACAGTATACTAGCTGTTTGTAGAACTGCACTCTTCAGGACAGCGAACTCAGATGTCCCACCTGGAATCTGCTGAAGTTATTTTGCCAACTTGGGGGGTCACAGCTCTTAGTGCTCCTATCACAACTGGGACTACTACTACCACCTTTACTTTCCACATCCTTTCTAGCTCCTCTTTTAGTACTTGGTATTTTATCCACCTTCTCATGTTCTTTCTTCCTGATGTTATGGTCACTGTGTATAGCCACATCCACCACCACTGCAGTCTTCCATTCCTTGTCTACCACCACAATGTAATTTTGTTTGGCCACTACTTGCTTGTCTGTCAGGAGTGAAGCATCCTAAAGGATCTTAACCCTGTCATTCTTATCTACCCTTCGCGTTATCTCCCATCTGGATTTAGGCATATCGAGCCCATATTCTGCGCAGATATTTTGGTACATGATCCCAGCAACTTGGTTGAACCTCTCAGTGTATGTTGTTCTTGTCAACATCTTGCAACCAGCCATTATGTACTGGATTGTCTCAGAGGCCTTTCTGGTGTGGTAGAACCCCACTTCTTTTGATCTGGTGCTGAGTGCCTGTGCTGCTAGAATTTGTGCCTCAGTGCTGTCTTTCAGTCCTGCATTTTCTACTTTCTAACATTGGTATATCTGATAAAGATGTTTGTCTTGCCATGGAACCTCCTCCTTTAATGCATCCTCTGTTGTTATCTCAAGCATTGTCTTAGAGGTTCTCAAGCATTGTCTTGAGAACCTCTAAGACAATGCATTGTCTTAGAGGTTCATATTTATATCATATTTGTACATTGCTAAACACAAATACACACACCAGTCAAGCCATAAGACTTGCGTTTCCCACAGAATTAACAACAATACAGCTGTCAATGAGTGGTTCACTGCAATCTATAATGAATGTGGCGGCAAAGCTCATTTTCCTGCCCACCTGCACCTCCCATGCCTCCCCCCTCTGTCAGTCCCTACATTGGCTTTCAGTTAGTTGTAGACCTAAATTTAATATTCTGGTGCTTGCTTACAAGTCCCTACATAATACTGCTCCAACCTACTTAATCTTCCTAATACATAAGTATGTCCCATCGAGTCCCCTTCGCCCTCCCGAAGACCTATGTCTTTCCTCTGTCCGTTCTCCCACATCTAATGCTTGCCTCCAAGACTTCTCCAGGGCTGCACCTTTTCTGTGGAACTCCCTTCCATTCTCTATTAGACTTTCACCCAGTCTACACTCCTTCAAAAAATCTTTGAAAAAACATTTCTTCAGGAAAGCATATAATTTAAACTGTTAGTGGGTTTTCATCCCCCACACCCGCCCAATGACTCCTCTCCTGCAACTGTCAAAAATAACCTACTAAGTCCTCAGTGAATACTTTTATAGCAACCTATTTCATTACCCCTACTTTTATCCTTTGTGTCATTGAGCAGGACCCTCAACCCCTCTGTTCCTGTACATTGAATTGTCTGTGTGGTCTAACCCCTGTCTGTTCGTGAATTTCTGCTCTATTACACATGTCTTTTCATTTGTTAGGCCCGCTCCCCATCCGGGAACACTCCCACGAAGGGGATTCATTCACCTCTCAAATGGGGAACACCACAATACCTCTTTTAGACTGTTAGTAAAGAATGTTCACACTTTCCAATCACCTTGCAACATAAGTGTCGTAACCGCAAACGACAAGGGAAGTAATTAATGAGTGCTCCCCTGGGTGGCCGCCATTCATACAGACGAACATCATACAGGGGGAGCATTCGTACCCTGAAAGGAGACTCTTCCCTTGCCTGGGTTTCACACCGGGACCTCGCAAATAGAGACTAGTGTGTGTGATGGGAGGAGTGTTTGTGTGAAGGGTGCAGTGTGTGAATGGTGCAGTGTGCATGAAGGGTACAATGTGTGTGTGAGGGGTGGAATGTTTGTGTGAAGGATCCAATGTGTGCGAGGGGTGCTGTGGCAAAATTGACCCCGCCACTGGTTTTTGGAGGGGCCTGCTTACCAGCATTTTACCCTGTGACTATAGCCCCTGCAATAGAGCTGGTTTATAAACTTCAAACAGGCTCTGTTCGTGCAATTGGTACTATCTGGTTCATTTACCAAACAACCGAACAACCACACGAACAGACACCACCCTGGAGCTTGTTAATACCTATTAACCACTTGGAACATTTCTCACTGCAGTGTTCTAATTGTTCGTCTGGGTGACTGCGATTCCTATGAACAACCACGAGGTGGTGGCCATCTTGTTTGCATGAATGCAGGCAGCGGTGTTTGGGCATGAACTTCCATCATCGCCTGCATTAGTTTCTATTCAGCTTAGAGGGGCACTGTTTCGGTGAGATCATTCATCTAGATGAAGGGAACAAGCTCCAGGGTAAGACTATTGACTCTGTTCGTAGTTTGTTCGTTTGCAAACTACCGAACTAGACTGGCTGCAAGCCCTGATTCTCTGGAACTGTTTTGGGCATGAAACCATGCATGCGGTCGGACAAAAAGAGACTTCCAGGAATTTCCTGAACTCCTGTTCTGATCTGGGTGATTTTTGGATATGTTGTTCACCCAGATCAGGGCTATCAGGGGATGTGACATTTGTGGGGATATGTTGTGTTTTCGGATGTTTTCTAGACTTTGTATAAATGCGTGGCTTTTCTGTCTGGGGATAATTGTTATTGTATTATCTACCTTAATTGTATCAAAGGCAGAGGGGAGGGATTGTGTAATGTATGTGGGAGTGTCATTCATTGTTACACTGTTTTTATTGGTTTGCATGTTTTGTGTCCTGTGCCCAACAAGGTCCACTTGGGCCTCAACCTTGTTGGGAAACTTGTATAAAAGACCAGTATGCTCCATTAAACTTTCAGTTCTACTTCACCTTCAATCTAGAGTCTTGTCTCTTATTGGGGGGGAATTGCTATATCACTACATGGAATTGCTATGATCATCATACTCCCTTGGATAATCACTAGCTCATGTAAGAGCTGTTCCTGCTACGCTCTCTGAAGGAAGAGAGGTTCACCCACTGGAACCTGGAGCCTTGTCGTAGGTCCAGGGTGGGTAGGAGATGGCAAGACCCCAACCAAGCGGTTCGTGGGGTCTGCAGTACTTATGGTGTCTAGAGAAGTGCTTGGTGCCTTCAGTAAGCACTAAGGGCATCCGTCGGTGGAGGTACCCAACCGGAGTACAGGAAGCTCTGTTAAAAGTGCCATGCGTGTGACGGGTGCAGTGTGTGTGTAAAGGGTGCAATGTGTGCATGAAGGGCGCAGTGTGTGTGTGTGTAAAGGGTGCAATGTGTGTGTGTGAAGGATGCAGTGTGTGTGTGTGTGAAGGGTGTTATGTGTGTGGGGTAGATCAAGGCAATTAAAAAGATTTATATGTATTTTATTTCTATTAAAACAATATACCTGATATCCCCTTCTTACTTTTGCTCCGGGAGGCAGGGGCATTGCTTGCAAGCCCTTGTGGTCCATTGGTAAGTGAACTCTAGCCTGCAGCTCATAGGACCAAAGTTTACTCTTGCAAGATCAGAGCATTGCCATGGCCAACAAGTCATGGTTACGCTGAGCTTGCGAGAAGAACAACCATGGGGGAAAAACTACACCCTCTTTGACTTCTATGGTTTTACACATCAGGACATGATAACATTAATCTGTTCCGAAGCATGACTTAAAATTAGTTAAATACAAGCTAAGATCAACAACAACACGACATATTATACAGTGTCATGGTTTATTTAATAAAAATAAAGCCAAACTGGAGAAGCCATGTGTGAAAAACAAACATTGAAAATTTAAGTTTAAATAGCATTGAGACAAGTTATTTGTTTTTAATATATTTTATTACATTTACTGCATTTCAAGATGGAGAAACCATGTGTGATTCAATAGCTTGTAGAACCAACTTTAGCAATAGCAATAAGTTGAAGTAATTGGGTTTTTCATCTTAATCAGTCTCTCACATCGTTGTGGAAGAATTCTGGCAAACTCTACTTTGCTCTAGTTCATTGAGGTTTGCTTGCATTTGTTTATGCACAACTCTTTTAAGGTCCTGCAACAGCACGAGGTATGTACTTTGACTAAGCCATTGCAACATCTTGATTCTTTTCATTTTCAGCCATTCTGTTCTACATTTGCCGGTGTGATTAGGATCAATGTCCTGTTGCACAACCCAAAACCCAATGTCAGCAAAGTTTTAGCTGTTGGACAGATGGCCTCACATTTGACTCAGGAATACTTAGGTATTCAGAGGAGTTTGTGGTCAACTCAATGACTGCAAGATTCCCAGGTCCTGTGGCTGAAAAACAAACCCAAAAATTGCCCCTCCACTACCGTGCTTGACAGTTGGTATGAGGTGTTTGTGCTGATGCTGTGTTTGATTTTCACCAAACATAGTGCTGTCCATTATGGCCAAACATCTCCACTTTGGTCTCATCTGTCCAAAGGACATTGCTCCAGAAGTCTTTTGTTTTGTTCAATTGCAAACCTAAGCCATGCTGCCATAACAAAGTGCAATATGTCATGTGTTATTCATATTAGGTTGTATTTACCTAATTTTAAGACCTGCTAAGGAACAGATGATTGTTATTATGTCCTGTCCTAATATGTAAAACCATAAAATTCAAAGAGGGTGTACTGTTTTATATATATATCTATCTATCTATCATACTTACTGGAAAGAATATACATTGTCAATTATATGTTTTTAATGTTTTTAATCTTTCAAGATTCTTTTCTTTCAAGAAGTGTTCCTGAGGTTTGGAGGAAGGCAGATGTGGTTACTATATTCAAAAAGGGTTCAAAATCCTTGCCTGGGAATTATAGATCTGTGAACTTAACTTCTGTGGCTGGGAAAATATTTGAAAGGTTATTAAGGGATAATATTCAAGAATTCCTTGAGAAGAACATGGTTATCAGCAAAAATCAGCACGGTGTTATGAAGCACAGGTCATGTCAAAATAACATGATTGCGTTCTACGAAGAAGTAAGTAGAAGTATAGATCAGGGTGTTGCAGTGGATTTGATCTATTTGGAGTTTGCCAAGGCATTTGATGCAGTTCCACGCAATAGATTAGTGTTCAAACTCAGGGAAATCGGTCTAGATGAAAATGCTTGTTCTTGGGTAGAACATTGGCTTAAAAACAGAGTACAAAGAGTTGTCATTAATGGTAAATTTTCAAGCTGGACAGAGGTGGCAAGTGGTGTCCCTTAGGTGTCTGTTCTGGGACCCCTTCTATTTAACATGTTTATATTGATCTTGAAAACAGCATTGAAAGTCATGTTTCAGTATTTGCAGATGACACAAAACTCTGTAAAATAATACAATGTGAGCAAGATATTACTTTGCTGCAGAGGGATTTAGATAGACTGGGGGACTGGGCACTTAAATGGCAGATGAAATTTAATGTTGAAAAATGCAAAGTTATGCACTTCGGCCTAAAGAATACACAAGCAACGTATACCCTTAATGGAAGCGAATTAGGGATAACAACACACGAAAAGGACTTGGGAATTGTTACAGACAACAAACTATGCAACAATATGCAATGTCAATCAGCAGTGGCCAAGGCCAGTAAGGTATTGTCATGCATGAAAAAGGGCATTCATTCTCGAGACAAGAATATAATTTTGCCTCTTTATAAATCACTGGTAAGACCACATATTAAATATGCTGTGCAATTTTGGGCATCTGTTCTAAAGAAGGTTATTATGGCACTAGAAAAAGTGCAGAGGTGGGCTACAAAATTAATAAAAGGAATGGAGCATATCAGCTATGAAGAAAGGTTAACAAATTTAAACCTATTTAGTTTAGAAAAACGTCACCTGAGAGGGGATATGATAACATTATACAAATATATTCGGGGCCAATACAAACCATTGTGTGGAAATCTATTCACAAACCGGACTTTACATAGGACACGAGGTCATGCGTTTAGACTGGAAGAAAGAAGAATTAATCAAGGCAAAGGAAAGGTTTTTTTTACTATAAGAACAATAAGGATGTGGAATTCTCTGCCTGAAGAAGTGGTTTTATCAGATTCCATACAGATGTTCAAACAGTAACTAGATGCATACTTGCAAAAACAGAATATTTAAGGCTATAATCTTTCAATGTAGGGTAATAACTGCTTGATCCAAGGATAAATCAGACTGCCATTCTGGGGTCAAGAAGGAATTTTTTTCCTAGCTTGTTGCAAAATTGTGCTTCAAACTGGGTTTTTTGCCTTCTTTTGGATCAACAGCAAAAAACAAATGTGAGGAAGGCTGAACTTGATGGACGCAAGTCTCTTTTCAGCTATGTAACTATGTTACTATGTTTGAACAGTATTTAGAAATATGTATTTCACACAATGTATGACATACTCAAAACATAATTTTATATTAAAATGTAGTCAATGTAATAAAATATATTAAATTACTCAGTTAAAAACAAATGACGTCTAAATATTATTTAAACTTCAATTTTCATATATTTGTTTTTCTGATGGCATTATACTTTATATAAAAGTAATAAAATGTTTTTAAGTATTTATTATATTAAATATTATATTATTAAGTATTTATTATATTAAATATGATATTATTAAAGTACTAAACAAGAAAAGGTTGATTTCACCATAATTATGTGTCAAGTAATTTTTATGGCTTATAGTTAATATTATTATTAACTTACAATGGGTAGCAAAATAACCACAAAAATAACCACAAAAAATAGATAATTTAAAATAAAATATCTAAACAAAATTGTATTTAACTTATTAAAATGATCTCCTTAAATGTTTTTATTTGCAGGAGATTTTTCAGATTTGATTTAAAAAAAATCAAAAAATAAATATATATATTTCATCTTCCGCCATATATTTCCAGATAAATGTCAGTGACTTTAAAAATAATAGTGACATTTAGAAAATAAATGTGAAAACATTTCTAAAGGGCAATATTATTATATATATTTTTTTTTACTTTTCTTTGATTAGAGGAGCAGATGTTTGGGTTTTCCTTGAGAATGTCAATCTCAATATTGATAAATTATTGAAGATTTATGAATGTTATATTTTCGCACCATCAAGACATAAACATAAAATATTACAAATGCTAATCTACTTCTTATAATGCCAACATGCCATATCAAAGTAGCACAGTTTAGTCAGTGCTCAATGGTGGTATGTAATAATGTGCTTTATTTTTTATAATTAAATATAAATATTGTTTTTACAGAAAACATTTCACTTTTTCTATTCTTTGTTAGCTATTGCAAACTCATATTCATACAAATCAAATTTGCGAGAAGAATGAACATTAACAAAGTATTTGTATATCTACACTTACTAGTAAATTCTAGTATCACAGTGATCCTGACATTTAAATGCTTACTTTTATACGAACACTGCAAGGTGGAATACACGACTTGCTTAATGCATTTTAGATGAAACAAGTGACTTTCAGGCATGTGCTCCTAATGAACAAACTGCCTTTTGTGACATGTGCAGTGATCAAGGACTGTCTGTATTTTCCAATACAATGAATAATAATTGGGAACTGTTATATTATTATTATTATTATTATTATGAAAGTTAGTTGTGACTGTAGTATGCATGCATTGATAGTGGCATGCTCTGTGTGAGTATTCTACTGTATGCTCAATATTTACCAAAACTCCTCACCAAACTATGGGCTTATTTAAAACCTTGACAGTAAATATATGCCATTATTTGTCACTATTAGCAATAGCGAGTAGCTTGTAGAACAGGTTTAGGGAACATTTAGCTCTCCAGATGTCATCACCTCTGTATCTTAAAACCCCTGTTTTGAATTTCTTACCCCCTTTAGTGTATTTTATCCCCCTTTGGTTTGTCTTACACCCTCTTCTGTGTCTCTTACTACCCCCAGTTCCTTTATTTGTTTCTTTCTTTCCTCCAGCCCCTATATGTGTCTCTTTCTTTCCTCCCAGCCCCTTTCTGTGGCTTTCTTCCATCAGCCTGTTTTGTGTGTCACCCCCTCCCCCTCTCCATCCACTCCCCCCCCACCTCAGGTCACTCTGTGTGTCTTTTTCCTCCCATGCCATACAGACAGACATATAGCAACACACAGAACCACACATATAATTATTGCACACAGACACAAAAATATGCAGGCACACAGTCAAATAAACACAGTCATACAGGCACACAGTCACACAATCTTTACATACAGATACAATGTCATACACACACAGAGACATGCAGACACAGTTAAGGTCCATAGTAGGTGATAAGGGCTGCACGTGAGGCACAGAGGCAGAGTTAGGGGCTACAGTGGAAGACAAGAGCTGTAGGGGGGGTCATGGGCTGTGGTGAAAGTCAGGGGCCGTAGAGGGGTGGCAGGTGCTGTAGAAGGGTGGGACAGGGGCTTTAGAGGGGGTTGGACAGGGGCTGTAGAAGGGGAGACAGGTGCAGTAGAACGAGGGACAGAGGCTGTGGGGGGACGGGGCTTTGGTGGGGGCACAAATGCTGAGAAAGGGACAGGGGCTGTAAAGGAGGGAGACAGGGGCTTTAGAGGGGGAACAGGGGCTGTAGAAGGGGTACTGTGGCTGTAGAGGGGGGCAGGGGCTGTAGAGGCGGGGCAGGGGCTGTAGAGGCAGGGTACAGGTGCTGTAGAGAAGGGGGATATGGACTGTAGAGGGCGAACAGAGGTTGTAGAAGAGGGATAGGGCCTGTAGAGGGGGGGGGGAACAGGGGCACAAAGGCTGAGAAGGGGCACAAAGGCTGAGGGGGGGACAGGGGCTGTAGACACAGGCGGCTCTCTAATTAGGTGGTTTAGGTGGCCGCCTAAGGCCTCGTGCTGACTGGGGCCTCGCAGCCGCCTAAATCACCATAGGGCAGACTGTGTCGGGTCCTTGGTCAGTGACCAAAAAACAGACACAGGAGGGGGCCCAGCGGCTTCCTCTTTATGCCGCTGGGTGCGTGGCCCCTCTGCTTGGTCTGTCCTGATCGAGAGACAGCACTACATTCAGTCTGCAGCTCCGCTGGGTGCAGATCTGCAGACTGAAGTGTCTTGCGTTATCCAGCCAATTAGAACATTGCCACAGGTTACCACCGCAACGCTCTGACTGGAGATCGCGAGATACTTACAACGTGGTCTGCAGCTCGCACTCAGCAGAGCTGCAGAATGGAGAGCCAGCCCACAGACCACCAGTGAGAAATCAAAACACAAAACACTGCAAGCAGCTGCCCCACACACATACACATGTACACAGAGAATAATATCACCCATACCTAAAATTAATAGGGTAATGAAAAAAGAACACTATGGATAGTGGTGACAGCTTCCTCCAGGGATATCCCAAGTGTCCCTTTAAATACAGTATAGGTGCAAAATGGAGAATACAGCTGTAGATTTACAACATAAAACACATATAAAGTGTAACACTGTTATAAATATGTAAATGCACTGGAATAGATAAAATTCAAAGGATTGAAGGAAATATATCACCCAAGGGTGTCTCCCTCAATGAGAATGGGGGTTAAATCAGCTCCGCTGCTTGTTTGACAACTTTTGGATTTTTATACTTGCTGTTTGTATTCTATTTGGTGGCTTAGACTACCAGGAGGACCCTGATGAAGTCCTTCTCAGACAAAACACATAGGACCTGGTACAGCACCACTTTATACTGTGCTTTTATCATTTTTCTAATAAAGCAGAATTGTTTCATCCGTCAATCCTGAGTCCAGCCTCTTCAGACTACGGTATCATCACTAGAGGAAAGAGGAGCTGATTTAGCCCCCCATTATCATCTGGGGAGTCACCCTTGGGCGATATATTTCCTTCTATCCTGTGGGTGTTACCTATTTCAGTGCATTTACATATTTCTTACAGTGTTATACTATATATGTGTTTTCTGTTATAGCTCTACAGCTGTATTCTCTATTTTGTTTGCACCTATACAAATATACACATGCTCAGAGAAACATACATACAAACACAGGATATTAATTGTCAGACACACACTCTCAGGCACACAGATGTACAATGCATGACACACACAGAAACACACAGCCAGATGAGTACATATTGTGACTAACTTTTTTAAAAGCCTAACCGAAATTTTAATTTTTGTTTCCAAAAACCCCTTTACACCAGCACTTATGTATACACAACTGCTAGGCTATGCAGCCATACCCCACAATCGAGTGTAAACAATTAGCATAATTGCACATTTACATTTGTTTATTTCAAACTATGACATAACTACAGTCAGAGAGCTAACAACGCAGCGGTACAGTGAGCCGCGACAATGCAAGCCTCTGAATGATGAATACAGAGATTAGCTCTTTATATCCAATGCTGCAAGTCTACCCTTTATTTTATGTACAGCTTCTTATACACACACAAGTCAACCGCTATTTTTTTTTTTTACTAATGGTGTTAGTGGGGGCCTCATGTTTGAGTTTTGCCTAAGGCCTTGCCAAGTCTAGCGCCGCCACTGGCTGTAGAGATGGGGGAGAGGAGCTGTAGAAGGGGGAAAAGGAGCTGTAGAAGGAGGTGACAGGGGCTGTTGAAGGGGAGACAAAGGTTGGGAGGTGGGCACATAGGGGGCTCATAGGGGGCACAGGGGCTGTAGAGGGGGCCAGGGGCTGTTTGACATTTTTTTATTATTAAAAAAACAACTAAAGTGTATTCCCCCTCCCTGAGGCTTACCTTGGACAAGGAAAGGGGAAACCTTAGCCCATGTGGTCAGATGGGCCAGGAGCTGAAGCCAGTAAAGTCAGCCAGCTCCTTCTGATGATATCAGGAGGATGGCGCTCCGCTGTGGAGTCTGGGAGAGGAACAGTGGTAGTCATGCCCTCTTTCTGACATCATCAGAAGGGGCTGGCTGACATCACTGGCTGCTGTGTGCTGGCTGCAGGGAGAGTGAGGTAGGCATAGGTAAGGAATATTGGATTTTTGTGCCCCCCTGTTCTGGCACAGTAAGGCGGCTGCCTGTGCCGCCTTATGGATACGCCGGCCCTGTCGCTAACAATGGCTGTTACTATAAATACCAACCAATTGTTGGTAAAACACAGAAACACTCCCCTGAACATGCATACTTCACCTTGTGTTGCCAGTAGTGGTAAGTAAGTAGTGGCTGCCCAGTCAAACTCACCTCTGCAGTTAGAACAATACTTTTTTTAAATCGGATGTATAGGAACTTAGCTGTTAACTTATTTACACCAGACCAGATGCCGGCATTACGTTTTAGCCGCAGCCATTAAAGAGGGATGGAAACCAGGTGGAAAACACTTGCTAAGTAGTAGTTGGCGGTAGCTGGTAACTCCCTCCTGCTACTTGCAAAAAAGATTGCAGAAAACAATCTAGGATGCTTACTCCAACATCAACCTGTGTTTCTCTTTAAATATTAATAATATTAATGATAATAATTTAATTTGCATTTCACCATCAGCATTTTTTGGTATTTAAAAAAAAAAAAAAATTGGGGGTATATTTCCTTTTATTTGTCTTTTAATAAATGTTTATTTTCTTTGTAATACCAATTGGTGAAATAAATAATTGAAGGGGTGAAATATAAAAGATTATTTTCCCCCATTAATTATTCTTGGCAGGTTAACAATCAGCTTGGAAATGGGGAGCAATAGAATAAGCTATTGCTACTTTATTTTAAAAAAAAACATTTTATAACTGTAAGTATTTATTTTTCACAATATAATATTCTTGTTCTAACCAAAAAAATTTCTAAAGGGCAAAATTATTTATTTATTTATTTGTTCATTTATTTTTTTTAAAATTTTCTTAGGGAAGAGGAGCAGATGTCTTTTTCCTTGTGGATGTCAATTTCAATATTCATAAGTTACTGACGATTAATGAATATGTTATATTTTTTCACCATCAAGCAATATATATACAATACAGAATTTGCTCATTAACTTCTGATAGGGTCAACATGTTGAATCATAGTGGCAGAAAATATAGAGTTTAGGAATTGCTAAGTGGTGGTCTGTCGTGAAAAAGAAACAACTTTTTTTTTATAATGTTTTATCTTTCTATTTTTTTGTCAGCTGTGGCAAACTCTAATGCAAAGCAAATTTGCGAGAATCATGAACTTTAACAAAGTTTTTGTATATCTACACTTACAAGATAATTATCTAGCTCTAAGTAAACTTTATTCTGACAAAACCTGTAAAATTATTAATGGGTGCAGAAATTCTACAACAATAAAACGGAGATAATGCTACATAACATTTTCATACAATATGAAATATTTATTAAACACCTTGTTACTATCAAGGACGTGGCACATCAATGAAAAATCTGTACACAGAATAAGTACATCTGTTTTAATAATACAATCATGCAATAAAAAACATTAAAAGAAAGAAATGGTATGCGATGTGGCGATGTGGCAATGTGGACATTGCATCTGGAGACCATATCTTTGGAATATCAGGAAATTCTGTTCTAAAACTACATTCCTAATCTTAGATAGTGGCAGCACATTATTCACAAGTAATAAAAACCACAACTAATATAGAAATGTTCTGTATAGTTTCCAAAATTCAGCCATAGTTTTTTTCCATTTGAAAAATGAAAATTATTGCGACACTTGAACAAACATAATTATTACAAAACGAGATCATTAATCGTCAATAGTGATTTTTTTATTCATTGCATATATATTTCGTTTTCAAAGATTAGATCAACTCTGTTCCTCTAAAAAGTGAAGGTTTTTTTCCATCAATATCTTTCAAACAGCTGTCAGATAAAAACAAGTCAATGAAGGCGTGATGGTTAACATTTAGGACAACATACAGTATCACCTGGATGATAGCAAAAGTGTAGCTTTGATACTTCAAGACATATGTCATTGTTTGACCTACTCAATCAGATAATGATAAACTAATGTTTAAAGGATATGGCCAGACTTTGGCATTCTACCCTCATATATGTCAACTTTCTCTTGTTGTTCATACATAGTCAGTGAACATGGTCTACACACAACAACCAAACATCATGGCAGCATGCAGACTGTTGCAAGAAGGACTTTTAAATATTCATTCTTTTCCAGAAATGTATCAAATAAGTAGCTGTATTCCCATTGATTTATCACTGACATACATATATCCCGAAAGCAAAATGAAAGCACAAATTGCAAGCCATCATCATCATCTTATTGTTTTTAAGGAATCCAAAACAGGATGATCAATATGTTGCTCCAGCTCAACGCACATACCGCAGAGTTATTGATAACAAAATATAGATTTCACGTATCAAGAACGCTCAACCAACAACCTTTGATCTACAGTAGGAAACTCCTTTACATCACTTATATTTCAAAAGATTATTTATTTATTTATTTATATTTATTTATAAAATATTTTACCAAAAGATAAAATGAAACATAAAGAACAAGCTCTAGCTAAACCCCAGATCAAAAAAAGAACAATATATGCCAATGTAAAAGTGTTCTTTAATTCATCAGATTTTATTGATTATACCTTATAGTATATGTTTTTCATTCAAAGGACATACCTTTAGTGAACAAGGGTTTTAATTTAATTTTGTAACAATACCACAGAAAAATGAAAAGGACCGACTTTGTTCGCATTATGCTGTGTTGATTGTATCTTGCTAGTACTTTCATGAACTTTAGGTCTCTTGAATTCACCTCTAATTAACATCTGCCATTTAAAAAAAAAAAAAAATCATTGACACACATCTTGAATGCCGAATGTTTGCAAATTTAGATTTTGATGATCAACCGTAAGGCTCAGGTGTTCTCTTACTAAACCTTTATTAAAAACTAAAAGAGCACACTGAACTATGGAGTTTTTTACATGATCTCAAACAATTATCATCTCAGAATCTAACATTATTTAAATTTCTGTTAGGGTACCTTAATGGAACACTTTCAGCACCATAACCACATATAACATGCAGTAGTACCCTGGTTCTCCCAAAATGTAAGTAGTCAAAGCAATTGCTTTACTGATATTGCCAGTTACCTGGGTTCCGAAGGGTATCGGTCACCTACTCCATTGAGGCCGAAAGTTCTCTACTCTGATCTAGCCAGCAGTACAAAGCTTAACTAATTGGCTTAGAGCAATCAACTGATTCTCTAAACCAATGAGCTATTTCTGTACAGCAGGTCTTAGTCTAGGAGAGCTAAAGAAAGCTCTACTCAATGGAGATAGTGACTGTGCAAATTGTTTGACTGTTTACCCTGTGAGGGTGGCCAAGGCAGTCCTGGTAACATAACCACCATAATTAGCTGTAGTGGTGATGGTGCTCGGAGGGTTCCTTTAAATTTAAATACAGCTAGGGTTATTCACTAAATTATTATTATTACATTACAACCAACTGTGAGTTATAAAAAATCAATTCCTTCAAATTCACAAAAATAATTTTATGTTCAATTTTGTTTGATCATGAGTAAAACTGTGATTGCAAAATATATAGATCATTTGGAAAATAAATAAAAATAACACAAGAAATTCTGCAATTATAGTTCGTAGTTTGAAATTGGCAAAACCCCACTATGTGTAGAGGAAACATCTGTTTCTCACTAATATTATATATTGTCATCGTTTTGCTGTTAATAATATTTTTTCATCTGTTTCCTTTATATTAAAATATTTGTATCTGTTATTTATCTTTTTAAATGCCACGTTATAGGATGTTATCTTGCCAAAAGTTCATTTTTCATAGTGTTTGTTATCATGGCTGTGGTTCAAACTAATTAACTCATATGCACATTTCTGAGATTAATCGGTTCACATTATATACCTCTGTATGATTGTCTGTGTTTTGTTACACTAGAAAGTGATGATATTTTATCATAAAAAAGATAACAGATGAAATATATATTTGAGAAAATAGACTGTGACAATTATGGTTTATCGACACAACATAAAAGCATACCAGAACATTATTCTTAATACCTATGTTTAGGAAGCATTATTTCAAGAGTAAAACATTGATGTGTCCAATGCAAAATAATCTTTAGGGGTTGAATGCTACTAAAATAAAAATAATATTTTTCAGGTCACTCACTGGTTAGTAGAAAAATGAAAAAGACACAGAGTTTCCTATGCACAGAATACAAAAGGTGAGAGGGAGTAGGCAGTCAGCAATCAAATCCTTGTACTCATCGGAACTGATTATAGGTTCAATGGTCCTATTATTTGAAAATGTTGCACTCGGTTATACTGAACTAACAGCAGCAATAGGGACATGATAGGTTCATACAGGTTTAACGTGATGTTTTTTCATCCTCTGTAGCTGTGTTTCTGATTTACAATGTTATTTCAAGTGGACTTGTTGAAACTCAGAAACTGTTGCATTAAATGTAACTTAATAAGCATGTAATTGTTTACATCTAAATGTCAAAAGACTGAGATGAATATATTCACATGTCTAAGAGTGTATATGAAAAAAGGCAAATGTAGCGTCTCATGCTGCTACTAAATACAATACATCTCCAACAATGGTGTAACTGTGGCTGGTTCTCTTATTTACGACTATAACGTCTTAAAGTATAGAACTTAGCAGGGCTAACCATACAGATATCTTTAGCCATAATATTATATAGTTGGTAAGAGATCCTCTATTTAAAATATATAAATAATTGAGAATACAATATAAATAAGGATTGTCTTGGAAGCAATAAGGTTTTCTCTTTTAGATATTTTATTAAATAAAAATATAAAAATAGACATATAAAATCCATTACAATAATTTATAGCAGAGTATATAAGATTAAACTATATGCTTGCAAATATCATTAATAGAATAACATACCCTCCTGAACATGTCATCATGACAGCCTTCTTTTACTTTTACTCATTTTAGGACCTTCCTTAACTTGGCAAAAATACAAGGCCATAACTAAAGGGTGTACACGTCATGGAAAATTCCCTGACTTAGGACAAGATGGAATCTTAAAGTCTGAACATCTTTATCTATTTACGGTTACCGCAGTATATTATGTACTGAAAGAGTCGTAGTATAGCCATGAAGCTTAATTTATGCATCATTGTTATTGTATTTCATCTAGGACAAAATGGTGTAAAGATATTATGCACTGAAAGTAGGTAAAAGGTTATTGCTTAAAGAAACATGTATGAAAAACAATATGTTTCATTTCTAGCACCTTGTCAGTTTGCAATATCTCTTAAAGACAAAGTACACATTTTGATAAATACAATATTTGCATGTGCCCATAACACCCTCTCCATTAAACTGTGGACATTGTAGAGCATTTCTTCCTTAAAGGACCACTCTAGGCACCCAGACCACTTCAGCTTAATGAAGTGGTCTGGGTGCCAGGTCCTTCTAGGGTTAACCCATTTTTTTATAAACATAGCAGTTTCAGAGAAACTGCTATGTTTATCAATGGGTTAAGCCAGCCTCCAAATCCTCTAGTGGCTGTCTCATTGACAGCCACTAGAAGCGCTGCGTGCTTCTCACTGTGATTTTCACAGTGAGAGCACGCAGTGTCTATAGGAAAGCATTGTAAATGCTTTCCTATGCGACGGGCTGAATGCGCGCGCAGCTCTTGCGCGCGTGCGCATTCAGTCTAGGAAGGAAGATCGGAGGAGGATCGGAGGAGGAGAGAAGGAGGAGAGCTCTCCGCCCAGCGCTGGAAAAAGGTAAGTTTTTAACCCTTTCCCCCTTCCAGAGCCGGGCGGGAGGGGGTCCCTGAGGGTGGGGGCACCCTCAGGGCACTATAGTGCCAGGAAAACGAGTATGTTTTCCTGGCACTATAGTGGTCCTTTAAATTAGTAAACCAAAGTTCTCCAACAGTCTTTAGGTGTTTATGCTCCCAGAATCTTTGATCATTGTTGTAACAGTAAAACATCCATAGTGTGATCTTTGCCTGTAAAGGTGGTTGATTAAAATGAGCAAAGCTTTTGTTTGGGAAAGAATTACCAGATTTTACTAATTACATGACGTAAAGTCATGATTTTATAACGGACACGGAGGCTCATATTAGGCTTATCTCTTTCTTTTATTTCCTTAGCAGCAAAGAAAGCTAAGGTGTTTATTTACAGAAAAAAGAAACATGCAGAACTACCCTTCAACCAATAGGAGCAGTCCTTCTCTAATATCCTTTCATGTATCCTCCTCTTCCTCTTTCTTGATGTTGCCGAAGCTACAATGTCCTCAACAGCGAGCAACTACAAGCTCATCGTAAAAACAAACAGAACAAAAGGGGTTGACAGCTGAATTCGTGCCCTCGAGAAACTTTCCATAGAGCAAACAAAACAAAATCCTCTTGAACTGCGCGATCCGGCATCCTCAACAATGGGTATTTGTAGGAAATTCAGACTGAAAAGGACAAAGAAAAACAATGGTAAAACGTGTCCTTGCCAACTATTGTCGTCTTATCACCTTATAAAAGTTGAGCTAGTTATGTAATCCTGTACATGTAAACCTGCAATCGTCACTCGCTTGCTATATTAACCAAAACCAACTGTGTCAATGATAGCTCCCACAAATACAGTACCTATTACGTACCTGGGCCGGGATACACATTTTCATTCTCCTCTGATCCTGGTGGGCTAATACTCGCCTCCGTGTCCTTTATAAAATTATGACTTTACGTCATGTAATTAGTAAAATCTGGTAATTTTATAAAAGGACATAGAGGCTCATATTAGGCTAGTTCAAAGCTGAGAGATAACTACTCTGGACACATGGTCCATAGGTCGAAAATAATATTCCTTAAAAGTCGACTCACGAGACCAAACTGAAAACCTTTGACGCCATAGCGCCTCTGGTAGAGTGTGCTCCATACACAATAGTATCTATGTGTGCCAAAGCCAATATCCATTTCACCCAACGGGCGAGAGTCACCATAGATAAGGGTTGATGAGGTCGTTTGGTAGCCAAAAACAATTCTGGATGCATCGGATTCCTGAATCCTAAGGTTCGTTTCTCGTATTCCCGTAGACAGTTTGCTGGACAAAGTTTGATGTTATGCGGGAACGAAGGGTATGAAACTGAAGTAATTGATGATTTAGTACACCTGGAGATGTTGAAGGAAACTCCCGTGGGGATAAAGGAGCGTGCCTCAAAATCCAGTGCTCTAACATCAGACACCCTCTTGCAGGAGATCAGGCAAACAAGCATGGTCAATTTCGCTGACAGTTGTTTAAGCGTGAGTGCTTCATTGTGTGGCCAAGATTCCAACAGTTGTAGGACTGAATTGACATCCCATAATGCCGTGTATCTGGGTTGCGGTGGACGAGCATACCAAATTCCCCGTAGGAGACGACATATTGACAGTTGTTGACCCATCGGGGTTCCATCTATTCCTCTATGTCCTGCTGAAATCGCCGATCTGTAAACATTCATGGTTCGATAGGCTAAGCCTTTGTTATACAGGTTGGTAAGGAAACGTAACAAGGAAGCTATAGGAGCACATACGGGATCCACTTGTTGTTCCAGGCACCAACTACTCCATCTGTTCCAGGCATAGAGGTAGGACCGTCTAGTTCCAGGCGCCCAAGCTCCTGCCAGAAACTCGATAGTTTCTTGTGGAACATCTGGTACGACCCAGGGTCCCCTGAAAAGAGCCACGCTAAGAGTTTGAGCTGCCCCTGGGCCAGTAGTGGGTGTGGATTGCCCTCCGGGTCCAATAAAAGGAATAAAATATCCAGGAGCAATCGCGGGAGGTCTATGGACATCTCCATGAGTGTTGGGAACCACGGTTGGGCTGTCCAAAATGGAGTTACGAGGACCAGTGATGCCTGAGTCTGTCTGAGATGCACCAGTGTTCGAGCTACGAGGGAGAATGGCGGAAAGGCGTACAATCGGCTGTTCGGCCAGTGTTGGAGAAAAGCATCTGCTGCCACTGCGTCTGGGTCTGGTCTCCAGTTGAAGAATGTTGGTAATTGGGAGTTCAACCGAGATGCAAACAAGTCAATCTGCATTGGGCCCCAGAGCGTCTGAAGTCATAAGAACACATTGCGGTCCAGCCGCCAGTTGCTGGCGTCGTGCAGATGTCTTGAATGCCAATCTGCTATGACGTTGGACAAACCCGGGATGTATTCCGCTTGTATTGAAATATTGCGATCTAGGCAGTATTGCCAGAACTCCTTGGCCAGGTCTGTCAAAATCTCTGATTTCGTGCCACCGAGGTGGTTGATGTAGCGGACCGCTGAAATGTTGTCCATTCGCAGGACAATGGAGCAATTGGTTGCGCCCTCGAGGAGGCTCTTCAGGGCAAATGATCCCGCCATTAATTCCAAGCCGTTGATGTGTAGGCTTTTCTCTGCCTACGGCCATATTCCTCCGGTGGAGATAGGCCCGCAACACGCTCCCCAACTGTGTGTGCTCGCATCAGACTCGAGGATGAAATCCGGGGCAGCCCCAAAGATTGCCCTGCCGTTCCATGCCTCCATATGTTGCAGCCACCATGTGAGTTCTTGCTTGGCTGCGTAGTCGAGTGGCACGGAGTCGGAGTACGAGTGCCCTGAGCGCAGCTGTGTGGCTTTTAGTCATTGTAGGGCCCTGTAATATAGAGGTCCTGGGAAGATTGCCTGGATGAAGGCAGAGAGGAGTCTGATTATTCTGGCCAATTGTCGTAGCGTCAACACTGGTCTTGTGAGCATCCTGCGGGTCTCCTTTTTTATGCGTTTGACTTTTTCCGTTGGTAGACTGAGTGTCCCGGTGATTGCGTTTATATGGAAACCCAGGAATTCTATGTTTTGGGACGGTGTAAGTACTGATTTCTCCCAATTGATTAAAAATCCCAAGTTTTGTAACAACGTCAGTGCCCATGATAGGTGTTCCCGCAGTTGGGGAATCTCTTGTGCCGTGATCAACATATCGTTCAGATAGATGATCATCCGTATGCCCCTGCTGCGTAGCAGGGTGACCACTGGCTTCAGTAATTTGGTGAAGCACCAAGGGGCAGATGAGAGTCCAAAGGGGAGACATCGGAATCTCCACGTCGCTTTTTCCCATTGGGATTGGGACCTAGGGTTCTGCAGTGTATCAGGGTCGAACAGAGGTTCACCCTGAGGGTCCAGTATAGTGGAAATATCCGCAGTATCATACAAAGGGTTAGGTGGGTTGCGTGATGGGCTACAGTCAGGGAAGGAAACCTCCCATTCATTTGAGTCGACGTCGTCGGACTCACTCAACACCTCTTCAGTAGCCGAACCAGAGTCAGAAGTGTCAGTTAGGGCTTTTGCCCACTTCCATGTCCTCGCCGCTTTTGCCCGGCGGGTGGCTCGTTTTCGTGGGGTCCCCACGACCTCAGGTGTGACAGGACGTACCCTGTCTGTCATTTCATTTTTGGAGGTATGCGTTCCTCATGGCTTTACGGCCCTCTCTGTGTAAAGGACCCTCTTCTGTGGCCCTGCCGAGGGGTCCCTTAGGGTTGGCTGCCTTAATAACGTTTGAAATTGAGTGAGATATGTTGTCAGACATAACCCCCATTGCGGTATAGATAGCTTGGGTGACTGACTCGGACATGGTGGCGTCCAGGAGCGAGTGGAACTCCAAATGCTCCAGGGGGGTCACCACGTCCTCTTGCAGGGTGGAGGGTTCAGACACCATGGTTCTGGGATGGGTGTTGGCGTCCCCCTTATCCCTGCGGCCAGGGGCAGAGTACTCAGCAGGGGTCTGCATCTTGGGCCAAGTAAGTGAGTGAGGCACACTACTAATAGGGTAACTACAGATAATTGCAGGCAATTCTACAGGAGCAGAGTAAGGGCTGCTAAAGACAAGGCAACAGAAACAGTAACAAACAGATTGCACTGTCAGCTTACCGAGTGTTCACTCAGGAATTGCCTCTGGGGACACTGGCAGGCTGACAAGCAATCTACCTGTCCAATCAGCTCACGCCCTCCTAATGGGCTATGAGCCGAGCGGGAAAAAATGAGCGGCAAAATGTTTCACTACCGCCCCTTTAACATGTTTGCCGTGTGTGCAGCTGGGGCCGCGCATGCGCGCGGCATTTACTCGTGCGGTGTTGCGGCTGGTGAAACCCTTGAGAAGAAACTGGGCTCTTCCCAGGGGGTTCACCACACTGTGCGACCGAGAGGGGAGGGTAATAAACTACCCAGCGGTACGCACGGAGCTGGTGCCCCGCTGGGAGGGGGGGGAAGCACCCGCAGGGAGCATAGGAAAGGTTACTGACAGAGGGGAGACCCTCAGGGGGTACAACAGAAAAATGCCCAAGGCATGCTGTGGAAAAAAATTACCGGCAAAACACACAACTAATGCAGTAAACATACACAAAGCAATCAAACACAAATGGAGTGAGAGAAAACAGGGATACTTAGCAGAGGCAGCAGCAAAGAAAGAGGTAGAGGAGGAGGATACATGAAAAGATATTAGAGAAGGACTGTTCCTATTGGAAGAAGGATAGTGATGTAAGGTTAACCCTGTGAGGGTAGTTATGCATGTTTCTTTTTTCTATAAATAAACACCTTAGCTTTCTTTGCTGCTGAGGAAATAAAAGAAAGAGATAAGCCTAATATGAGCCTCCGTATCCTTTAATAAAATTGAAAAGAACATCAGATTCCAGAGTAAGATAGTTTTGGATGGATCCTGATAGGAATTGTAATCCAAAGTTCAAAGTAGCAATTGTATTTGTAATCCAAAGTCTTTAAAGCCTGTAGAAGTATACATTCCTTAGATACATTGCTGAAGGTTGTGTTTGTAGAATTTCCGGGTATTAGTTGTATAGTATTAGTTGTAGAGTCCAGTTATCCAAATAGAATTGGTTGCAGATATTGAATCAGCACCATCTGTTTTCACCGTTGTTGATATTTGTCTTTGTCTTTTGTCTTAGCTTGTTTGTTTTTTTTGGTTTTTTTTCCATGAAACATTTTTACACAGTTTATGTGTATGTGTATAGATTGGATACTCTCCGATACTCTTTTATTTAATAAATTAATTGATAGCATTTTCAAGACACTATCTTAAGTGACATGGTTCCCATTATGGTACATGTTATGTTGATACAGCAATCGAAGTGGTATCTCAAAAACGCCTCTTTTTGCTGTGTTGGAATCTTGGTTACATCTCTACATCTCACTAATAGACATATAACGACATCAGGTGCTGTTGTGCTAAAAATTTTAACAGGTAAAATCTGTGGAAACACCTTTATATTTGCTATACTTTGTATAAGAATGATAAATGAAATAGTAACATGGTTAATCTTTCTAGTGTTTTGTTTTAGAGATAAACACATTTGTACATGATTTAGCTATATAAGGATAATTTGAGCAAAGTTTGTTCACAATAGTATGTAAAATTACATTCTCTTTAAATGTTAAAAATACTCTATTATTCAAAATCTCTCAAACTGTTTAGAAGAGTTCATAATAGGAAACATGACATTTATTTATCTTTCTCTGTCCTATGAGGGAGAAGACAACTTATTGAACCAAAGTGAGCTTAGTACAATCTGGATATAACGTCCAGACTCTACTAATCAAATGAGTGGAGCGCTAAAGGTATAAACTTACCCTAAAATAGGGTTAAATCTCAGATGTATATCAGTACATATAAAGGAAACAAAAAATAAAACACAATATAGTGTAAATCCACCGGTAATAATGTATTTTGGTGATAATTCAAGTAGTCAAACTCACATTGATCAGAGCCTCAAAGGGACAGGCTCAAATCACTTGCACAGTAGAAGACAACTTATTCCCTAAGTTATAATTAGTAAATATAATAACTACAGTTATTAGTGGCTTAACATACCAGAAACACCCCAAAAATTGTCTTAAAAACATTTTTACCAGGATCTGAGAGCCATTGTGAGAAGTCACGTTCGTGAGATTGGATGCTTAACGATGTGAATCTTATTTGTTTAAGTATATTTTCCAGCGGCTGTTGGGTGTAGCTTAAGGTGATTCGATTTTTTTTTATTTTATTATTTCTTAAAAGTGAGTTAAGAAAGTACTTAGATACAATATTGAAGGTATTTATATTTTAACTCAACCTATGTATAAGTGGCTTAACCCTTTTAAAAAAAATAATATTAAATATCAGAATCCGATATCTGAATATGAATTAATAATAATTAGATATGGCAGGATCATTACCACAAGGTATATGTACCTTTAATCATCACAAACAAAATAACATTTTCTTGGTATTTGAAAAACAGATAAATAAAATATTTGATCACATGTATTTTAATATATACATATAGTGATATAGATGTTGAATTCATATCTTTGACATCTTTTCACCTGTTCGCAATAGGTGACCTAAATAATCAATTTCCAAATTCCTCACGTATATCACCTGGAAGGGTTAATCCATAATACTCTTTTACCTTCCATTGACTGAACACGTTTATCATTAGAAATAAAGGTTTATGATAATTGAAGTAAAGTTTCTACATGTCTTTCAGTTAAATTTTAATTTAACTGTTGAAGTACTTCACTTATATTACTTAGATTATATTAATCATACCACTCTACAAATTTAAATGAATACCAAGCAGTTTATGATTTAATAAAAACATTTTACATTTTCTTCTAAGGTTAAGACATTATTCATTATTGCAGTTGTTATTGTAATCACATGATCTTTAACTATCATGATTCAATTATGTAAAGACACATTGTTAAAATCAGATAATCTGCCCACTGCTTGGATTTAATCTACAAGTAAATGTCCAGTAGATATAAAGGAATCTGCATTGTTTAGCTATTTCCTTTTGCTGCAAGACACAGGCATTGATGTACATTCATCTGGATAATCAGCTGTTATGCTCTTATACTTTATGTCTAATATATTTGTTTGTAGGCCAGACCACAGCTGCATATGGCATTTTAGCAATCATTTTCAATTACATTTCAGATACTCACAAAGTCCACCTTTGCAATTAACAAATTATGTGTTTATTTTATACCATTAAATATAGTATCTGTATTATATTACATACTGTCACTGACACATTTCTGATACAGGGAAAAAATAGCACGATTGCTTTAGTAATTATATTTTTTTATGTCCATACTCCACATTCCTTGAAGTCCAGAATATAGCAAGAATTCGTTGTCTATAGTTTTATGGAGCCATTTAAGTTTGATTGGTATAGTAATACCAAAAGAGCAAGGAGTGCATCGGTAGATCACATCTGCAATAGAACCATTACAAATTCCTTGTTGTATCAATGTCTCTGTGTTTACATTTACAGGAGTACCTTGCTTTGCAGGGATGTACATAATATGTAGAGTTTAAGAAAAGCTGCAAATCATGCTTTGGTACCCCATAATACACCATAAGTGTCCCATGATGTCAGGTTTCTGAAAGATTTTGCTGGCCTTTTATATTCCATTCTCTTGGCAAGGCCTACTGTTCTTAGTAGGCCGGTCTTGCTATTATTTATTAATTGCATCAAGGTTTCTTTCGTTAATTGATGTGTTTCTTATGAATTCAACTTCACATGCCACCAAATGTCATTGTAAAGTTCATTATTACAGAACATGGTTCCAGTATGGTTTCTCACTCCAGTATGAAATCTATATTGCTCTTCTTCTGCTACTTCTTATTAACCACTTTTTTTTCTGAGTTGTAGGTAACAATCTGTGTTTTGTAATGTGAGGTGCTTTGATAGTCAATCAGGTATTCTCAGTACCCTGTTCCATGTTGAGAAACAGCTGGGTGTTGACAGTTATCAGCCTTTATTTATTCTTCCAGTCATCTTCTGTCTGGAAACATAATAGCAATGTCCAGAGTTAGCATAGCACTTCTTTTCAGCATAAGAAGGCTGTTTACGGTAGTCATTCAATGATAAACTATATGGCAAAGTCTTTTCTTGCATCATCTTCATAGGTACTTCCAAAGTCTTTCATAAGCATCTGTCCCGTCTTTTTCTGATTCCAGCATGCTTTGCCATCATCATTGAGTCCATTATTAGGATTTGAAATAGTCCAATCACATCTTTCTTATGTATAATCATTTTTTTTTTTTTTTTAATGATCTTCAATAGGTTCCTTGTGAAATACCAGTGTAGGCAATCATTTCACTGTGAGCTGTGTCTCTCCTTTTGAGATGGTTCTTGGAGGTTGTCCTCACGATCATAGAATTTGTATTATGTGCAGTCCAATTCAGTTCAGGTGCTTCCTGCTTGTTAACATAATCCCAATGCAGTTTTAAAACAACAGCTAGGGTTGATGTTATGATAATGCTGCGGATTGTAAGAAGGAGACACCATAACCAATTTTCTAGTATCCTTTTGCTTGCATCTTTGCATTTCTTTCTTACTGTATAAGATAATTCAGGTACAGTTTGTTTTCTCCAGATAATGATGTTGATGATTCATTTTTCAAATATTCATGGCATCTTAAAGTCTGAACATCTTTATCTATGTAGGGTTACCGCAGTATATTATGTACTGAAAGAGCATAGCCATGAAGCTTGTTTATGCATTATTGTTATTGTATTTCGTCTGGGACAAAATGGCGCAAACATATTATGCACTGAAAGTAGGTAAAAGGTTATTGCTTAAAGAAACATGTATGAAACACAATATGTTCCCTTTCTAACACCTTGTCAGTTTGCAATATCTCTTAAAGACAAAGTACACATTTTGAGAAATACAATATTTGCATCTGCCCATAACAATGGTGCTTAAAAAGTTCCCTTGACTTCATTTGTCCCATGTTTAGTCTCCCCATTAAACCAATCCTTAAAAGAATACTTTATTACTAGTGTCTTTCTTTTTATAGCTACACTTTTCTACCAACTTTTTACCATGTCAGAGTGAGATACAGAAAGGGACAACAAGATAATATGATGGACAGTAATATCTTATAAGTAGAAGGAAAAAAGTGACTGGCATTTGTTTGATTTAACCTGCACAACAGAAGAAAAGGAGTCACATCTAGGTATAGAAATACAATGTCTGAGGGACTCTGATGATTTGCCTTACTACTAACTAGTTATTCCTTTTAAGTTATGCCATTAAGTCTCTCTGGCACAATTTGGTGTTAGTTTTGAAATAAGCATGCATGATCTGCATAGGTGTTCACTTTGACTCCGACCTCTCCTTCACGCCTCATGTTCAGTCTATTGCCAAATCCTTTCGTTTCCATCTCAAAAACATTGCGTGCATCCGACCCTACTTAACGCCAGATGCGACTAAGGTGCTGGTCCATTCCATTGTCCTTTCTCGCCTTGACTACTGTAATCCACTTCTCAGTGGTCTTACGTGCTCCCAACCTGCGCCGTCACAGTTTATAATGAATGCGGCAGCGAGGCTCATCTTCCTGTCCGCCTGCACCTCCCACGCCTCACCTTTCTGTCAGTCCCTACATTGGCTTCCTGTAAGATATAGGGCTCAATTTAAAATTCTGGCTCTTGCTTCCAAATCTCTACATAATGCTGCTCCCACCTATCTATCCTCACTAATACACAAGTATGTCTCGTCTAGGCCCTTACGCTTTGCTGAAGACTTACGTCTATCTTCTGTCCGTACTCCAACCTCTGATGCTCGCCTTCAAGACTTCTTTATAGCTGCACCGTTCCTGTGGAACTCGCTTCCCTCCTCCGTTAGATGCTCACCCAGTCTCCACTCCTTCAAAAAAATCATTAAAAACACACTTCTTCATAAAAGTGTATCAATTAAACTGTTAATAATTCCTCTCTTGCAACTGTCACTAGTCTAATACTATCCTTACCTTTTTGTGTCCTTTTTACCCCACTCCCTCAAGCATGTAAGCTCATTGAGCAGGGCCCTCAGCCCCTCTGTTCCTGTGTGTCCAACTTGTCTGTTTACAACTACATGTTTGTTCGTCCACCCATTGTAAAGCGCTGTGGAAAAATATAAATAAAAGTGCTCATCAGACTAGTGTTGCCAACCCAGGTAATAATACATTATTAATATAATTTTAGAGTTGTTGAAAAGAAATATAAAGTGAAAATTAAAAGAAAAAAAAAAGAATAATTAATTTTTCTGGAACACCAATAAAGATAGGAAGGGGGAGGGGTAGGAATTACAAGAACAGGACACATGGAAGCAAAGGTTAAATAGGAGAGCTGTAAGATGAATACAAAATGGAGCTGAACAAACATAAAGAAGGTTACTACAAAAGTGAGAATTCAAAATACATTTCAAATTTAGTACCAGGATAACCATGCTCAAGGCATATCTGATGTAAAGAATTTAACTAGTCCACAAACTGTGACCTTAAAGTTGAAATTCACTTTGAAGTCTCACTTTAGAAAATAACACCCCCCCCCCCCAATAAAAAAAAAAGTTACCTGCACACTATTTTAAATCCCCACGGACATATAAATAACAGGATGTTTTAGCATTTCTACAATGTACAATAGAATTCAAGCCTACCTACCCCGTCAAGGCAAACCATTTGGTTCTACAGTAACAATTCACCTTTTGCTTTCAGCTAAAAGGCAAAACCTCTAATGAGACAGAGAGGGGTATTATTATGAACCCCTATATACTCCATATCCCTTAATAGGACACACACAGGGTGGGTTGCAGCACTGCAACATGGTTGTGTAATACAGAAACAAATATGAACATACAATATTGAGCATTTAAAATTGAGGTGTGCCTTGACTGGGCAGTTGAGCTTGCACATTAAGGACCATTGGAGTGGTACTAACTACTAACTGCTTTTATTTAATTAAAAGTGCCCAGGGATTTGGGATAGTGTGCATGTAACTTTTTTTTTTAATTATAATTTTGTGTGTTTTCTTCAAATTATACTTGCATTTAAGCAGCAAATATCGTTGAACACAAAATCAGACTGATGTTTTTGAATCTTATTTTTCAAAAATCGAGTCTACCTTTGAAAAAAAAAGCATACTTTCATGAACAAAATTAATGGTCCTTTCCTTTCCTCATGTTAAACATCCAGCATAGGCGATAAAGTATGACATAGTCTCAAGTCAAATGGGATTCATTCAATTTTATTTGTACGGTCACAAGAAATTTTCTGCATACAGAGAGAAAAAAAAAGATTTTTTTGTAACTAAACTGCTCTGTGGTATATCTATTAAGTATGTATGTACCTTGTGTAAGTGGATTGATTTACCTCATTGAAATTCCTTACTGAGAATATCTGGGTGATCCTGTGGTGAATGCATATTGCTCAAGCTGTTATAAAGACATCTTAACTGGTATGTCTTGCTTTAAATGCTCAATTGCTTGCTTCAAGGAGTTTATGTCAGCTGGAAAACACCAAAGAACTTAATACAAATATTTTTGTATGATAGCGTCTTGGATGAATTTGTTTTTCTCAAAGGCATCTGAAAGGCTATGCAAATCTCTAAAGCATACAGTACCCATGGCGTTTAGATAACTTTGTGAATCATGTGCTATTATATGGAACAAGCAAAATAGGTTTTTGTATTAAAGCTATAGGAATATGTATATCAGAGTTTAAGGAACAGGGGCTCTATTTAACATGAGTAGAAATTAATGTGACATGCATCACTTTGAGACAATTATCTCATGCCAAAGCTTTAGCTTTGAATGTTACAGTTGTCTCATTCTGCGGCCTGTAAAAAAACGGTACATTTTTATTTTATATTTACCTGCATCTTCTTTCTTATGTGATCCACATGCACTCCATGGGGGACACTGATCTACCCAATCAGTGTCCTATCCCTAGGAATGCAGGAAAAGTTCAATGGGCAGGCCTGACAGATTTACACACGTGCAGTTAGCAGATTTCTTCACCTTGTAAAAGGGGTAAAAAGAGAGGGTGTCTGATTAAGGTGTCAGGTTTCTCTTTCCTCCTGCTGCACAATGATACACTGTTTCTGTCATTGTTGTTCTGGTGTGAAATTGAGAAGGGTATGTATCCTATGATATTGGTTAGTATTAGAGCTAGTATTAGGGTTAGTCACAGTGCTTAGGTCCCATTAATCTGTTTTATCTTGGAGCAGTACTAGATTTTACCTGTCGCAATGCTTGGTGTAAGTTAATTTCCTGAGTACCTGCTGCTATTGTCAATAATTCAGATAAGTAAAGTAGCTCCCACTAATCTTGCGCAGCCAAAGATGTAATCATCCTTACGCTGAGATTGACGACCGCCATTAAGTGGTGGCAGTCCAACCAAGCATTATGGTGTACGGCCACAAACAGCCTATTTAACTAGGAGAGTTACCAACCAGTCTACCCAGTCCACCCAGTCCATCAATAAAGAAATATTCCCACCGGTCAATTCCTAAGACTCAGGCGAAATTGCTCTGACATTGAACGTAGCTCTCTTGCTCTTATCTTAAAGTTTTCAATGTTCAGATCTAAAGGCTATCCAAATAAGTGCCTCAAGAGAGCATACCATAGGGCTCTACTAACAGAGAGAGAAAGCCTTATAAGAGAGGACAATTTACCCTCTACCAACTCTGACAAAAAAACAAATCAGATGTGTGGCAACATTTGGTGCAGACTGGGACCAGGTAAAAATGATTATGAACAGTTTTTGACCTCTCCTTAAACAGGACAAACATCTGAAGCATGTAATTCCATCTAGTGCATCAATTATAGCAAGAAGAGGAAAAAAACAAAAATTCCCTGGAACAATGCCATTTTCAAAAAACATCATCTCCCATACACTGGCTGTCTAATAAACTGATAGGGATGTACAAATGCAGACGCTGCAAAGCATGCAACTTCATTTGCAAAAATTATAAATGCTTTGAAAACAGCAACCATACAGAAAAGTTTACTCCATACTCTTTCTTCAACTCCAAAGGCGTGGTATATTTGATTATATGCCAATTCAACATGCTATATGTGGGTAAATTTTTTTGACTAATTAAAAGACTAATCTGGGGGCATATTAATTCAGTAAAGACCACCAGAGACCTAGAGACCCCCGAATCAAGGCACGTTAAGAATGCTCATCATGGTGATCGAACAGTACTAAAGTTCATGGGTATTGAACTAGTCAAATTGGATCAACGAAGAGGGAATCTAGACAAACGTCTGAGGAGAAGAGAATGCTTCTGGATTTACCGCCTGAAAACCTTATCCCCCCAAAGTCTAAACGAAGGATTCTCAGATTTTCTATTTATTAACGATCTCTGAAGAAAATTTAGATAACATCAGAAATATCAACAACACAGCAATTGAATACTTTCATAGAACACTGTGAGCACTACATAATTTCTCACTGTATACTTATTATTATTTTCATAAGAGTCTCCAATAATTGGACATATGGTCATTCACTACTGAAGATCTTCTTGAAGGACCAAAGCTGTAATAAGGACCCAATATATTTACCTTCCTATATGAGTGATGCATGATACACTATAAGTCACCCAAATATCATAGGAAACTAAAGTATAAGCTAAGTTACCTATGTCTATTTTCATTATTCATTTGGACATGGTGAGAACTTATATCTTCAATGTCCTTATAACAATGTCCAAACTTGCCAAAATGGATGGCAATACTGATGAATATCATGGTCCTTCTTAAGAAGACCTCCCCTGTTGTTCCAATCACTCTTTAAACTAGATCATATGATGGAATATATGCCTGATGTGTGAGGAGCAACAAAGAGGGGATGTTAGAATTTACTTCCAGTACATCTCTAAAATGCAGACAAGCATCAGTTAAATGTCATTAATACCATATTTTCACCTTTACTGTTTCATCAATGGATTACGTACAGATAGTAAACACACATTAGAAATAACTTTTATTAGCATCCATAGGAGGGGCTATAAGCTTGTATATCCAAACGCCCACATTTATTAATGATAGGGACGGACTTACCAATATAGCTAGGATTTGAGTGTAACAGCTCTGAAAACACCTGCTACCTCTCCTCCCCCGCCTTCTTCCCCCTCTCCCTCCTCCTCCCCTCCCTCCTCCACACCAGACATAACGTAAGCTTGAATCAAGATTGATCACGTCGACGGGCACGTAGAGAGTGCTGATTGGCCCATATGCATATAAAAACTCAGTCCTCATGGAGACTCAGTTATCCCCTGATGAAGGTGCAGCTGTTTGCACCGAAACGCGCGTTGGGTTATCTGTTTGATTTTTAATTTCACGTTTGCCGAGCACCCAGAGCACTATGCATGTACTTGGTGTCTAGCAGAAACCTTTCATTTTCTGTTACTCCAGGTAGACTTTTATAGAGGGCATCTATTAAGCCTGGGCTGGGTTCAGCATAGATCACCCATGAAGGTGTTTTTTAGGAGATTTAAGCAATATCCTTAATTTACACAGAAGCTATAGGAAAGAGCTTCTAAACATTGATGCAACTCTAGCATAGAACACCCACGAAGGTGTTTTTCTAGGAGACATAGGAAATTTCCTTAAGCTACCTTAGGACTTATGTGAGAGAGAGCCTACAATTATATAAATCTTTCTAGCTCTATGATACAACCTATGATTGCTGGTCAGTTGTAAAGGAGACTTATATTGATTTATTTCCCTTTAGTGATCACACGTGTTGATAGATCTTACCAATTCTTGCTCTGCCTTACCCCATATATCACTCAGATCCAGACAGCATAATCACTGCCCTATTTGTATTGTTGTAGTGGTACTATGAGAGTACTGCCAATTCACTGTTTAGTGAACCTTCCCCTCATCAACCTATCCAATTATTTCATCTCAACAGCAATTATAATTTGGCCTTTCCAAGCCATTATATATACACAACTGCTTTCTAAGATTGAATATATGGATAGGAACTGGTGTATTTATACCTGGCAACAACCTTTGTTCCCCAGTCTTGTACATTTGTATCCATTTGTTTCCCATTTCTTACTAATCAAATAACGTTTTTCAATCTATTGGATATATCTCAATCTGATAGGAACTGTGTGAATTAGTTTTTATGGTCTACCAGAGCTGCAGAGACAATTCACTAAGCTGTAAATAATTTATTTGTTTAATTCATTTTTCGATTTCTTTAATATACCAGTTCAATAATACCCCACTGTAGGGTGTATTTTACTTACCTCTCATTTCAATATTTCAGGGTACAGGCCCATGGTAGATCTGGTACCACCTCACTGACCATTGTGTCCCTAACCCAATATTTTGCAATTGGGTGACACAGCCTTTTTCACTTTTTATGTAAACATTATGGTGTATAATGCACGGATCCTGTCACTCATCGTGCCGTACTGGATTTACAAGCATATTTACGTTTATAACTATAATGACAGCTCTGATAATGAAAAGGAAATTGAGATGCTATTCTTGAGTAACTCATCTGCATCATAGTACAAACATGTCATACTTTTTTAGTCTCTTCATCATGTATGCTTTATATTTAAATATATTATTGATTGTTTAGATGCTGAAATTTCCAATAAAAAAGGTTTTGTGTACATGATTAACTATATTTATCTGACATTTTATATGTTGATGTTTTTTTTTCACTAACCTCCTTTCTTGCATTTTGTAATACATATTAATCTTGTTATTCTGTTTACAGTATACTACGTGTCAAATTCTCCAATATATAAATTAAATGTATCACTGGCTGTGCCTCTGGTGATCGAAGATTAAGTTAGACATAAATCCATTGGACACATTTTGTAAGCAGATGTCAGATAGGGAGAATAACTACTTTTATAATAGCTAATAACTCTTTGATACACCAAAATAGGGAGAATTAAATATATTTGAAGGGACATCAAAGAAGTTTTAATTCAAAGATAAGCAGAATGAAGCAGAATGATACAAATATAACTTTTTTCTTAACAGGTAGTGTAAAAGTAAGACTTGGGTATAAAGAGTAAATAAGTAGAAATATCAACAGTTGCTACTAACAAACATTGTTAATAATGTTAAAGGTAATGAAACTATGAAGGTGAATTGCAAGTTGAGGTAATCTAAGCAACAAGGTAACAAAATCAACGTAAAATAAATGCTTAAAGGACCACTCTAGGCACACAGACCACTTCAAATTAATGAAGTGGTCTGGGTGCCAGGTCCTTCTAGGGTTAACCCATTGTTTTATAAACATAGCAGTTTCAGAGAAACTATGTAATCAATGGGTTAAGCCTTCCCCCAAAGCCTCTAGCGGCTGTCTCATTGACAGCCGCTAGAGGCGCTTGCGTGCTTCTAACTGTGAAAATCACAGTCAGAGCACGCAAGCGTCCATAGGAAAGCATTAAGAATGCTTTCCTATGCGACCTGCTGAATGCGCGCGCAGCTCTTGCCGCGCGTGCGCATTCAGCCGACGATTGGAGAAGGAGAGCTCCCCGCCCGGCGCTGGAAAAAAGGTAAGTTTTTACCCCTTTCCCCCTTCCAGAGCCGGGGGGGAGGGGGACCCTGAGGGTGGGGGCACCCTCAGGGCACTATAGTGCCAGGAAAACGAGTATGTTTTCCTGGCACTATAGTGGTCCTTTAATACCTATTTCCTGCCAATATTATGAGTAAGCAAACACCTCCCAAAAGTTAAATGTATATTTTGGTAGCCCATAGAACCTCCATTTAATTACCACCTCCTATAGACTGTAAGCTCGTTTGAGCAGGGTCCTCTTCAGCCTATCGTTCCTGAAGGTTTTCTTGTAATTGTCCTATTTATAGTTAAATCCCCCCCCCGCCCAATAATATTGTAAAGCGCTACGGAATCTGATGGCGCTATATAAATGGCGATACTAATAATAATAATTAGGAGGCAGTCCAATGGTCATGACATTAAATAATAGGGTTTCCCTACTAGAAAAGAAGGTAAACAGGGAAGGTCCAAATTCCTTTCCTTAAAAATAGTCGATGAAGTCCTAAGAACGCAAATTAATCAGCAAGAGTTTGATAAGCAGTCTCTTTCCTCCACTTCCTGCGTCATGTGGCAAAGAGTTATAAAATCTGTTCTTATTGGCTCAAGGCAGTAATTCAGAGGGGTGGAAAAAAAAGGAATATTCAGCATTCCAGAGGTTTCTACAGCCTGGAAGATGGCAGTTATATCTCCAAATTAAAAAAACAAAAAAACAAAAAACAGTTAAACCTCTATAGTAACATTTAAAAAAACATTTCAATCTTTATTTTTTGTAACTTGAGACAGTTTTCATCAATGCATCTCCCCTAGTACAGATCACTTGGAAGCAGTGTTGCGGCATTGTGTTAAAGAGAAGGAACTTGCATATCTAAAAAATGTATTAGGGTTTATTCACAAAAGTCTATAAAGCATATAAATTAACTCTGATACTCTGCCTAAAACCAAGATTGTAGTGAGGTTAAAAGATTATGCTTTATTGAAGATATACAAAAGAAACAAGAAAAAATCCCTTATTGAAAGGGAATTTAAGTGTGTCCTGAGGAGGGGCGGGGCCTGGTCGCTGAGCTGAGCGGACACAGGCAACATCAGTTCCTGCTACAACCGGGACATTAAACACATTTACCCGCACAGCTACCTAATCTTGATACCCACGAGCTGACATTCGTCAGAGGAGCCTGAGACCACCATATTGATACCACACATAAGTGAATGACCCGCTCGATACTGCTCAGCCATCACATGTGGCCTACACGCACTTGCGACCCGGGGGAGACGGCCGCTCTCCCGCCGCCATCACACTCGGCTGACACTTTGCAGAGCCCACGTCGTCCCCCCATGGACCGGCGGGGGTATTATCCTGGTCCGCACCGTCCTGGCTATCAAGGTGCCGTATGAACCGACGACTCAAAGCGACATACTCCCCGCTCGCAAGGTGGAGGTGGAGGAACACGCACCTAAAATGTCGCCATACCATCCACTGCACGAGCGGATAGACACTCTATTCCAACGCTTCTGGGAGACACGGGAACGGCGAGCGCCCCAACTGCCACCTACCTCTAAGAAAGAGACGGAGGGGAGCAGGGGAGCAGGGCGGAATAGACACTCCCCGGGCGCAGCGACAAAACATGTACCCAAAGGCAAGGGCCTGCTGGCGGTGGAAGAACAGGAGGCAGCATCCACAAAGGAAAAGACCTGGCCTCCCATAGCTCCCGAGTCTGTGGCCCACTAGTGCCGACCATCAACAAGGCCTGGAGCGGGGGAGAGACCCTACAAGACCCGTGCACTCATGCTGCTCACCGCTACCCCAGCAGAGGTATCGGCTGACTGACACCAAAGCTGTGAACCTCCTCCACTGCACACACCGGACAGCAGGGACATGACACAAATCACCTAACGATCAATCTTTCTCCCAGCCCCTGCACTCTACTGTCTTCTGCAGCTGCCCTGCTGACTTGATAGTGGGGAGACAAGGCACCTTAGTCTTACCGCCAGAGGGTTCACCGAGCTCTTGAGCCTGGACTTACCCTTACACATGGGCTGTCGGGCTGCCACAATAATGGTCCTGCAAGCTATGAGTAAGCTATTCCCCTGTCCCCCACTTAGGATTATGTTAATGGCACCCGCCGAACCTCAACAGACCCAGTCTTACCGCTGCCCAAGGCTGCCCTGCAGGGAAAGGGGCGTACAAACCACCACATTAAGCTACGTAGTTAACTTAACCACATGCCAACTCGGTGCATATGCCCCTGTATGTTTAGCCTGCAGCTCCCGAGTCCCAGAGTACACACTCTGTGGTAGTACACAGATGGGTAGCTGGTCGGTGATGACTCGAATCCCCACGGGGATTTTCAAATACTGTATGCACAACCTCTTACCAGTTTAACTAGCTTGCTTTAGATGCTAGCCAATGATAAACGAATCTGCTTATGCCTATATGTCCCATGTTGACTATACCTAACCTGTGCTCCAAGCGTCTAACCTTTACACTCTTATAGTAGCATGATATGCAGTGATAGGGCTGTGGACTGACCTAACGAGTACTAACCTAATTTTACTGACAAAGACAGCACATGTGTTGGGTTAGGCAGACCATGCAGTAATTTGAACGATCTTGACATGGCATAGTAAGACAGAGAGACACTAGTCGCATTGGTTGAATCGCGCTTGACTCACTGATTATTAATTTAGCCTGTTTATAATACACTACTGTTTATTAACATACAAAAATATAAAATGAGGCATTAATGTTCTGGAAATGTAATTGAACACTGTTTGCACTGTATTGACCTTAATATGTAAATCACTCATGCATTTCCCTTTCTTTATTCTGTACCCCTCATGATTGCCTTAATAAAAGAAAGATTGACAAAAAAAAAAGTGTGTCCTGAGGATTTCAAACAGGGGATAACCCTAAACAAGTTAAAGAACAAATTGGAGGTGTGATCCAGGGACAAAAGGTTTTTATTGAAGATATATAACCAAGTAAAATACAAGGCAGATCAAAAAAATTTATGAGATATAAGAAATGTAATATAGGCAAATTTCACTAATTTATACCCTTGACATAAAACAGAACACAGAATAAACAAAAAGAAAATTAAGCAGCTGAACACCTTTCTCTCCCCCTTTGTAGATTGTATAAGTTATTTCTTTACACCAAAAAGTCTATACTTTATACCAATAATCTACACATTATACCTTTCAAAGATGCAGCCGAGAGTTCCAAACCTCTGAATTAAAAACAAACAAATAGAATAAACTATATAAAGCGATTGTTGATGGGATTATTAAAAGTCCACATAGCCTGAAGGAACACTGGAGCAAATCAGGGCCTGTCTATTAACTTAGAAGAACCTTACTCAATGGCCCTAGGCAAAAGCAGAACAAATAGCATGGAAGGTAATACGGACTTATGTATACACTAATCGATGAAGTCACTGTGGACTTCATTTGAATGCTTCGCTGTTCTCTGCTGAGTCACTGAAAGGTTAGGTTACTTCTCGCTAGGGAAATCACACATGCAAAGGGATGTTTTGCACTTTTGAATCATTTTTAATTACAAAAAAATGCTGGTTATCAAAAAAAAACACATTTAAAAAGCATATTTACGTTTGAATTAAAATAAATGCTCTTAATGAATTAGTATTCAGTAAATGTAGGGGTTTTAAACAAACTTTACTTCCGTGATGCAAAGAATGTTCTGCACATACTTTTGCCCAGAATGTAGTAACAATTCGAAAAATACTTTAGATATTAATAAGCCTAGCAACTGTATTAAATGGCTATAGTTCAGAGGGCACTCGAAGTAACGCAGCTACTACAGCTACTACAAAGTATAATTTGTACCTTCTCACAGGAAGAGAGCAAAGAGAGAGAAAAACGAAGGAAAAAAGAACGAGTATTAATAAGGGGAAAAAATGCAGTCTATGCTACTCCAGCCATCCAAAGCCTACCACTCAACCATTAAAGGATCCCTCCCAGGTGGGCAGAAATTATCCATCCATGGATACAAAGTTTAAGAAAATGATCCGAAATGTCACACAGAGATGCTGAGTGTTTTTCCACCCCAATTAACTTAAAAATTGTATCTGATTTGGCTTGGAATGGGGAATGATTGCAAATTATTTGCAATACACATGTGTAAAGCTGCATATGCCCTCAAGACCAGTTTATGTGTAGACCTTGAAGGTTTTTGTCGAGGTACTCTATGTGGAAGGCAAGCCAGGAAACATTTGTGCCATTTTAAACATTTTATATTTATGTATATACCACCTAGCAAGGACTTTGAAACCGTTTTCTTTTAATAACATACATGATGTAATGTGCTTAGTATTATCAAAAATATCAGGTCTTTCTTGATTAATCATATCTGCCAAATCATGCCCCCATTTTAATGTGCACTGAGAGGGGCTAGTGCAATCTAATGATATGAAGTGAGAAGACTAATGAGATATTAAACTACAGCGTTTGTGTAGTTTCATAAAATGTGGAGGATACCTCAAAGAATTCTTGAATGATAGAAAGCACAAAATGAAATAATTCTAAAGGCAAAAAAAAACCTCATGGCAACCCCTCCCTGAACCAATACCTTTCTAACTACATAAATACCCTTTTGGAGTGTAGTATTGCAATGGTGGGGATGCTACCTGTGATAGGTGTCGATAGGGAGGCTGCATGTGGTTTTCCATGTGTGGGGATGCTGCTTGTGGGATTGTGTACATACAGTGAGGATACTGGTGGGTTTGTGTGTGTGGATGAGTCTGTTTGGGTGGAGACGGCTGGTTGTATTGAAGTGTGTGTAATGTGTGTAGGGCTGTTGTATGTGTGTGGTATAGGGGCTGTAGTAGGAGTCTGGGGGATACTTTGTTTGTATGGATAATAGAGGCTCTACTGTGTGGGGGATAAAAAGGTTGCAGTTTGTGTGTGTGGATAGTGGCTGCAGTGGGTGCGTGTGGGATTATCAGGTGTAGTAGGTGCAAGAGGGCATAGGGACTGTAGTAGGAAATGGGGAGTTAGTGGCTGTAGAGGATGCAGGAGTGATAGAGGCTATACTGGGGGCTGTAGTGGGTCCAGTGAGGGGCTGTGGTGGGTGCAGGGAGTTTAGAAACGATATAGGGTAGTAATTTGGCACAAAGTCTAATCTTTACTCTATTTAGAAATTGCAACTATTGCAACAGTTTAGGAGGATTTTCATGTTCTAAATAATAACCTATAAAAAAAAACTTCTTTTTTATAACAAGCGATGAAAAAGCCATCTGACCCAGGCACCTTCGAAGACTTGAATAATTTGAGAGTATATTTAATTTCTTCTTCCGTAATTGGTGTGTTTTGTGAGGTTAAATATATTTTTTAGACATTATACCTTTGACAAACAATCCTTTAACATGCTATATTTGAGATGGGTTTTCAAATATTATGTAAGAAGGAGAAATTATTTTATCATATATGGTCGATGTGAAAAAAATACATAAGAACAAATGGTGACGTAACTCTCGTAATTTTTATTAATAAGTAAACTTATAAAAATTTTACAAACATTTTAACAGGATATAAGAATATTGTCCATACATAGGCATAATGCCTAAATACTGTGTATAACATTATATCATCAAATATTTGTACAATACATTTGTTCAATACATTTCTGAATGCTTAGCAATACAGAAGACACATCTGTTCACTGAAAAGTTATCATGCAAGAAAGGAGGCTGGAGTTATCCTTTCAAAATAACATATATCTGGTTAGCTCTTATATTAATTAAAATATGTGTTTTTTAAGCTGTTCTGGAGTATTTATATGTGATTTAATTCATATCAGCAGCTAATTTGTATTTAATGCAAACTAATGGATTTTATGTAAATGTAGCATGTGGCAGTCTATTTAAAAAACAAATTATCTCTAGTTTCATTTCAGTTATTTTAATTAAATTTACAGCGTGTGTGTTTATGTACGTGTATGCGAATGAAGACTTAGAGTGTCGTGTTTAAAGTGCGCCTTTTTTCAATCCAATTTAGATTTAAGAAGTAAAAAAAACACATTATTTTCTCAGCATGAACACTGATAAGTTTCCTGGAATAAGTGAGCAGTCATTGATTTTTTTTTCTTTAGCGCGATTTTTATATTGGCTTATTAAATTATTTAAAAATAAACTGAAAAGGTACAAAACAACATACTATTTTCTTAATTGAAAATATGATATTATGTTGTTTAAATAGCAAATACAAATATTGCAAAATAGCTTTATTTCAAAATAGCTTAATAAACTAATTACTGAGCAGTCATAAGCTATTGTGTGTGTGTATATATATATATATATATATATATATATATATATATATATATACACATATATATATATTTATAATTTTTTGTTTTTGCCGTGCATGTTAATACAAGGTACAGCCCGTGTGGCCACAACAGCCACCAGATAGTAGCTATCAACAGTTGATAACACTAAGCAATCAGACGTATATGCATTATACATTTACATTAAGTGATATCTGCTAATTTTTACGTTATTTTTATTGATGTGGTGCGAAGGTCAGGCTGATTAAAACAGTGTCAGTACCCAACTAAGGCCACTAATGGCTTGTTAACGTTAACAGGTTCGTCTTGCATGTGCGATCGTGTGTAAGTACCTAGCCTGTGATAGTGCACGCTGCTCTATCGGTAGTGGGATTGAGTAAACAGAAAACAAATATTGTAACCATAACAATGATAACTTTGCAGTGCAGTGATTCAGAGTATAAGTGGACCTCATTAGTCATCTGTGGTATGTCTGTTTGGATTGTGAGTCGTGTGTTCCACCTTTGCCAGGTCCGAGGGGAGCAGGTGGTGCGTGAGTGTGCCTCCTCTAATTTGGGGTTCTGTCTGCGGAATATTTAGGGTAAGGCGACGGCTTAGCAGGTCCGCTCTTAGTTGGGGGTGGGTATTGTGGCGTGTGTGAGTTGTGACTCGAATCATAGTGCAAGTGTGTGCCATCCCCAGGTAGCTGGGAGACCTGCTGTGAAGTCGGCTGGACTCCTAACAATGGGGGTTGCTGGTGGGGGTAATCTGGAGCGTGTGAATGCTTGTGGTGCATGCGTGGCTGGTAAGAACTTGTGGTATGTCTTAGAAGCCACCTAGGGCCTAACTATACTGCGCCCAGTGTCAGGAGCATTAAAGTGTATGGTCAGTGTGTAGTCCACAGTAGAGCGTAACATTAAAGGAACAAAAAAGGCAACTAAATAAAACAGACAACTAAATAAAACATTAGAGGCTTGTGTCAGTATTTCAGTTGAAGTCAGAGCCCCGCTCCTCTCTGCATTTCTGGGCACAAATGGCGTTGTTCTCTCCAGGTCCCGGGTCACCTGTTGCTGTGTTCGCGGGAGGATCCCTAGCGCTCCCAGGACCGGTTCTGTCTCCTGCAGTGAGGTGAAAGGGAATGCGGTGCCCTCTTTGGTCACTGTTAGAGACCTCGGTAGTGTCCATTTATATTCAATGTTGGTGTTGCGCAGCTGGTTGGTTACTGGACCTAAGGATTTTTGAGAATGTTCCATGTTAAGTCCATGGAATCCCTACTGGGATTGTCTCTAAAATAAGTCATTGAGGAGCCAACTCGTAAAGAGGCCATACTAGATTTAGTGTTAACAAATGGAGATTTGGTATCAGATATTACTGTAGGTGAAAATTTAGGATCCAGTGATCATCAGTCACTGTGGTTTAATATAAAAACAGTGACTGAGTCACACCACACAAAAACAAAAGTTTTAGACTTTAGAATAAAATGACTTTTCTAAAATTAGAATATGTGTAAAGGAGTCATTATCAGACTGGAGTCCAAGAGAAATGGGATTATTTAAAAGTTGCACTGCCGAAGGCTACAGAAAATTACAGTAGGCTTGTCAGTAAAAGCAAAAAATTCAAGAAACCACTGTGGTACTCCGCAGATGTAGCCAAATTGTAAAAAACTAAAAGTTACCATTTAGTAATTATAAAAACAACTAGAGTTAGGAAGACAGAATGATCTATAAGATTAGGCAGAAAGAGGCTAAGCAAATTAGAGCTTCCAAATCACACACAGAAGAGAAAATAGCACAGTCAGTAAAAAAAAGGGGACAAAACATTTTTTAGATACATAAATGAAAAAAGGAAAGTAAAACAAGGATTAGTTAGATTAAAAACAAAAGGAGGAAGGCATGTAGAAGAGGATAAAGGTCTAGCTGACTGCCTCAACGAATATTTTTGTTCAGTATTTACAGATGAAAATGAAGGAAAGGGGCCTCAGTTAGGAAAAAGGATAAATGAGTCATTTGTTACATGTGAGTATACAGAGGAAGAGGTTCTATTTCAACTGTCAAAAGTAAAGACAAATAAGTCAATGGGACCTGATGGAATACACCCAAAGTTATTAAAAGAGCTTAGTGGTGTACTAGCAAAACTATTAACAGATTTATTTAACCAATCATTGTTAACAGGAGTAGTCCCAGAAGATTGGAAGTTAGTGAATGTTGTGCCCATTCACATGAAAGGTAGTAGGGAGCAGTTGGGCAACTATAGGCCAGTAAGCCTTACTTCAGTAGTGGGGAAAGTAATGAAAACAATGTTAAAGGATAGGATTGTTGAACATCTAAAATCACAGGTATAAAAGCCAGGTATTAGAAGTAGAAAGAGGGAAGTGCTCATGCCATTGTACAGAACACTGGTGAGACCTTACTTGGAGTATTGTACGCAGTACTGGAGACCGTATCTCCAGAAGGATATTGATACTTTAGACAGAGTTCAGAGAAGGGCTACTAAACTGGTTCATGGATTGCAGGATAAAACTTACAAGGAAAGGTTAAAGGAACTTAACATGTATAGCTTGGAGGAAAGACGAGACAGGAGGTATATGATAGAAACATTCAAATACATAAAGAGAATCAACACAGTAAAGGAGGAGACTATATTTAAAAGAAGACACACTACCACAACAAGAGGACATAGTCTTAAATTAGAGGGGCAAAGGTTAAAAATAATATCAGGAAGTATTAATGTACTGAGGGGGCAGTGGATGCATGAAATTGCCTTCCAGCTGAAGTGGTAGAAGTTAACACAGTAAAGGAGTTTATGCATGCATGGGATAGGCATAAGGCTATCCTAACTATAAGATAAGGCCCGGGACTAACGAAAGTATTTAGAAAATTGGGCAGACTAAATGGGCCGAATGGTTCTTATCTGCCGTCACATTCTATGTGTCTATGTTTCTATGTTTAATTTAGAATTTCTTATCTCCTGCACTATTTACAACTTGCCTCCTGTGTGTGATTAAAGTTCAATTTACAGAACAGGAGATAAAAACTTACAAAGTAAGTTAACATCTGATTGAAAATGAAACCACGTTTTCATGCAGGCTGTGTGTGTCACAGCCAGAGGAAGTGTGCCTAGAGCAGTATAGACAGAAATAAAGGAGATTTTACTGCTTAATGGCAGAGAATTGAGCAGTAAGACTGCAGGAGCATGATTTATACAAAAAAACTGCTTCATTAAGATGAAGTTGTTTTGGTGACTATAGTGTTTCTTTAATACAATATCCTCTGCAAACAGGAAATATAAATATATACTTGAAATAGAACAAGTTAATAGATGGCAGCTTATAGTTGCATTTTCAGGTTATAGGTTTTTTATTTTTTGGGATTTGGCATCTTAGAAAGAGTTAGAGTTTATTAGTAAGGTTAAAGAAAATGACTAGGGTTTAGTGATTGTATGTTAGATGTTGCAGTTAAGGTTTAATGTTCCAAGATTTGATTTAGTCTTGAATTACCTGACATAATTGTCCTTGTGAGATAATGATAAAGTCACTAAATCAATCATGCATCAATATGTACGGCATACTATGTACTGTTCTTGCTGTTATCAATCATGCTATACTATAGTTCTCCCTGAGAAGGTCAGGGGGGAACCTTGGTGGGCATGAATGAAACTAGAGTACCTTGGCACCTAGTGTGAGGAACTGACTCTGCTGGGTTTCAAACCCTGGTTTCCATGCTGTTGATCCTCTTCCTTACCAGTCCACCAGCCTGCCAGATTTACCTGAGATCTGATAACCTTGACTTTACAAGCAATGATGTTAGTGCCAACTCTCTTCAGCTGTGTCTCATCAGCTGTCTGGCTTTTGGCCGCTTCCTGTCTCTGTACATTTGCCTGGGTGCTGGACTCCAAACCTTTGTAACATCAGATGTTACACAGAGAGAGAAAGTCAGGGGAACAACAGAATAGTAGAACATGGTCCTTTGTCTGCTGTTTTTTTATAGACATGACTAGAATGACGTCAGAACTTTTAGGTCAAACTCTGGCTATTTAATGACATGTATGAAGACCATCGACCCTCAATCATCTCTTTATACACCAACATTCCAGACTTCTCATGGTAAAGCATAGCAAATTGCCATCTATTCTTTTTATCCCATCAGTCATCTGTACCTAATATCAAAATGAACAGGAACATAGAATATATAGCACTAATTGTCTTTTTATTCTGTAACAGATAAAAGAAAAAGAAAAAAAAAACACTATTGCTCTTCAATATTCAAAATGTAAAGCTATATTAAATTAGAAGGAACATAAATCAGAGAAATGTGAAATGTTGTTTGAACTTTTCCCTTTTTAGGATTAAATAACAACATTGTATTGATTGAATATTAGTAGTACACCAGAAAATATGTGAGTAATTTTATTTGTTCACGTGGTTTATTTAAGTGCTGTAATATTGGTGTGCAAATATCTCTTTTATTACCTCCTAGAGATGCACTTTATTAAAATGATGCTTTGCAGTTTGTTTGTTTAAAGTTGCAATAGTTCGCATTACTTTTAGAACATTTGTTGCAAAGGATGTTTGTTCTTTACAGACTTCTTAACACCGTCGAACATTTTAGTATGACATTTATTCGGCCCCAGAGGATTAGTAAGTGTGCTGTTAAGCATTTTAAGTTGACATTGTCATGTAGTAAATATTAAATAAGCATAAAATATGAAGTGGTATTTAACAAGAAATATACATGAAATGACTTTGGAAGAGTTTATAGAAAATATATAAAATATATAAATTTTATCATTGACAGAGAAGGTTATGGGAACTACATACTGTGTTCAACAATACACTTCACAGTTCTCAAAAATTAAGTTCAACAGTAAAAGTATTTAAACCACTGTCACAGTACTTTTTGACCTACAGTACTATGTAACTCCTGAACAAAAGGTAAAGACTCAGAATTTTATATTAAATAAGGCATTTAGATATTTATTCAGAGTTATTAACTAAGGGCCAAATGTACACAGTTTGGGTTAGCAAATATAATCCTGGATCATCTGGTTACATTTGGACTTTAACATCCGGACATCGTTCTCAAGATTTACCAATGTCCACATTTTGCTAAACAGCCTTGAATTACAGACAATGATGATTTTAGCCTGTCCAGGTGCAACCAAATGATGGAAATGAGCACCTAAAATCTCAAATACTGTCATTATTGGACAGAACTGGGAGCCTTATCAAATTTGTCAAATGTAACTGGGCCAAATTGTCAAGCAGACAAACAGCAATGTACACAAAATACAGGAGGAAATCAGCGCTAATTAAAAAACAATACAAAGATAGGCAGCAACCAAAACAAATGAGACCCCTCAGATCCTTCAACAAATGGGAAAATACAGAGAAATGGGGTAAGGCTGCGCCAGCGAAAAATAATAAATAAATAAATGAAATAACATAAAATAGTCGGAAAGAGTCTCACTAGAACAACAGTGCTTGATGGAATATAGATAGGTAGACTTTTCCGTAGAAGTGGGTGCGTCCTAGTGTCTCAGGGTATTCTCATATATGAAAAACAAGGAGACAGGGGCAACCAGTAGTGCAATACATTTAAAATCCAGAGGGTAAAATAATAGTAGAAGGTAAAGAACTCACATTTAAAAGAGCTATGGCCAGCTCTGGTGTGAAGGGCGTACAGTGGTATAATCCTTGCTTATGGGATATGTGAAGGGAGTGCTTCTGTCAACACCGTCTGGTCATCCAAGGCTCCAAAGGGGGAGAAAAAGAGGCGACAATAGTGCTCTCAATTGGATTAAAGTATGTAAAAGTAACTAAAATAATACTTACAAGTATAGAGCAGAAACACTGCTCTATTAGTAAAGCGTTAGTGGTATGATCCCCACATAGGATTTCTTTAAGTGCACAGCACAGCAATGTACATCTATCAATACATCTATCATTACATCATCTGGTTATTAGCACCATTTTGATAGCTACCTACATGGGAGAAAGGGTTATTTCTGAAGAGAGGTGCAACAAATGTACACACAAAAAAACCTAACATAAAAATTTCTTACACTATAATATACTTGAAATGGACTTGATCACAGATCAGAGCTCCACACCGGAAGAGAAGGTTCAATTATGCAAACATCCAAAATTAGGTAATAAAGTCCACTTGAACGTTGAATGCAGACAGCAGATGTAGTAAAAATACAAAAAAAAAAAATGTTCTCTTGATTTAAAAATATCCATAGATTGCATCACTAACAAAAACAGCCACAGCGAAAAGTGTAGCAAATCACAAAAAATAAAAATAAAAAATATGGCTGCAAAGTCTTTTGTTAGTCACAGCTCAGGTCTTAAACATGTTTTTGCTCACATGTGCCATTACACATAGACGCTTGACCTGTTGCGTGTCACACTGATCCTTGGCACAAGGGTGCTTAAGTTCCAACATACCTGCAAGCTCTCTCTGCACAAAGAAGTATCTCTGTCTATCTCTGGACCTCGTCAATGAGATGTAGCTGATACCCCCCAATAGTGAGCATGATGTCCACATTTTGATTACCCTTTTTAACTTATGGAGACTCTATTACATTACAATAACTGTGCCAAAAACTATCTAAGTCCATAAATAAAGAACAGAAGCTTGCCATCTATAGTCACCATGATAATTATTTGAAAATTTAAAATAAAAAAATAAAGCGCTAATGTCCTTAGCCGAGAGAGAAAGAGCCTTTGCTTCTTTAATTTCTTCATTCCCAATTACTGGTAGTGTGTTCTTAAGATTCAGGTGGGGTCTTCTGGTGAAAGCTTGTTTTTTTTTTTACTATAAATTTATGGCACTTCAATCAGATATTGTTTTGAAAAACAAACCCTAATCCAACACCTAAATGCTGATAGCTCAGTTTTTTGATGACACACATACACACTTAGTATCTAGATCCACCTAATGTCCAATATGGAGCCCCGTATGTCTCTCTAGAAGTATGCAAATGACCTATTCTGATATGCATATACATTGCTCCTGCAGTAGTAAGATACCGGGTACAGCTCAGATTACACCTGCCAAATCAAATGCAGAATAAAGGATAGCATTCCATATTATATGTAAATAACCTGCTACTCACTGAAAGCATGCATTTATCATGGGGAAATTAAACCTAGCTGTATAATTCTGTTAGAAAACATGCCAAGAGGAATGTTAAATGGTTCCCATTAGAGAATAAAGTTCACCGAGTATGGATTCGGTACATTTCCTCTGAATCACTGCTGTTTTAAAAGCCATGCAACATTTGCAAACATGTACAGACAGCGCTGTCAGTTTTCAGAGTTCTTCTAGCTTTTCTTTATTTTTCAAATTCTTCTTCTTTATTTCATACTCCCACTGCATTGACCTTCTGGTTTAATATGTGGCTCATTTCACTATAAATATTTAACATAACATTCTGGGAATGTCGTGACTATACACCCTTATAGAAACATAGAATGTGACGGTAGATAAGAACCATTCGGCCCATCTAGTCTGCCCAATTTTCTAAATACTTTCATTAGTCCCTGGCCTTATCTTATAGTTAGGATAGCCTTATGCCTATCCCACGCATGCTTAAACTCCTTTACTGTGTTAACCTCTACCACTTCAGCTGGAAGGCTATTCCATGCATCCACTACCCTCTCAGTAAAGTAATACTTCCTGATTTTATTTTTAAACCTTCGCCCCTCTAATTTAAGACTATGTCCTCTTGTTGTGGTAGTTTTTTTTTTCTTTTAAATATGGTCTCCTCCTTTACTGTGTTGATTCCCTTTATTTATTTTTTTTGTTGAATTCTTTTTATTAGATTTTTTTAAGATATTGATTCCCTTTATGTATTGAAATGTTTCTATCATATCCCCCCTGTCTCATCTTTCCTCCAAGCTATACATTTTAAGATCCTTTAACCTTTCCTGGTAAGTTTTATCCTGCATCCATGAACCAGATTAGCAGTCCTTCTCTGAACTCTCTCTAAAGTATCAATACCCTTCTGGAGATACGGTCTCCAGTACTGTGTACAATACTCCAAGTGAGGTCTCACCAGTGTTCTGTACAATGGCATGAGCACTTCCCTCTTTCTACTGCTAATACCTCTCCCTATACAACCAGGCATTCTGCTAGCATTTCCTGCTGCTCTATTACATTGTCTGCCTGCCTTAAAGTCATCTAAAATAATCACCCCTAAATCCCTCTCCTCAGATGTTGAGGTTAGGACTCTGTCAAATATTATTTACTGTGCCCTTGGGTTTTTATGTCCAAAATAGATTATCTTGCACTTATCCACATTAAATGTCAGTTACCACAGCTCTGGCCATTTTTCTAATTTACTTAAATCATTTGCCATTTGGCTTATCCCTCCTGGAACATCAACCCTGTTACATATCTTAGTATCATCAGACAGGAGCTGAGGTTGGTATCTGTTGTTGAGATCGGTAAAGCCCTAACAGAAAATGACATCAAGACCTTCTGCAATATCAAGAGAATGGGTCCAAGTATAGATCATTTAGGTACTTCACTGGTAACAAGACAATGCTTCGAATATACTCTATAGACTACAACCCTCTGTTGCCTGTCACTCAGCGACTGCCTAACCCATTCAACAATATTGGAATCCAAACTTAATGATTGCAGCTTATTGATAAGCCTTCTATGTGCAACAGTGCCAAACGCTTTACTGAAATCTAGGTAAATCTACTGCACCACCCTCATCAATTATTTTAGTTACCCAATCAAAAAAAATCAATAAGATTAGTTTGGCATGACCTCCCTGAAGTAAACCCATGTTGTCTCTGATCTTGAAATCTATGTGATTTTAGATGTTCAACAATCCTATCCTTTAACATGGTTCCCATTACTTTTCCCACTATTTAAGTAAGACTTTCTGGCCTATAGTTGCCCGACTTCTCCCTTCTTCCTTTCTTGTGAATGGATACATTTGTTAATTTCCAATCTTCTGGGACTACTCTTGTTAACAATGATTTGTTAAATACATGTGTTAATGGTTTTGCTAGTACACCACTAAGCTCTTTTAATATCTTTGGGTGTATTCCATCAGGCCCCATCAAATTCATTTGTCTGTATTTTTTTAATTTATTTATTATTGGTATTTATAAAGTGCCAACAGATTCCGCAGCGCTGTACAATTAGTGGAGGACAACTTTTGTCTATAAACTCACATGTAACAATGACTCATTTCTATTTTTTCCTAACTGAGGTCCCTTTCCTTTATATTTATCTGTAAATACTGAACAAAAATATTATTTGAGGCAGACAGCTAGACCTTTACCCTCTTTTAAATACCTTCCTTAATTTCTTTTTAATCGAATAAATCCTTGTTTTACTTTCCTTTTCTCATTTATGTACAGTATCTCACAAAAGTGAGTACACCCCTCACATTTTTGTGAATATTTTATTATATCTTTTCATGTGACATCCCTGAAGAAATGACACTCTGCTACAATGTAAAGTAGTAAGTGTACAGCCTATATGACAGTGTAAATTTGCTGTCCCCTCAAAATAACTCAACACACAGCTATTAATGTCTAAACCGTTGGCAACAAAAGTGAGTACACCCCTGAGTGGAAATGTCCAAATTGGGCCCAATTAGCCATTTTCCCTCCCTGGTGTCATGTGACTTGTTAGTGTTACAAGGTCTCAGGTGTGAATGGGGAGCAGGGGTGTACTCACTTTTGTGAGATACTGTCCTTTTTTTACTGACTGGGCTTTTCTCTCTTCTGTGTGTGACTTAAAAGATCTTAAAACTTGTTTTTCCTCCGTCTGCCTAATTATATAGATCTGTCTATCGTACTTGCCGTGGTACTATGTCCGTGGTAATATTCACTATTTAATATATAAATGTCATAATGCAGTAAATTTGAATAGAACACCAAACATTTAGAACAAAAGCAATGTGTTAAAAAAAATGCCTGTAGGTCTAAGACTACTTTTCAGAGCTGTCAATCAGGCAGTCTGGAATAAGCAATATGTGTTGCCTATATCAATTTTGTTTTACATGTAGCAAGTGCAGGCTGTATACCCAGCTTGGGCTGAGCTTGCCAGAGTGCAGACTATGTGTGCCTGGAATGTAGTTCTGCCGATCTCTTAACAAAGTAAAGTTCACTAAACAGCATAGTGGGTTATCTATACTGAAAGCCAATAGCGGCCAATGTCATGGCCGCTATTTGTTTACAAAGCAGTTTTACTCTTCATTTAGGATGCTCGAAAAATAAATTGCTTATCCCACGGCCTCCAGCTGGTCAGAAGCTAATTGGATAAGAAAAATGCAGGCCCATCAGTAAACAGTAAGTTAACTGGGAATTTTTTATTTTATAATTTTATGTGTTTTTTGGCATTATTTTGTAAAGCACACATACAAACACACGCACACTTTGCATAATGTCATGTGCACATAGTCACATACATTCACATATGCACAGTCACACACATTCACCTAGTCACCTGAATTGGAGTAGTTCCCTCCTTGTGAAACTGGGCAGAAGCTAATGAAATAATCTGCCCATGTCCTGTACAATCACACAACAAAGAGTGACAGAGAGGATGAGTGGGCTCTGTGTACCCCTCTCCCACCCAGGGGAGGGGAGGAATGACCCCCCTGCCTTCCAGTTGCTAAACTACTGTGTCTCCCCAATATATGGTATCACACAGGGATATACAAGTAAATATACTACATACAAGGTGTAACATGTACTCCTATGGGTCACAGTATGCTGGTAAGCACGACAAATGTCTTTACACACTGAAAACATGGGATATGTCGATATTAAGCCAATTTTCATACTTTTTTGCAGTGAACCAAATAAAAAGAACCAAAATAGAGACAAGGGTGACAAAATTGCCTAGAGTTATGGTGTGCTCAGCAGACCCCATGAGAAACACATATGGCTACTATCCTTATTGCATAACTGTATGCTGTTATCTTTCGAGTAAAATGGCATCTATATTTACATTGTAAATCAGACAATAACAATTATAAATATGACACCTTCAGAGAGACAAGATCTCAATGCTTTAATTTGGAATTTCTTTCCTTTACATGGACTATATAATCACTTTACAGAGCTTATATGATTATATCACATTTAATATTATAAAATAGCTCAGATTTAAGTTTGCTATATGAGAAGATGAGTACTGATCAGCCACAACATTAAAACCGCCTGCCTAATATCATGCAGGTCTCCCTTGTGATGCCAAAACAGCTCTGATGCATCGAGGCATGGATTCCACAAAACCTCTGAATGTGTCCTGTTTTATCTAGCATCAAGATTTTAGCAGCAAATCCTTTATGTTTTGCAGGTTGCCAGGTGGGGCCTCCATGGATCGGATTTGTTGTTCATTCACGTCCAACAGATTCTCAATTGGATTGACATCTGGGAATTTGAAGGCCAAGACAACACCCTGAACACATTGCCATATTCCTCAAGTCATTCTTTGAACAATACTTGCAGTGTGGCATTATCCTGCTAAAAAGGGTCACTTCCATCAGGGAACACCATTGAAATGAATGGGTGTATGTGGTTTGCAACAATCTCTTGATAGGTGGCAAGTGTCAAAGTAAAATTACATGAATGCCAGGACCCAAGGTTTCTCATCAGAACATTGGCAAGAGCATAACACTGACTCCACCAGCCTGCCTTCTTCCAATAATACATCTTGTTGCAATCTGTTTGCCAGATACATGACGTTCATATACCCAGCCATCCACATGATCCAAAGAAAATCTGATTCAGCAGACCAAGCAACCTTCTTCCATTGCTACATGGTCCAGTTCTGATATGTACGTTCCCAATGAAGTCTCTTCGATGGTGGATAAGGATCATCATGGGAACTCTGATGTGTCTGTGGCTATGCAGCCCCATATGCAGAAGGCTGTAATGCACGTTCATATCTGAAGGAATATGTGCCTAGATTTTTGTATTAAAGACACTTTTAAACAAAATACAAATCATTTACTGTAGTTAGATATCTTTTCATATGACTTAATTAAGTATTTTAAAAGAGCCTGTTGTAGGAGAATTTGTTAAATCTCTTTGATCTGAATTCCAGCTTTGGTAAAAAATGAATATAGGTAAAAATATATGGAAAGTCACTTTCTGCTTTATCAAAATGAACATTTAGTATCCTGTCAGCATCCAGAGGTTTAAATTATTGGTATAAGATGGCTTTGTTAGAATTTTTATAAAATTAAGATGACGTTTTTCCCACGTTCTGGGGTTTGTGGATAGACTAAGTATGTGAAGGCGCGTTTAGCTGACCTTGTATTTCTTAACTGGCTTTTATTTAAAGGAATGATCTAAGCACCCAAACTGCCACATCGTAACGTAAGAGATTTTTGCCAATTTTGTCCAATTTGTGTAAAATGTTGCAAAAAACAAACTGTTACCAGCGTCACCTTCTCCTTAAGATCCAGTTTTTGAGGGTCTTCCCATTCAGCGTCTTACACAGCATGATGACATTGAACGAGGCTGATGCTTCTCATATGGAAGCACTGGTTTGGCTTATTGAGGCAAATACCGCCCTCAATGGTTTATGAGAAGCATCAGATTAAACCGACATTATCATACTTGATGATGTCACGGTGAGGAGACTGTCTCAGTGCTGGATTACATTTAGCTTTAAAAGCTTTTCTAATTTCTGTTGTTTTTGTTGTTGTTATTTTCTTGTTTTTAACAAAGTAGGGGGCCAGTGATCTAAATAGATAACTATACACATATAACTGTAGACATAATTAACTTTTTAATGTTATAAAGTCCTTTTGATAAAGTGTTTGTTAAAAAAAAACGTATGCACCTTTTAACAATGCATAGAAACATTATCAATGTTTAATGATATAGCTGTAGCTTTAGATAAAAAGAGTACTATTTTATATTATATTTCTTGCTTCCAAATTCCGATTTCTACTGAAGTGATAACCTCTACAGCTAGCTAACAGAGAGTGTTATACTAGAAATATACATTTTGAAGGAACTTGTAAAGGATTTCAGTTCCTACAGTGATTTCGGTCTAAATATTTTTTTTTTTCTAACATAATTGTTTGAGTATTGAATTAACTTTTTAGAGGGCAATAAAGGAAGATGAATTGCAAAATACAATTAGCAATGGATTAAGGAACTGTTTAATATTATCACATGGATGTAAAACATTCCAATAAAATAGAAAAATATAAGCTGCATATCCAGTGAGTCACTTGATAACCTTGCAGTGCAGAACAGTCCAGGTACTTCATGTCAGTACAACATTAATCTAGGGGCTATTGGAGCTGAAGCTCCATGATCATTCATTGCAATAGGGCCAATATGCTTTATCTTTTTTTATCTGATATGCTGGGTGTCATACTGAAAGAACATGGCTAGGGAGTCACAAATATCTTGCATAAAATGGCTAGTATTATGCAGAATAAAACCTAAAGTGCTAAAGATAGATTTGGCCCAATATATACTAATCTGTTTCTAATTACGAGGTGGAGAGTCATAAATATGCCCTAGACACATTGAACATACAAGTTGCCTATTTCTTCTCCAAGCTCACACAGATAGACCTTTGGTTCTCTGTTACCCATGAGTTGGGTTCCCTGTGCCCAGTGACCTATAGCTGGGTTAGGCAACTGTGACAAACGCTCCTTCCCACAAATGTTTGCCACAAACTCTGGGAGGAGTGTTGAAGATGGCCTCCTGCACACCAATTATGGTCCAGGTCCTCACCCTTGATGCATATGTGCTCAACCATTATGAGTCATCCAGCCACATTTCCATCATGAACAGTGTGACGGATCACCTGGCACCCAGACCAGGCACCTCTGCCAACAGATGCTTCGTAGCTGACGCCGAGGACCACAAGCACCGCAGACTCCACAACCGCCGTAGTTTAGATGGAATCTCGCCATCTTCCTCCCACCCTGGACCAACCTCTGATATCCAGGACCGTGTGGGAAAGACCTCTTCTATTCCAGAGAGCATAGCAGGAACAGCTCTTACAAGAGCTAGTGATTAGAACCCGGGGTAGTATAAGGAGTATAGCAATCCACAGTGTGAATATAGCAGTTTCTCTCCAATCACGAGACCAAGCTACATGTTGAGGCTTAAACGGGAACTACATTTTAATGGAGGCACACTGGCCTTTTATGCAAGTTTCCCAAAAAGGGTGTTGTCCAGGTGGACCTTGTTTTGCATAGGGACACAAACTGTACAAGCCAGTAAAAACAATGTGACAATGAATGGAACCAAGGAAAACCTCAATGCTTCTGCCCCAGTCACCGTGGCTGAGGACAAGCTCTAATCCCTCCCAGGGACTGGACGACACACAGTTCTGGGAGCTTTAGTCCTTACAAGGACTTTCACCGCCGAATCCTCCACGAGTTTGAACAAGGTGCTGAGCAGTGATTAGCCCTTTCCACTCCCAGTAACTAGAAGACACATAGTTCTGGGAGTACAACGGATTTTAATGAGCCAAACTTGGCCTTTTATGCTCATACCACAACATGGGGTTTCCATTGTATTCAACACAAGCCCCTCCCAGGAATCTCTGGGCCTGGACGATAATTGAGTTAAAGACCGGTAAGCCAATTATCTCTAAGATACTACACAAAACATAAAAACATAAAGACCCCCAAAACATCATAAAAATATACAGTAACCCCACATAACCTACATCCCCAAATATTTAAAAGAAGAAAAACTACCACAACAAGAGGACATAGTCTTAAATTAGAGGGACAAAGGTTTAAAAATAATATCAGGAAGTATTACTTTACTGAGAGGGTAGTGGATGCATGGAATAGCCCTCCAGCTGAAGTGGTAGAGGTTAACACAGTAAAGGAGTTTAAGCATGCGTGGGATAGGCATAAGGCTATCCTAACTATAAGATAAGACTAGGGACTAATTAAAGTATTTAGAAAATTGGGCAGACTAGATGGGCCGAATGGTTCTTATCGGTCACATTCTATGTTTCTATGTTTCTATGTTTCTAGTCCTGATCTGAGTGCCCAAGTTCTACAAATAGCACTGAGATCCATGCAGTGTAGGGGAAACGCCACCGGGTTAAAGTTCTGACTGGCCGTATACTATGTCCAAAATAGTTCCAGGGCGTTTGGTGCTTTTGCAAGCATTCGGTTCCATTCGAATTAAGAGAAAGTGCCGAACCAGGGGCAGGGAAATCTGCTAATGGTGGCTGGGCAGGGTAACTCCCAAATGGTGTCTCTGACCTGGACCATAGTCGGTGGGCAGGAGGTCAGCTTCCACACTCCTCCAGGAGTTTCTTGGCAAACGTTTGTGGGAAGGAGCATTTGTCACAGCAACCTTTGGCACTACAAAGGTTGTGGACTACATCTCCCAAAATACTCTTACAGCTATACTGCTGACGAGGTATCAGGCGAGATGTAGTCCCTCGCTCACCCAGAACATTTTTCTGTTACTGTAAATATAGATTTTATGTGTCTACAATTATTTCCAGTTTATTAATTTATCACATGATGATTTAATACATGACTGTAAAGTCTAGTTTCAGATGGAGATTAGGTGCATGAAACAGGAAACCCAAATTCATACTTTGATTTAGACCCAGTATCATTTTCAACTCCAGGTCCATTAAACCACTAACCTTTTTCTTTCAAACCAGCTTTTTATTTTCCACTCTCTATAATTTCTCTGATAATCTGAATGGTCTGTCTCTGTGGGTCTTTATCCCTTTCATAAAGGTTCTATAGTAAATTGTATATTTTCACTTATATTGACATAAAAAGTCTGCAGCATATGTTTGCACCTTTCAAATTAGCAACGCAACATCTTAAGCTCAATTTTACTTAGGGAACGTATTCTTAATGAATGCAAGAGGAATATAGTGCCAAAAATAATAAAAACACTTGCCATATCTAATTTTGCCTGGTGGGAAATGTATGATATGTACATAGTAATACATATCCCTTAAACAGCTTTGCAAATGATCTGTGACTGAGCTTGTTTAATATCTTTAAGTAGGCTTTTAATCTCTAACATTAATATGTCAACCGAGTTCACAAATGCTTCTTCTTTGGGAGACAGTTTCATTGTTAGTTGCATTGTGTGCAGGCATTATAGATAATAAATGGAGAGGACAAAAATTAAAACATTAAAAGCATAAAACAATATCAACAATTACTTCCATTTTATATTATACTGTCTAGCATGAAGTTATTTTTGCTCAAATTACAATCATGCCAATAATGTTTTAATTGAAATTAGGGGGGCGAAGCCTGACTGGCAAGCAGAGCAGACGTGTGCTGAGTGAGCACCTGAGCTTAGCACCATATTTTTAGCAATTTAACCATGTCAGTCTGCAGATTGCACCGCAAAACATATCCCACCACATAGTGGAGAACGTGACAAATTGACTGACACCAAATTTGGTACCTTTCTGGTCGAGATTGATTACATTTTGCTGCCTTCCCTCACGATAGGCCTAGGAGAGGCAGCTGCTCGCCAAACGCTGAATCAAGGGACTTTTTGCACATCCCCCCATCCCCTGGACTGGCGGGGGTTATCCCGGTCCCAGGAGACCACATACTGTAACTCATGAACACTCCACCACTGGATCTGGAGGTGCCACGTGGCACTTAAGATGGTGGCAATCACAGCCGGAGACACAGTCACAACCTGGGTTGATGCTACTCTTGCTAAGCGGGACCTCATCTTTCAAATAATAATTAGGTTGAGCCTTGCAAATAGTGTATAAAACATATAATTAAAAATTACATTTTTTTTTTACGTACAGTAAAAAGCCAAACAGAACAGTTAAAGTCCAAAACATGCAATTTAGGAGTAGATAAGAAGTCCAATATTTTTTGAGTTACTTTAGTGGATCTGGATAGTGGTGAGTCTTGGTCCAGTTGGGACATAAAAAGGGAAAAAAGAACTAAAATAGTGTAATATGTCTCAAGTGGATAAAAAGATAAAAAAGTCCTCTATAGATTCACTCACCTATTTAAGAGCCAATACAAGCTCAGGTAGGATGGGCATTCAGTGGTGTTGACCCCCCACTGGTGGGATATTATTATTTGATTGTATCCGATCTTCTTTTTGACGGTTTTGAGGGAACCTCATACTCTTAAGTTTTTTCTGCCTGCTCATAAATATCTTCTAGTTGGCCAATTAGTGCTGAACCATTTTTGTCTGTCTATCAACTGGACCTCATCTTTGCAAGATTTTGGGCCGGCATAGAGGCAAGGCAGCAAGGAGTGCAGACACCAGATCAGTGTGCCTCTGACACACGGGAGCACCTTACCTGCCCATACGGGACCGCACTGTCCTCCAAGCAAACCTGCTCATCAACCCCCTCTCCCTATCTGGAAGTAGCCAGGGAGGCCCAGAGCTGCTCAGCATTTGAGCCCTAGAGAGGCACAGCATGCGGCGCGGTGGAGAAGGGATAAGGCTCAGGTTACCGGAACTCTGATTTCCACAGCCTCTCAAGACAGAGTCGATTGCCCGCAGGAGTTTGAATGGCACTCCAGTGTGGGTTTAAGCTACGTTACCCCAAGATTTGCTCACCCACCAACAAGGGACCCTCTCCCAAAAGCCCAGTGGTCTTCTTGCAAGGCATGTATCGGATGAAGGTGCAAGCTGATCCTATCGGACAAATTTTAATGACCAAGCTCTTAAAAAAAAAAAAAAATTGAAAAAAATGACTCTCCTACTAAACTAAACAATACCATAGAGCGTATTAGAAACCAACAGAGAGACAATTTTTTAATCTATAAAGAGAAAAAAATCTTCAGATTCCCCTTCTCTCCCCATTATTATTAACTACAACAACAAAAATGGTTTTATAAAAAAAGATAGTAAAAAAACATTGGCACCTTTTAATGCAAGATGATCTCTTAAAATAAATATTACCTCAAAAACCGAATATTTTTTAGAGGTGCACCCAATTTTAGAACTATCTTAACTAAAAATTACACTAAAGAAAATAAACCAATTACTAACTGCACATTTTTACAAGGAGTGAAAGGATTTTATAAATGTAAAAAGTGTATTGTATGCAAGAGCACTGATTCCTCTACTCAGTCCAAAGTCACCCATTTGAAATCAATCAAAACTAATAATGTCATTTACCTACTGGAGTGCCCATGTGGCCTCCAATATGTAGGCATGACTACAAGATGCCTAAAAACGAGATTAAGTGAACATTGTAGAAATATTAAAAATGGTTATTTAAACCACTCGGTGTCAAAGCACTTTATTAAGATCCTAAAATTCTTAATTGTATAGGAATAAAAAAATGTAAGATAACATGGAGAGGTGGAAATATTAAAAATTTTTTAGGCAGGTTGGAAATGGAGTGGGTTTTTAATTTGCAGACCCTAGCCCCCCATGGCCTAAATGTGGATTTTAACTTGCATACCTTTTTGCGATCTATTTTATGTTTTGATTTTGATACAATGTTATGGTTCCTTTTTAAGTATTAACCCCTTCAGGACCGGACTGTTTTTGCGATGTTTGTGCGTTAAGGACCAGAGCTATTTTAACACTTTTGTTGTGTTTGTGTTTAGCTGTAATTTTCCGCTCTCTCATTTACTGTTCCGATACAAATTATATATTGGGTTTTTTTAGGAAAAAAAGGGCTTTCTTTACATACTATTATTTTTATCATGTCATATAATTTAATTACAAAATAATAATAAAATATGGTGAAAAATTAAAAAACATTTTTTTTTTACTTTTACTTAAAACATCTTTTACTGATCTACAAAATCGAATGAAACAAACTGCTAAATAGATTACAAATGTTGTCCTGAGTTTAAAAACACCCAATGTTTACGTGTTTTTGCTTTCAAGTTATAGGGCTATAAGTACAAGTAGGAAATTGCTGTTTCAAAATGTACATTTTTCAAATGTATCAATAGTGACATTGTAACACTGTTATGTCATAAATCTCAAAAAAACACCCCACATGTATATATTTTTCTTAAACTAGATACCCCAGGGTATTCATCTAAGAATATTTTGATACTTTCTATGCAGCCATTTTACCACAAACCTTTGCCAAACTTTTCAAAGGTAGTTTATTTTTTTTATTTTTTTCACATACATTGCAATTCAGGTATAAATTCACAGATTCTGTTAGGTGTCACTACCAAACAACACCCCAATATGTGTTCAGCAACATCTCCCGAGTACAGGGATACCCTCCATGTATAGGTGTGTCGGGTTGTTGGGGGGCTAAAAGCACACATTTGGCAGGTGCGCATATCAGTTTCCCATCTTGGAATTTTGACATGTAGTCAACCTGCATGCATATCCTATTTGGCACATTTTTTAAGCCGGCCAATGTATTTTACCCCCATCAAACCATATATTTTTGAAAAGTAGACACCCTAGGGTATTTCACATGGTGGTATTTTAAAACTTTCCATGCACTAATTCTACCACCAGGCTTTGTCAAACATTGAGTTAGTAATGTTTTTTTCACACACATTGTACTTTAGGCATGAATTAACAGATCCTGTTATGTGTCATTGCCTCCTGCAAGTTATACATACGTTGCATGTTTTACACACGACTAAAACAAGTTACAAACACACAAAAAATTGTTATACTTTTTTTTTAAAACTAAAACAGACTAAACAGCAATCCCTTAACTAACTCCTTCTCCAAAAATCTAATGGAGATTTGGGGGAAGGAAAACTGAGACAGACCGAGACAGACCAAGACAGACCAAGACAGACCAAGACACAGATTTTTAAAACAAATTTAACCCTTTAAGGGCAAAAAAAAAAATACAGACAGTACAAATGCACTGCTGTAACAGATCTGGCAGGGAAGGGGTTAAAAGGGATTTTTTTAATTCACTTTAGATACTGTATAAAGCTCTGGAACACTTCTGCTGCAACAAACTATCAAGATGTCTTTCTCTCTCGCCTCACAAACGCTACAGAGGAGAGAGGGGCAGAGATCACTGTCAAAGTGAGTGTTTGTAACACCCACTTTGACAGCAGCCAATTGTGAGCGATCACGGATCGCTCACACCCCGCAATTGGCTGTTACTATCTGCCTGGGATGTCTGGCAGATAGTTACAGTGTTATACTGGTGGGAGTGATCTTTGATTGCCTCCCGCAGCCCGTTTTTCGCTATGACGGTTTCGGACCGTCAGTGGTCCAAACGCACGTTTTACCGCTGACGGTCCTGAACCGTCAGCGATCCTGAAGGGGTTAAATACATACTTGTGTCTCTCAGTATTTTAATCTTTATATTTCACTGCCACTTTACGCTTTCTTATTCATTTTTGTAATTTTAATCTTATATGCATTTATATTTGTTTAACCCCTTAAGGACCAAACTTCTCGAATAAAAGGGAATCATGACATGTCACACATGTCATGTGCCCTTAAGGGGTTAAGGGGTTAAATTATATCCCTGTGAGATTTATTTCTAGATAGTATATATGCCTTTTATCATCCTTATGCTTTCTGTTTAGTAAAATAGAATAAAGAAAAAAAAACAAATCTTAATTTTTCTATTTTTTTACACTTATTTAACCCCTTAAGGACAGCGGGTGTTCTATGCTGTCCTTGGGGGTCCAAAACGTCGGCGGGCGTCATAGAATGCCCAAGCCGTCCTATGTACTTACCTTGCTTCCTTGAGCTTCTGGCAAAGGGATTTGGGAAAGAGCACAGGTAACTTTTTTCATTGGTTTTTACTGTATGTATTTGGGCTGATGTGTACTATGGTCGTTGCTGCCGCCCAGGAGTAATGGGAGTTTTAGCACAGGACTTTTTTTTTGTATTTGTATTCACTTTTGTATCACACAGCTATGTTACAATGCTGCTGCCCATCCCATGTGTTCCCTATTAAGGGGTAATAAGCATGTAGGGATATATATAAAAAACAAAATATCTTTGCCAGAAGCTCAAGGAATCAAGATAACTTGTTATTTAGGACCCACCTAAGAGGTCTGCCTTGATGTGGCAGGTGGGCATACCCTCTCATGGCCATTGGAGGTGACTAAAAACCTCCATTTGTTTAAATATACATAGGGATTTGGGAAAGAGCACAGGTAACTTTTTTCTTTGATATTTTATTCTACTGAGAGCACTATCAGCTGTCTTTTATATATCCCTCTCCTGAGTGTTGGATATCATTCCTCTGGAGGACTATAGTGTATGTCGTTCATAATGCTGCTACCGTGGCTCGTAGGATGATCTCAGTGCCGTGTTACATTGTAGATCCGTGTTCTATCTTATTATAACATGTAAGTTTACAAGAAGGAATTTAAACAACTAAACAGTTTTTTGTAAAGCGCCCCGTAATAAGTTGGCACTATATAAATACCAATAATAATAGTGCATGTGTCATGTGTTCAGTTACTCTTGGTCTCAGATGGCCTCAGCTAGCTGCCAGGATGTCTGATGGGATTAGGAAATATACCTAGCAAGCTATTGTAAGATGTCTACCCAGCACAGTGAGAGGTGGGACTGAGTCAAGAGTGGCACATCCTGCCTACTGTGTGCTTAAAGTAAGATGGTAAAAGGAGACTCATTGTGTTGCAAGAGCCGACTCTGACCATTTCCCCAATGTAATTACTGTACCTGCATTCTCCTCCCTGTATTATACAAATAAGTGTATCATGCCTGTAAGTGTAGAAAAATCTGTGCTCATGCAATAAACCCACTTCATTAGAGATCGCTTTTACATCAAGAAGAAGCTTGCTTGTCTTTTTCTTTGTTGTAACTATCTACAGTCCCACTCATGAGACAATACCAAGAATTTTTTTTAGTTAGATAGAATATCCGGTAATATCCAGAGACACTCTGCAGTGTATCCTGCTTTGCCGGTCGATTAGCGACCCATGTATCTGAGTCCTGGTGCTCAGGGTAGAAGTTTGCTAATGGGAAAAGTACGGGCAATTGTAAAGAATCCCACGGTTGATACTAGGCCTGAACTGGTCCACCTTCAGGGCCAGAGACACCATCTTGTCCATATTGTTACAGAGCCCATTGACTAAACTTGATGATATATATTTTATTTTCCGTTAGACTTACAAAAATCACAGTAAACTAAATTAAATGAAGTCACAGTAAACGGCGGTTATTGTAAGTAACATGGAGATAAACTACAGAAATATAAAACAAACAGTACCAAGCCTGAAAGATCGAACTATGTACCGATAGACCAAGACCCAACCCATAGGTTGAAAGCCCTACTACGGAGGATGAATGAGGAAGCTAGACAGTAGGGAATTATTACGGAGAGAGAATATAAGTATATGAATATGGAATACCCAGTGATTCCAGGATTTTACACTCTCCTGAAAATCCACAAAAATCCCCTATTCCCCCCTGGCAGACCGATAGTGGCACGGAATCATTTTTTCAATCCCCTGTAAAAGTTCTGGACAACTTTTTAATTAAATATGTACCTCTACAAAAATCTTATATTAAAGATAAAATGGAATTTTTAAAAAACATTGAGAATATTGAAATACACAAAAAGAGTACTGTATAATATCCCAAAAGAAAAACCAAATGGTAATGCTAAACACCCAAAAGTGTACCTCATATACACCAATATAGTATATAACAAGAAAAGTAAATCTATACCACACCAAAAAAGTGACAGTATAGATTAAAGGGGTAGCAAACAAATATCATGAAACATACAACCTGTATATAATAGGAAAAGATCTTGAAAGTATCTAGAAAATGCAAAAAAATCACATAATAGTGAAGTATGTTAAGAACAAGTAACTCAATCCCAGAGTTAGAGAACTTACAAGCAATACTGGTGGTCTGCGCTTATCTCCCTCTTTATCAGGGTATCTTAGAACAGTACTTGACTTTCTTTGAAGAAGATCTTGCAATGTAGGCGAAAGTATATTCAGAGTACCCAATCATAAAAACTATGTTAAGCCAGCATATCTCCACTGACAAGTGGTACCATGTAGAGAAGGTCCGTCTGCAGCAAGTGGAGTATAATTAAAAAGTATAACAAGAAAAAATATACATAAAATGAAATAAAAAAGAAACAATAAAAACTGGAAACTAAATGTCCAAATCTTAATCCAACGCGTTTCGTCATTTATAGCCATCCCTGAAGAAGTCTATAAACGACGAAACGCGTTGGATTAAGATTTGGACATTTAGTAAAGTAATAGATTTACTTTTCTTGTTATATTGAGAATATTGATCTGTCGGGGTGGGAAGAAATGTGGTTAGTGACTCTAGATGTCCAGTCACTGTATACCTCTACAGGACATGATTAAGGTCTGCAGGCCATAGAATGGACTTTACATAGAGATACAACATGGGACAGACACTAGGGATTACATCTTGTTACTACTAAAATTTAAGTTGACTGAGAATTACTTCCTCTTTGGTGACCAATTTTATAAGCAAGTTAAGGGTAGAGCTATGGGCTCGAATGTGGCCCCCACATACGCAAACATCTATATGAACCGCTTGGAGGAGACTGGAATATACATCTTGGAACTTTTTTCTAAATGCCTCACACGGAAGCGGTTCATTAATAATGATTTCGTATGTTGGGGGGCAATAGAGCCCAACTAGATATTTTCCTTGATCAATTAAATACCCTAGACACCAACATTACATTTACTCTTACATGTGATAGGTATATAGTACCATTCTTGGATGTGCAGGTTAATAGGTTGGACAGCAAATTGATTGGTAACATTTATACCAAACCAACCGATAGTAATAACCTGCTTCATTATCATAGTTATCATTCAGAGAACCTCAGGGATGGCCTACCATATAGCCAATTCCTGAGATTCTGGAGGATAATCTCCCAGGAAACTGATATAGAAAGGCCTAGAATACATGTGCAATAAATTTCTAGAGAGGGGATATCCGTATCCGATGCCTCTCTTGGAAAGACAGATGAATAGGGTATTGGAGTTACCTAGGGAACAAGGATTACACCCCATACAGACACAAAGAAAGATGGAAACTATACCCTTGATTTTACATACACACATGAGTTCAGACATTAAGAAAATAGTATTGAGACATTGGGATGTCTTCCAAAGAGCTAAAAATCTAAGGGATGTTTTGGTGAAATCAGATGTGGCAATTTCAAAAGACAGGAAAAGTTTTCTTCAGAACCAAAGAAGGGCACATACCGCTGTTTGGGATGTTCCAACTGTAATAGAGTTATCAGAGGAGAACATTTTGTACACCCACATACAGGGAGGAAATATGGTATCAATGATTACCATACCTGCAATTCTGACCATGTAATATATATCTGAAAATGCCCGTGTGGCTTGGTATATGTGGGAGAGACCACCAGGCCGGTGAAAGTGCGGCTATCTGAACACAAAAGGGGCATTAAGGTATCACTGCCAAGGGGTAGTTGTACAGCACCAGTACCTCGACACTTTAAACAGTGTTGACATAATGTCAATCAACTTAGGTATCAAGTGATTGATGGAGTCCTCCTACTTAGGAGAGGTGGAGATCGACAGAGACTCCTCATGCAGAAAGAGAGTCAATGAGGACTATGAGCTTAGACACTTTTTATAGGAGGACCTTGTGGGTGCTGGGACTAATTAGGTAGACTGAACATTAAACACATTGTGGTTATGTATGCATTAACCCCTTAAGGACACATGACATGTGTGACATGTCATGATTCCCTTTTATTCCAGAAGTTTGGTCCTTAAGGGGTTAAAGGACCACTATAGGCACCCAGACCACTTCAGCTTAATGAAGTGGTCTGGGTGCCAAGTCCAGTTAGGATTAACCCTTTCTTCTATAAACATAGCAGTTTCAGAGAAACTGCTATGCTTATAATGTTAATCCAGCCTCTAGTGGCTCTCACTGACAGCCACTAGAGGCACTTCCACACTTCTCACTGTGATTTTTCGGTAAATTTAACCACTTCCACCCCCTAGAGCCCGGCGGGAGTATGTTTTCCTGGCACTATAGTGGTCCTTTAATGACTATACATTTTTCTCCTACCCTCATATGCAGTGTATTGCCCTAACCAAAGGTTTGGTCCGCTCCGATTGGATTGGTTTTTGATATACAATGTGATTGACCAGAATGGTCCGCTACCTGAATTTACTCCAGGTTCTCTCACAGTGAGCGTACGGTTATGGCACGTATATGAGATACTTACTTGGGGTAAGTACGAAATGTTCTCTATACAAAATATTGATTAAGGATTTTTTATTTTAGAAACAAGTTGGAGTAAGGTAGACCCCCTTTAATTAAAATAATTTAGATTTTTTAACGACATGAACGAAGACTACTGTCATATGACATTTCCTCGTCTTACATACTTTTTGATGCAAAAATGTTTTTCCATTTGCCTTAATTTATTCTCTTAGAAAGTTACTGTAACATAGCAAATTGACATAGAGATACAACTGAGGTCCGTTACTATTTACCTATATTTAAAAAAAAAAATAATACCTGTCTCTTTAAGGTTGCAGAAATTCTACAAACTTATTTTTTCTTCTATATTAATTTTTTCTTTTTTTTCTTCTATATTAATTTTTCCTTTTTTATTATTTATTTTTGTATATAGGATATTGATACTAGTGTAGGCACATTGGATTGTTATGTTATTACCCCGTGGATTGTATAATTGACTGTTCAATAATTGTGGTTAAGCATGCAGTTCCTATAAACGACCACTATGGCAGAGAGACGCTATAATTTCATTAGGAAATGCTGAATACTATTTTGCAAGTATTCACATTTGTACACTTAAAGCCACCACACCCTTGTGACATCATTACGTAAGAGGAACGTCAGAACGTTTATCCTTGGCGGTAAAGCCAGCCTATTTAAGTGTATACATCACTTTCTTTTAACCAGGGCCATTAAAGGGACATCAAATCCCGAGCGCGCAGTCCAAGACTTTCTCTAGCAAGTTGATTGAAACAGCAAACCGACGAACGAGAATTGTTCCATCCACACTGAAAATTCCACAGCCAATTCTGCTATTGCCTTTCATCAGGAGTGAGAAGACTACCAAGCACGGGTGAGATCGTATCCATATTCCTTTGAGGATTATGTAGAATTACATAAGGACTGTTACTCATTTTTTAATTTTTTTCCGTTTTTGTATATATATTTTTTCTCTTAATTATTATTATTTTTTTTATTTATGTGCACATATATTCCTATACCATTGTAATTATATCTTTTTCATATTGGAAGAAAATATTTTTTTTCTACATTACTTGCTGCATGGATTTTTTTTTTACGGATTAAATCTAACTTTAAATACATTAAATAAGGTCTCTGATGAAATTAACTTTGCCCCATGGAGTCAGTAAAAAAGCTACTTTATGAAATTACCTTGTAAGAATTAATTTTATTGAGAATATTTACCTAGCATTGCATAATTTTTCTGGTTGTACATAGATACTTACATAAGAACTTGGATAGAGTATTTTTTAGCACTTTAAGCACGTTTAGCACTTTAATTGTGGCACCTTGATTCTATAGGCACTAGTCACTTTAGGGTTTCTATGTCACTCTCCTGATACATAAATAGTAGAGCCTTATTTAGGCGTTTGGCAATGTTCTGCTAATAAATCTGCATTTGTTTTCTTCATGTTGTGTGCGGTATCATTTCTTAGTATTAGAAATATAAAACAAGCCTGCTCACTTCAATAATTACTGTTCATGCAAGTCATAATGGATAAAGAAATAATATCTGCATTGTTAACACTAAAATTAATGATTAACAATGAATGAAGGAGGGATGGGAGAGGTGGAATGATAGTAAGTATTGGCACAGCGTCTGGTGTATCTATGCATAATATCCATGGCTCGTACCTTTTTCAAAAATATGTTATACAAAGAGTTGGTTGTTTTTTCCATTCGCCTTTTACCATTATGAGTAGCAATTTGTTTTGTGAAAGGATATGATTTAATATATGTCCAGGGCCTAGTTATGGTTTGTTTTGCACATGGGGGATATGATCAATAAGACTGATTATTTTCTTGGGGATATCTTCAGGATTTATGGTAAGGAGGGTGGCTTCAGGTGTTCATGGTGGGACAACCCCACAAGCTTGTTGTATTAATGCAACTATTTAATTTCATAGAGGGGCAATTATTGGGCATGACTACCAAATGTGTTTAGATATCATCCATTACTCTACAATAATTCCAGAGGGGAGGGGGGGAGTCTACTAGAACATATCTTAGATAACCTGGTAGGATCAACGGAACGTATATATATTAGAATTTCTTGTGGAGTTGAAAATGGGTAGTACAGAAGGAAACTTTTATGTAGAAATCTACAGCAACATGGGTAGGGTATTCATCTTCCACGGCTTTTCTAGTTTATTGTAAATGATCAGATTCTGATCAGTCATTTTAAAAGCACACTTAGGACCCCTAAATCACATTAGCTTGTTGTGTGTGAAAAGACTTTCCACTTTTTCATTTTACCAAAAGAGCTTATTTCTGTAGAAATTGGCTCTTTTATAAATGAACCTCGTTACTTCCCCGTGGCTGTCAATCAGACAAGCGGCCCTGTTGCTTGTTTAGTTCAGTGGAGCTAAACTCAAGATGCAGGTAATTGCTATGAGCACATGAACACATGAACCGCAAAGACTTCTCATTCAGCTGCATTCTGTGAAGTCTGTGATTGGACAGACACAGAAAATCTAAAAAGTCTGACCTGCACTGCAAGGGGAGGACTTACAAAGTATTCAGACACAAGTTTTGCAAGCTGTTTTTAAATATATCCCCAATGCACATGTTTTCAGTGTGGGTATATCTACTAAACAGATTTTTATTTTTCATTGGGAAGTGGCGTGTCCCTATAGCTATAACATGTTTATACAAAATGATAAGCAAGATACCACAGGAGCTCATGAACAAGGCAAAAGATAGAAGAAAAGTTAGTTGAATCCTAAAATTAATTTCTATTTATTCTGTAATATTTTACAATAACATGAACCTAACATGAAAATCATACAAAACAAAACACACAGCTGTAATAAGAAACAAGAGTTGTGGAGAGATCCCTGTGTGCATAAAGTTACCGCTGAGGATTTAGTACATACCATATTGTGGAATAGATATTTATTAGACATGTGCATTGAGAAAACAATGACCTTGTCCCAATCTATTCATTTTAAAACAATTCTGGTTTTGTCCATGTGGCATTTTGATTTGGACTAATTTTGTCCATGCAGCATTATTCTTATAAAATATTACATATAAATGTATATGTAATCTGATAGATTAAAACAACTAATGTTAGAGAAGGGGAGGGAGGGGGAGGGAGTGGGGTGTCATAAATAAATAGAAGATGTGCCTGAAAGTGAAAGGTTCAGGTTGGCTGAGAATAGCCGGAAAAAGTAAATAAACAGAGGAGAGTCAATAAGCTAGTTAAAAAGAAAAAGAAAAGAGTGAAAAACAAGAAAACAGCAGGGTGTGCAAGTATATAGCTGCATGTATGTATGTATATAAATTGATCCAATAAACGAGAATATTGAAAAATAACTATATAAGACATTAAGATTTGTGTTTGTATAAAGTTTTGGTATAGTGTGCGAAAGCCAGAGTCTATATTAAGTCCTTCATTTCTGGTGTTGAAATGTGGGATCATTTTCATCTCAAATGTCTTTCGTTCATGAGTGTTTGTAATTCCCTTTAAGAACTTTAATCCTGAGGTTTTGGATGGAGTGACCAGTCTGGGTGAAGTGATGACCAAAATGACCAACAAAGGCACAATATCCATTTTCCTTGTGGTTCCTTATTGAGTGTCTTTTTAGATTAATTCTGAGATGCACCTTAAGGTTGCTACATTGGAGAAACTTGCCTTAAGCTGCATCTCAGAATGAATCTACGCAGACACTCAATCAAGAACCACAAGGAAAACTGATATTGTGCCCCTGTTGGTCATCCCTGTTTTTTTATTTATTTTTTTATGTTAATTATCTTTATGCTACAACCTTTGTACCCTTAACATTCATGTTTTTCTGACTCCTTTAGATACCCTCAATGCCTTGATGATCAGGATGTTCTCCCTGTGCTTTTGTTTCCCTTTTTTTCCCTTTCCATCTTTTTCTTGTCTTTTCTTTAAGATTTTTTCTCTGTCTCTAGTTGCACCAATAAAACTTATTTAAAGGAACACTACATGTATGCCTGACCATATAGTGTTGAAACACTATCTACACTATCTAGTCCCCCTTGGTCCCTCCCTGCCCCCTCCACGCACCCCCCCCAAATATTGTAAAATCTTACTTGTATTTCAGTCTGCTACAAGCCAAACACAGCCCTGGCCAATCAGCATCTCCTCATAGAAATGCATTAAATCAATGCATCTGTATGTGGAAAGTTCAGTATCTGCATGCAGAGGGTGGAGACACTGAATGGCAGTCACACTGTGCAGGACTGCCCCAGGAAGCACCTCTAGTAGCCATCTGAGGAATGGCCATTGGTCATCCTTAGGCTGTTATGTAAACACTGCCTTTTCTCTAAAAAAAAAGACAGTGTTTACTGCAAAAAGCCTAGTGGCAATGATTATACTCACCAGAACAAATACAATAAGCTGTATAGAGACTATAGTGTCCCTTTACTATCAAAACATAATTTTTTCACTTTTTCTGTTTACATGCTTACAATAGTTGGTGAGAAAATTGGGAAAAAACTGTCTAAACATATTAGGTTAAAAGCATTTTTAAAGATCTTATCAGTGCCCGAGCTTGTAGTTAAATGAGTATCCTTGAATCATTTTCAGATGGGTGGAGGCAATATGTAGTATTTTAAAAATCTTATTAGACACTGATTTGGAGCCTTCTTTAAACATTTTCAATTACGTAGAGGCTGTATGTGTTTTCATAAAGATCTTAATGGGAACTAGCAATAGAAGCCATTATGGTCCATTAAGTAATGTAAAGTATAAAATCTGTGTGTTAAAGTTAGATCACAGTCATAGTTTAAGAAAATCGTTCAGTCGACTTCTTAAGACCAAAGGCACAAAATATTTATAAAAATATATGTATCCAAAATGTTAAATACTCGACTAAAGAATCTGTTAAACTGTGACACTGAGAAGACATTTAGTCCAGTTTGGTTCCTTTATAAGTCTTAACATTGAAATATAAACATGAAAGAAGTAAATGGCAAGTTTCATTTACTTTTAAGACAACTTGCAAAATTAAGGATACATTACCAGACTTGAGAAAAATATATAGTTTTGATGAAATAGATATTGAAGCAAAATAATAGAATCAGTTGGCAATTGCACTAAGAATGAATGTATTAAACATTATAACAATAGTGGCAAACTATGAAAAATTCACTAAAATCATATAGAAATGTAGAACACAAATATTGACTAATATATGAAAATAACAATCACACAATTACTGGATTACTGAATAAAAACCTAAAACTGATATCACTGCATTAATACTTTGCAATTATGTATACACAATTTGCATAATTGCTAATTAAATTTGCTTATTGCAAACAAATACATTATGCCAATAGTAACTTCTGAAAGTCACAGCGCATTGGCACTAAAAGCCACCACACTGTGACTTTCTCACAGCTACTAACGTTCTGTGTTCAGTTCTGTCAGAGCAGCTCCTGCAGGGATGGGGTGATGGGGTTAGCAGCCTGACCTCTGTTTCTGACCTGCTGCTGTCCAGGGAGGGTGAGTGGATGAAGAGTCCAACAGTTCTATCCCCTCTGCCTGTGCCTTCACTCACACAGAGCACAGAGTCAAACTGACTCCCTGTGAGCACATTGCTCATGAGCATTCCATTGGCTTCAAACCCCACAGCCCCATCTCAGGTTTCCAAGCCACCTGTAGGAGGTAATGAATAATTCAAGGAAGTCTAGGTTGATAGCAACGTCCACTCCCTTTTGACCAATTATAACACCAATATTTACAAAAGAGTTATAAAAAACACATTTATCTTTTACTTTGCGCCTGATACAGAAATATATTTTTACATGTGGAATGGTCACAATTTATCCATTTCATACACATCTTTCAAGACCCATCTATGATGTAATATTATGGACTTCCAAAGTTCCTTCAAAACAGCGAAGTTACTCTATTCCTGTTTGGACTCCCTTTGTGGCTAGCACTCTCACCTTAATAAATCAGTACAATAGAAGGCATGACAGATAGCTTATGGGTTATTGTGTTTATTTAGTTATAACCCTTGGCAGAGAATTGTGTATGGACTGCTAGTGGTCATTTAACATATGTAAAGGGTCCAAGGTCTAGGAAGAAATACAGGCAAATGGTGTGGGGCCGGGCAGTCTAGGAAAAGATAGATCTGTAGGGCAACATGTGTATATAATGTCCCACCTAACAGAGGGACACACTTGTGGGTGGGCCTCAAAGGAAGAATTTATTTTGCAAACCCTTTCCCCGTGATCTGTCAGGCACCTGCCTAGATAACCATATTAACTCGTTCAATGATGTAATCAGCCATATCGCCTTTTCTAAATGACCAGTTTATCTACCCACTGCACACATCACATTTAATAACAATCTATTTTCAGTCGAACAATGAATAATCTTTGCTGGGCGTGACATTCCTCACCAGGGCTGCCATCAGAAATTTTGGGGCCCCTGACACAGCTCAAAGTCTGGGCTCCCCGGTGCCTGCACCCGAGTCCGCCCAAAGTTCTGCACCCTTCCCCCCCTGAGTCCGCCCACAGGGATGCAGTGTCTGTACTGATTCTGGTGTGTGTATAGTAGATGTAGAATGTGTGTATTGGATGCAGAGTTTGTGTGTAAAGTGGATGCGGTGTGTGTTTAACGGATGCAGTGTGTATAGTGGATGCAGATTGAACATTTGTGTAATGTATGAGGTGTATATTAGATGCAGAGTGTGTGTTTGTGTAGTGGATGTAGTGTGTGTTTATAGTGAATGCAGAGTGTGTGTGTGTTTGTGTAGTGGATGTAGTGTTTGTGTGTATTAAATGCGATGTGTATAGTGAATGCAGAGTGTGTGTTTGTGTAGTTAATGTAGTGTATGTGTGTAGTGAATGCAGAGTGAGTGTAGTGGATGTAGTGTTTAGCAAATACAGTGTGTGGGTGTAGTGTGTGTGTATAGTGAATGCAGAGTGTGTCTTTTTGTAGTTAATGTAGTGTGTGTGTATAGTGGCTACATAGTGTGCGTTTGTGTAGTGGATGTAGTGTGTGTAATGACTGCAAAGTGTTTGTGTGTGTGTGTTTGTGTAGGTACTGCAGAGTGTGTGTTTGTGTTAGGAAGTAGTGTGTGTAGTGACTGCAGAGTGTGTGTTTGTGTAAGGATGTAGTGTGTGTAGTAACTGTAGAGTGTGTGTTTGTATAGTGGATGTAGTGTGTGTAGTGACTGCAGAGTGTGTGTGTGTGTTTGTGTAGTGACTCCAGAGTGTGTGTTTGTGTGATGTATGGGCGATTGGGCTGGTATGAGTGTGTGTTAGTGTATGAGTGTGTGTATCGTGATGTATGGGCATTGGGCAGTTGGGCTGTTGTTGGCTGTGAATGATTCACTTCCTTTCTTTTGGTTCTTTACTTCCTGTTCCTGTTGGTAGTTGGTGGAATGTTCGAGGGATTTGAAACCCTTTGTATCAAGGCTGCAATATGAAGATCCTGCTATGTATGTATTAATAAAGTGAGTACTTCGTTATACAGGAATTATTGGCTGATTTGTACAAAACATGTGGCGACGAGGATTCCTGGGACACAGTGCCTGTTAGATGACATGCTGGTGACAGGTAAATCAGAGGAGGAACATAAACAGAATGTAGAGGCAGTTTTGCAAAGACTTATGGAATATGGATTGAAGGTAAATTTGGATAAATGCTAATTCATGCAGGATCGTCTTGAATTTTGTGCTCATGTAATTGACAGTCATGGGCTGCATACAACAGATGAGAAGGTCAAGACATTACAGGATGCTCCAACTCCACAAAATGTGACACAACTAAGATCCTATCTTGGTCTGTTAAATTATTACAACCGTTTTTTTGCCAAATTTAGCTCATGTCCTGTACCCTTTACATCGTCTTCTAGAGAGTAAACGACAATGGCGCTGGACAGTAGAATGTGCTTCAGCTTTCCTTAAGTCAAAAGAACTAGTTCATAGTTCACGTCTTTTAGTACACTACAACTTGGAAAAGCCTGTTTCCATTGCTTGTGATGCATCACCTTACGGACTGGGAGCAGTCCTGTCTCATTCCATGGCTGATGGGACAGACAGGCCAATGGCTTTTGCCTCTAGATCGCTCACAGCTGCAGAAAAAAAACTATTCTCAAATAGATAAAGACGCTCTGGCAATAGTGTGGGCAGTATAGAAATTCCATCTTTGTATATATGGTCGACCCTTCACACTGCTTACGGACCATAAACCTTTATTGACAATTTTTAAACCACAGAAAGGTATTTCAATCACGACAGCAGCAAGACTTCAGAAGTATGCCTTAACTTTGGGGGCTTATCAGTATCAGATACTATATCGTCCAAACACTCTGCATTTTAATGCAGATGCATTCTCTAGACTTCCATTGAAAATGGATTCACAATTAACTACCACAGAAAGATCTACAATATATTTCAGTGAGGTGATAACAGCCAGAGAAATTGCAGAGGAGACAGCCAAGGACTCTTTGCTGAGGGAAATACTTGTTTTTGTACGCAAGGGTTGGCCACTAAAGACTCCAATACATCTCAAGTCACTCCAAACAAGAGCCAAACAAGAGCTCAGGAGTTATCAATTCGAGATGGCTGCTTAGTCTGGGGAGAAAGGGTGGTTATTACTTTTGTGTTAGATTATTAGTATATAGATTAGAACAGATTCTTGACATTTTACATGCAGGTCATCCTGGCATAGTCCGCATGAAGCAGAAGGCAAGAGATCATGTATGGTGGACAACCATTGATGAGGATATTGCCCGTTATGTTTCAGGTTGCACTGGTTGTGCACAAGCACAGCGTGACTTGCCACATGGTGCCATACAACCTTGGACCTGGCCTCTATCACCATGGCAGAGAATTCACATAGACTTTGCTGGACCAGTGGAAAATAAAATGTATTTGATTGTGGTAAATGCACATTCTAAATGGCCAGAAGTTCTATTCATGTCGCAGACCACTGCAGAAGCTACTGTTAAAGCATTACAGAAACTATTTGCAACATTTGGCTTGCCCAGAGTGCTTGTTTCAGATAATGGACCGCAGTTTGTTTCTGGACAATTTCAGGCTTTTCTCAAGGAAAACGGTATTCGGCATCATCCTACAGCACCGTATTATCCTGCTACTAATGGTCAAGCAGAACGTTTTGTTCAAATGTTAAAGGGTTTTCTGAGAAGTCTGAAAGCAGAAGGAAAGAGACCTGAACATCATTTGTCTGAGTTCCTTCTACAGTATCGAATTACACCTCATCCAACCACTGGACAACCTTCAGCATGCCTTATGTTAGGCTGTGAACTCAGGACAAAGTTGGATCTGCTAAAACCAGAGATTCAACAAAGGGTCATCCAGCAACAATCAAAGATGCAAGTCGGAAAAGCAGGCGTTGTTACCGGACAGGGGATTCTGTTTGGATGCGTGTATATCATCAGGAGAATCGTTGGAAAGAAGCAGTGATAAAGGAAGTTCTGGGGCCGGCGCACTATAAAATTTTAACCTCTGATGGATGTTACACACGGAGACATACAAATCAACTTCGACCACGTATAACAGACAACCTATCAAAGTGGGTAGGGCCACTCATGCAACCAGACACTGATATCTGGCATGGAGTTTGGCATGATGACATTTCTGAAGTCTGCAATACACCTGGTACAGAGGCTCATGATGTAATAGGGGATGATTTGGAGGAAATCCCCTATGAAACTGAGGAACAAGAACTGCCAAGCCACAGTTCAAGTAACCATGAGGCTGTGGTCATGAAAATACTGTCCATTCAACAAGAGAGAGAAGGGCCACAAACCGCTGGCAACCAGAAGATCCATTAAGGGACTATAGTCGGAGAAACTCCACAGTGAGAAGGTGTAAATGGTATCCTAGTTAGTGCATAGTGTGTGTAAATGTTAGTGAATAGCATGTGTAAATGTTAGTGAATGGTGTGTGTAAATGTTAGTGAATAGTGTGTGTAAATGTATGGGGCTGCAAAATGTAGGGGGAAAAGCCTACAGTTTTTTTTTTCCTTCCATTAATTGTATTGTTTTATTCCCCCCTCCCTGCATCTCACCTGTGGCCATGGAGGGGGGAGATCACGTTGACTGGAGGTCCTGGGGAATGGTGCAGCCCCCCGCTACCTGTATTCTGCAGGGGGCCCAGCACACTTGAAATATGCTGCCCAGATGCTCTGCTCTGTCTGAGTCTTGCAAGACGTGCGGAGCGTTGACATGGTTACCTGTGACAACGCTCTGACGATCGCTTCGCTCGTGAGACTTCGACAGAGCAGAGCATCTGGGCAGTATATTTCAAGTGTGCTGGGCCCCCTGCAGAATACAGGTAGCGGGGGGCCCGCAGTGCACACATATATAGCGTTAGTTGCTATATATGTGTGCACATAGCTAATGTGGTGCCCGGGACGCACTTAGCAGTCCGGGCCCCCCAGGACCGCCGGGCTCATGACAACCATTATGGTTGTCATGCCCTGATGGCAGCCCTGTTCCTCACATTCACACACTCACACAGCACTAATACACTGCCACAGACACACATGCTGTCACACTACATACGGTGAGCATAGGAGTGTGCATGGGGGGTTTGGGGTATGTCCAGCCACACTCTAATGCAGCACGAGGGCCGGCTGCTACAGGAACCCGCAGGGAGAACGAAAGATTCCCCCTGCTGCTTTCAGCTAAAATTCTAAAGCTGTAATGAGACAGAAAGAGGTCATGTGTACAGTTGCCCAGAAGAATATTGTTTCTGTCTCCTTATAATTGTTAGTGTAGGACACATCTAAGAGGATTGCCTGGACACAGCAGGTGAAATTACACTTTAATGGTCATTACAATAGAACTGAAAGCCTCCGCTGATATAAATGTGTATTAGAATTTGGGATAGGGCACAGATAACTTTTCTTTGGTTTTGTTATTTAAAAGTTTACCTACGGCTGGTTTTCTTTTATCGCCTTTCCTCCTCTTCTCCTACAACGTTCTGTAAATGTTTCATACACATGACTGCTCAATCAATGGAAAAATCTTAATTTTTCATTGAAAGAGAACAAGTATTAAAAATGCCCACTCCAACTCATTTTTGTTAAAAATTAATCTTTATTTATAAAATATTCATTCCATTACAACAAAAGAGTGAGTGTATGTCAGTGTATGCGTACCTGAGAGTGTGTGCTTGTCATTGAGTGTGTATGTGTCAGAGTGTGTCTGTCAGTGAGTGTGTGTGTATGCATGTGTGTCAGTGTGTGTCTGTCAGTAAGTGGGTGTGTCAGTGTGTGTCTGTCAGTGAGTATGTGTAGGAGTGTGTGTCTGTCAGTGAATGTGTGTGTATATGAGTGTGTGTCTGTCAGTGAGTTTGTGTCAGTGTGTGTCTGTCAGTGAGTGTGTGTGTGTGTATGCATGTGTGTCTGTCAGTGAGTGTGTGTGTGTCAGTGTGTGTCTGTCAGTAAGTGTGTCAGTGTGTGTCTGTCGTGTCAGTGTGTGTGTCAGTGTGTGTGTGTCAGTGCTGTTGTGTGTCAGTGTGTGTCTGTCAGTGAGTGTGTGTGTCGTGTGTGTCTGTCTCAGTGAGTGTGTGTGTGTGTATGCATGTGTGTCTGTCAGTGAGTGTGTGTGTGTCAGTGTGTGTCTGTCAGTAAGTGGGTGTGTCAGTGTGTGTCTGTCAGTGAGTTTGTGTATGAGTGTGTGTCTGCCAGTGAATGTGTGTGTGTGTGTACGAGTGTGTGTCTGTCAGTGAATGTGTGTGTGTGTGTGTGTGTATGATTGTGTGTCTGTCAGTGAGTGTGTGTGCCAGTGTGTGTCTGTCAGTGAATGTGTGTGTGTGTGTATGAGTGTGTGTCTGTCAGTGAGTATGTGTGTCAGTGTGTGTGTGTCAGTGCATGGGTGTGTCAGTGTTTGTGCCAATGACAGTGTATCCATCAGTGAGTGTATGTCAGTCCATGCATCAGTGAGGGTGTGTGTCTGTCAGTCAAAGTGTGTCTTGGTCTTATCCAGGAAGGTGTGAAGCTTTGACAGAAAGTGGTGGGGTAAATTTAACTAGGGGGCTACTCGATTTTAGTCACCACTGGTTGTAGAAGTCTTGTGGTTGCATTCCAGGTTGAAGCAGAAGATAAATGATGTTAGGGAGCACTCCAGCTGATTTTTTTTTCAAACTTGACTTGATGTGTCTGCAGTCCAGGTAAAATCTTTAAACATATCCTGTTGTTCCTGCAAAAGTTTCCATGGATATTGTAGAGGTCTTAAATATATCTCTCCTGGGATAGCTATTTCATAGCTGACATCTTGGATGGTTGGAACAAATGGGGGTTCCATTTGCTTTTCTATCAAGGCAGTCCAATCAATGCTCTGTTAAAAAGATAATTTAAGATAATTAATATGTGCCACTGTATAAATCAGGAAACTACCCGTACAGAATGACAGAACAATTTCCCTACAAGCTAAATTCTGTATAGATCCCAATGAGATTCACAAATAACCGTTGCTAAAATTAACCTTAATTCACCAGATTATAAGGAAAATATTTTGCTAAGGTGGATCCAGTATTAAATAATCTTACCAGGAAAAGTTAAAGGATCTGAACATGTATAGCTTGGAGGAAAGACGAGACAGGGGGGATATGATAGAAACATTTAAATACATAAAGGGAATCAACACAGTAAAGGAGGAGACTATATTTAAAAGAAGAAAATCTACCACAACAAGAGGACATAGTCTTAAATTAGAGGGACAAAGGTTTAAAAATAATATCAGGAAGTATTACTTTACTGAGAGGGTAGTGGATGCATGGAATAGCCTTCCAGCTGAAGTGGTAGAGGTTAACACAGTAAAGGAGTTTAAGCATGCGTGGGATAGGCATAAGGCTATCCTAACGATAAGATAAGGCCAGGGACTAATGAAAGTATTTAGAAAATTGGGCAGACTAGATGGGCCGAATGGTTCTTATCTGCTGTCACATTCTATGTTTCTATGTAAGGGAACTATCAGAGCTCGGCTTGATTGCATTTAAATGCAGGAACTTCTGGGACACTGGGCATTATTTTTAAAGCACAACTAACAGATATCGTTTATTTAGCTATTAGAAAGTGTCTTTCCCTCTTAAATTAAAAATCTACTTTAAGCTAAAAAAATGTATTGTATGTCTTAGCATCCATGGTTGCCTTGATGCGGCAGGTGGGCATTCTTTCTAATGGCCATTGGAGTAACTAAATGACCTCCATTTGTTTAAATATGCAAAGGGGTTTGGCAAAGAGCGCAGGTAACTTTTTTCCGTTGTTTTTTACTGTATGTACTGAGGCTGATGTGTACTATGGTCATTGCTGCAGCCCAAGAGTAGTGGGAGTTTGAGCGCAGGACTTGTTTTTTGTATTTGTATTTACATAAACAGACGTACTTTAAAGAAATTATGGTTCTTTACATCTTCTGCATTTCTCTCGCCTCCTCCCAGACGAACCTCTGGATCACTTGTCAATAGCTGTAAAAGGAATTTAAAAAATAACATAAAGATAATGTTATTGGGATTGATAAACATCAGCATTCCCTGCAGGCAAAGTAAAAGAACTGGTTACTGATTGCTGTTTATTTAAATTTATATGATGATCCACATAAAGTACTAACCTGTTTCATTACAATACTAATCGAACATGTTTAATTGTTACAATATAAATAATATATATAAAAAAAAACACTGTCCCCTCTTTCAAACCCCCCGCCCTCCCCTCCCTTTTTTAATACTTTCTAAAACAGTACATGGTATCTGACAGATATTACAAAAAAAAGGAATAGGAACCACCTGAGACTGGAGAGAGAGTTACTGATCAGAGACTGTATTCCTGGGTCTTTTATGAACCATTTAGTCACTGCCTTTGGTACCTTTGGAGCGTTCTGATCTAAGAATTCATCTGTCCAGGGGCAGGTTGCCAAGGATGAATTTATACTCATCATTGGTAACTGAAAACATTGAGCTTGGCTGACAAATCTATCCGAATTAGAAATCATTAATATGTATAGACAACTCACCTGTTGAATTATTGAGATGGATGTTTCAGATGCAGACGTTGGGAATTCTATATCGCTGCTGTTCATATAATAGGTATACGTGTATTTCTTAAGGTCAAAGGGCGACTAAAGAAAAAGTACATTAAACAAGTCAGGTTTAGTTTGTAAAGTAGAGAGAACAAGGTTGTCATTGCAAACCAAGTGTATTAAAGGTGACAGGGATATATAAAGATCTTTGTTGTCTGACGAGCTCATTATTTGTCTCTTTAGATCAGACTTCACCAAACTCCCTCCAAATGTTACTGAACTACAACTCCCATGCCTATCTATTTCATTCATAGAATCATGGGAGTTGTAGTTCAGCAACATCTGGAGGGCCGGAGTTTGGGGAAGCCTGGCTTAGATAAAGGGGTGGATAGACTGTATTATGTTTAATAGTTTTCTTTTCTTTTAATACTTATATTTGATATTTTATTCTATTATTTTGTGAGTTGGGCCATGATAGCTTTTTGGCAGTAGAAAGACAAAAGAAAAATCCAATCTTCAAGGCGGTGAAGGTAGGGTATCAATTTATGGGTTGGTGGCTAGGTTCTTGGGGCTCTTTTGTAATCCGGGGAGATGGATGAGAGTATTTATTAGGGTCACAAAGATTGGGAACCCTATCATCCAGAGTATTTTTGTTACAAAAAGATATAACTGAGTACATGTGTTTTTTTTTTCTTTTATTTGAACCATGTATTAAGTTATGGTCATTAGTACAATAAAAAAACAAAAAACATTAACACTCTTATCGTTAAGACATATAGTGTAATGTAGTGAGGCGTTCTTAGGTAGCCATACAATTTTATATAGAAGGTACATAAGCTCAATTATAACTGTGATGAAATCTTAACATTTTGTCAAAAACATTATATAAGGAGGTTAAACACAAGTAGTACATTGGTGTCTGAAGACACAGTGCTGTGGAATGGGGTCCTCGTGGTTTGATCTACTAACACTTGGGTAGCAAAGGAATAGTGGTATATTATTATTATTATTTTATTTTATTATTTATATAGCGCCATCAGATTCCGTAGCGCTGTTCAAAGGGTGGACTAACAGACACTTAATTGTAACCAGACAACTCGACGTACAGGGTAAAAGTAGGGGTACGAAGTAAGTTGTTAGAAACGTATTCACTGAGGGCTTAATAGGTAATTTTTGACAGTTGCAGGAGAGGAGTCATGGAGGGTGGGGGATGAAAACCTGCTAACAGTTTAATTGATATGCTTTCTTAAAGAAGTGAGTTTTCGATGATTTTTCGAATGAGTGGAAACCGGGTGAAATTCTTACGGAGGAGGGAAGGGCATTCCACAGAAGAGGTGCAGCCCTAGAAAAGTCTTGGAGGCGAGCGTTAGAGATGGGAGTACGGACAGAGGATATACGTAGGTCTTTGGCAGAGCGTAGGGGCCACGACGGGACATACTTGTGTATTAGGGAGGATAGGTAGGTTGGAGCAGCATTATGTAGCGCCTTGTAAGCAAGGACCAGAATTTTAAATTGAGTCCTATATTAACTGGGAGCCAATGCAGGGACTGACAGAGCGGGGAGGTGTGGGAGGTGCGAGCGGACAGGAGAATGAGCCTTGCCGCCGCGTTCATTATAGATTGCAACGGTGCAATCTGGGAACACGTAAGACCACTGAGAAGAGTATTGCAGTAGTCCAGGCGAGAGAGAACAAGAGCATGGACCAGCACCTTAGTCGCATCCGAGGTTAAATATGGGCGGATGCGCGCTATGTTTTTGAGATGGAAGCAACATGATTTGGCAATTGATTGGACATGAGGGGTGAAGGAGAGGTTGGAGTCAAAAAGAACACCCAGGCAGCAAGCCTTCAAGGTAGAGGTGATGGTGGCGCCGTTGACTTGGAGGGAGACAGACACGGGAGTAGTAACACTTGAAGGAGGAAAGATCAGAAGTTCTGTTTTGGACAGGTTGAGTTCAAGGAAGTGAGCAGTCATCCATTTGGAAATCGAAGAGAGGCAGTCAGAGACACGAGTCAAGATGAGAGGACAGGTAGAATTGCGTGTCATCAGCATAGAAATTATAATTGAAGCCAAACGAGCTGATGAGTATACCAATGGAGGCAGTGTAGATAGAGAAGTTGGGGACCAAGGACAGAACCTTGGGGGATGCCGACAGAGAGAGGTTGGGGGAAAGAGGCAGACTCAGAGAAATATCTACACATTTGGTATCTAAAAGGTCCAGATAGAGAGAGCTAAGTGAGGAGGTATATTTAAAGGACCACCCCATACCCCAAAAGCACTTTAGCTTGCAGTGCTTTATAGGTGAGGAGTAGCCCAGTTTTACCCCAGTTTATCAAAGTGTTGATTTCTATCAGCACTTTTATAAATTAACTAGGGAATCACCCCATGGCTGTCAATCAAACAGCCACAGAGGGTTAATTTGTGTGTATGTTTTATATATATAATAGGTTATACCCATACACACACACTTTTTCCCTGACCCCTACACACCCACAAACTCACTAACTGGTCCACGCAGGCACACTATACAGACACATTACAAGCAGTTGCACGGGTGGCTTTCTAGCCTTTCTTCCTTCTCATGCATGAGTGTCAGCCACCGGGATATGATGTTATTCTGAATCCCGGGAAAGCCTCAGTTCATTGTGAAGAGCAGAAGGCAGCTGTCACTCCTCGTATCCCCCCATTGCTGGCAGCCCTTTACAACTACATTTTGCACAAAACAACTTTTCACCAGCTATAAGCTACAGCAACCCACTGAGAAATTTACTGGCGGTCCAGTACGGCCCTGGCAAACATGTACTACAAGCAATAATTTGTAAAAATGGCCAAATAGAGATTTTCAAATTATGGACCATCTATAGCTGTGTGTCATTCATCCTGATGGGGTCACATTGCTAGATAACTGATGTGTTATTGGTTTGCTAAATGTGGTGAACGATTTTATTGCTCAGAACATATTTACATAACATTTATTTAGGTTTTCAAACAGGAATATGTCTGCAAATTCTTATGAAATGACTACTCTTACCATTCCAAACAGCATTCTGTAAATAACCACTCCAAGGCTCCACCAATCAACTGATCTTCCATATGGTTCTCTATTCAATATTTCAGGAGCCATATAGGCCCTTGTTCCACGAAATGACCTGGTTCTGTCCTTGAGTCCCATTCCTCCGAAACAGAAAAGATCATTATAAACACACTGAAGATAGATGCTCAGCTTCAGCAAATATGTGGGGTACAGTATGATTCAGCAAACTCGTTTGTCGATAAAATATGCAGTAACCTTTCACTATTAACAACAGTTGATAACAACAATTAGTCTCTTCAATTGTAGAATTGAAGAGACTAATAACCAGCACTTTTCCGATCTTGCAGTTTTTTTTTACCATGTTACCGTCAATAACGTCTGGTCGCAAAGATACAACCAAATGCAGATTAGACACTTTCTGGTAAAGGACAGAAACACATGCTGTGCAAGTTGTCACCAGAGCAACAACACCTTGCGGTAAAAAAGGGCTTTGTCCAGTGGAGCTAATGGAAACCCCACTGGAGGCTGTGATCAGTGGATCCCAGAAACATTGTCAAACCATTTGTAAACTCTTTGACTAGTTAAAGGGAGCCAGGGCACTCCTGGCACTATAACCACTAACCCTTTAATTAATTTATCAAAAATTATGTTAAGTATAAAATTCTATTTACCTTCCTTACTAAGACCAAAATCTGTGATTTTGGCAAAGCCTCCGTTGTCTATTAATATATTCTGCAGCTTCAGATCTCTAAATTAAAGTAAAAAGAGGTTTTATTTATTTTTATGTATCACTAGAGGTTAAACACAGAGTTACCACTTTTTTCCATTTTTTTGAAAAAAAAATTAAGAAATTAAAGGGACCCACTAATCACCAGTTCAATTTTAAAGCATTATTAAGTTTTATTGCTAAAGATAACCAACTATTTTTTAACAACGTGTTGCAGCATTTTAACCCTTCAATTCTGCATTATCAAGTTGGCTGCAAAGGGGGTGGGAGGTCTGTGGCTGGGTTAGGCCCATTTTTTGTCAAACTGATCTAAAATTATTTAGCAAAAAAAAAAACAAGGGACTTCATTCTTAGACACTTGGTAATATAACCACGATACAGAGCTGTAGTGAGTTTGTTGCTTAGATTGTCCTTGCAACAAACAATCAAACCAAAAAAGAAACAGGTTAAACCCTGCTAGGTATGGTAAATAAATGATCACTTTGTGGGGACCTCATTCTTTCACTTTTCTTATAAACTTACCTGTGCATAATGTTGTGCGCATGTAGAAATTCCAGCCCCAAGACAACGCATGCCATATAAAACCTGTGGAAAATGAATGAGTCAATTACAAAATGCAATATTGGTAGCACTGAATGGTTCTAATCCACATAGCCTGTGATTCCGTGCTCGGCCATGATGAACATTCACCATAAAGTCTCCTGTAGTTATATATTATTTTATGACTTGGAATGAAGGTGGCTGGTACTTGATCATTTAGCACTGGTGTCACTCACCTCTGTCTATGTTTTGAAAACTCTTATGAATAGGACAGCAGACAGCAATGCAGGTGGCTAGATGTTACAGCCATGATGTGTATATGCCCATATATAGCGAGCACATATAAAGATACCGCAAGTGACACAGAGCACCATATACAATAAATACAATAATTTTTATAAGAATGTTTGGCACTCCTAAAGCTAGCGGATCCTAAAGTTTTGTATGCAGGTTTAGAAATTAAGTCACAAAATTACTAACCAAGTGAGGGAGTTTAAGCATGCGTGGGATATGCAGAAGGCTCTCCTAACTATCAGATAAGGCCAGGGACTAATGAAAGCATTTAAAAAAAAATGGGCAGACTAGATGGGCCGAATGGTTCTTATCTGCCGTCACATTCTATGTTTCTAGGTTTACTCGTACTTACATAGTTGTATTTTCAGAAATCGTCTCCTTGTCATTCATGTAGTTTAGCAGGTCTCCACCAGCAGCGTATTCGATAACAAAGAACACATGTCTGTTGGTCTGGAAAGTCGCAAGGAGATGTACCAGAAATGGATGATTTTGACTGGTTGCTGTCATAAGAATGTGCTTTTCCGACCTGAGCCTATAAAATAGAGGGATAAAAATCCAAGGTAAACACATTTTATCATTAATGACAAAATAATGATGAAATAACAATTTCACACAAAAAAAAATAAACAAAGATTTTGAATAAGCTCTGTTTACTGACCTGTGAACCATGTAATTTGAAAGTAGCAAGCCTTTCTCTATGGCTTTAATTGCATACAGTTTCTTTACATCTATGTGCTCTGCAAGAATGACCTGAAATGTAAAACAAAGTCATGTTTTACTGAATTTGTTAGGACTACTTTTATATCTAATTATAATTAGAATGCACTCTTAAAACGTACCTTTCCAAATGCCCCTTCACCAAGGACAGAGTGACAGTGGAAATCCCCCAGAGTCACTGAACGTTTTTGATGAACACTGTGAAGAAAGGAATACATTAAGCAAAAATAAAGATATTTAGGTACTAAAACAAAATGTTCCTGTAAGACACAATAGACATATTAAAATACCATTCAGTCTTGGACACTTCTTCGGACTCGTCCTTAAGGTCTTCTTCACCCTGTGGTGTGTTCACAAACTCTTCCTCAACTTCTGACATACATTCAGGTAATTCTATAGACTGTTCTTCATATGATGATACTTGTTCCACCTGTTCATAATGTGGATAATGATTAAAGAGTAACGCTAAGCATTATCATTTTTAAGTGTCTGTAGTGGTTATAGTACCTAGCGTGCCCTGGTGCTGTCTTCTGGTTTAATGTCAAACAATGTATCAATGGTTTGACTTCAACTGGGATCTTTCCAGCTCCTGGTTATCATCCTTTCCCCAGCCACCTTGATAATGGAATACTAACAATTCTGCATTGTAAATGTCTATGATATCCAGTCTAGAGGCCATTAAGTGGCTTAGAGTGTTGAGTAACATGCCCCCAGCACTCCCAGCCAATCACTGCGAGTTAGGTTGTACTCAATAGATAATGATAATAGAAATATTGGTGGCCTAGTACAGGTGGTCTGTGGGTGCTTTGTAAAGTTCATTTTTTTGTCAAACCACTTAACAAAGATGTGGCAAAGAAATGTGGCAAGGCACCCAGATTGTACAGCTACACTGATCTGCAATGGTTAATAAGGCACGCAGAACGCTCCATTAAAGATGATGTTTGCATGAAGGGAGTGAAACAACATAAAAAGTCAGTATATTTTGTAGTATTACCTGAGCCAGTATGTATGAATTTTGTCGCCGATAATCACATGAAGGTAGAGAAGGTGACAACTCAACCTCTGGATCCGGCCGGAGACTTGGTATTGAATAGAAGGTAGTAGAACTGCTTTCATAATAAATAAATAAATAAATTTAATCTGGTCGTATTGTTAAATTATATCAGATTATCTCTCTACAGTCAATATATTTTATTGGAAAAAGCAAAATATTAAAGGGACTATTTGTAATTCATGTTGCAGTTTGCTGGGCTTTGACAAAGTAGACTTTTGAATTCCGCAGTGTGCACCCCCTGTGTGAGATGAACTAATTATGGCCCAGGTCACAAAAGGGTTGTTTTGATTAAATAAAGGGTTACTCTAGGCACCATGACCACTTCACTGATTTAAAGTGATCATGGTGACCCAGGACATACTTGAAAACGAGAGAAATCACAATGTATCCATCCTGGTAAAATATTTTATAAATACATACATAAATGGTGCTTGGGGTCTGTATATGCTGGGTTTCACTATGAAATGCTAAACATATGGAGATTAATCCTTCTGCTGTCAGAATTGTAACTGTACCCCCAGTAGCTTCATTAGGTCATCACTAGTCAGTACAGAACAGAACTTCCATATGGCTAATGGGAATTCTCTGCAAATTTTTTATCTGGACAGACAGGTTATGGCAACACGCCCCCTTTCTTTCCAAGCCCCGAGTGGAAGTTACATCGGCTGAGGAGGATTGGACTGAGGGACAGCGTGAGAGTTTTGGCAATATTCTTTTTTTTGGTGGTGGGGACCAGCAGAGCAAGGATCACTCTAACCTTTGGCTGAAATAACCCTATAATGGGTTTCACTCCTGCAGAGAATGAATTCCACAAAAATATGGCAACATGACTTGTCACAAGAATAAACTACAGATAATTTTATCATATTGTATCGATATTTGATATACATTATAAAGCAGTAAAGAAAACACGTCTTCTCTCCCCGTCATCCCAACATTACTTGTGTTTTATCAGACAGTCTCTAGAGGCAGACTTATTACATAAATCAAATGTGATGAAGAAGAAAACTTAGAGGTTCTAGGGCCTGATGATATTGGGGAGAAAGATTCAAAGTGAATACCCAGATGACGATGATTCTGGACGCTGTAATTTCTCCACTGATAATGAATCAGCGGCAGTATAATAAGTCTCTGATGTAGATGTTTCATCTGTAAAAAGTGTGACAGAACATAATATGGACATGATGAACAAAGATCAATAATATTCTAAATATCAGACTAGATCTATGTGAACGTTAATTGTATAAATTAATCATTAAATTATTATTGTTACAATAATGTGTATAAAGAAATTAAGTCAATCACGGCAGTTGTAAAGGGGACACAATGCCATAAAATCAATCTAAATGAGTGGTGCGCTTAAAACAGTGCTCCTCAACCCTCTCCTCAAGGCACACCTAACAGTCCAGGATTTAGGGATTACCCAGGGGAGTCTAAGATGTTTAGAAAAAAACTAAAAAACTAAAAGCACCTGAGACTCTAAGGTGTTTTTTTTTATTTTTCTGAACACCTTAGACACACCAGGGTAATCCTTAAATCCTGGACTGCTAGGTGTGCCTTGAAGAGAGGGTTGAGGAGCACAGCCCTAAAACACCAAATATAAAATAAAGTATTCAGTGTTTTTTCAAGCTATCAAGATATCCGGATATTTGATATAGTATGAATCTCAATAAAATACTCACTAAAAGTGCCTTTTAAAGAGTAAACAGTGCAAACCAATATATGTATCTCAAAAAAGTGTAATATTTTATATGAACAACAGATTCTTCAAATATATATATATATATATATATATATATATATATCTCAACGTTTCAGTTTACATGAATAATAGAGTCGAGGTTTCAGTTTACATGAATAAACTTTCATCGTAATGAAAGTTTTTTCATGTGAACTGAAATGTCGATTTTTATTTTGTAAGAATTAAATAAAACAGGGGTTCTCATCCCAGTCCTCAAGGACCCCCTACCAGTCCGGGATTTAGGGATTACCTGGGTGTGTCTAAGGTGTTTTTTTTCCCTTTTTCTAAACACCTTAGACACACCCAGGTAATATCTAAATCCTGGACTGGTAGGGGGTCCTTGAGGACTGGGTTGAGAACCCCTGAAATGAAAGTTAAGTGTTACTTCTACAACATAGAAGTCCTTGGAGTGCTATCGTTTGAACTGTACTAAATCCTTTGCCGGGCAGCAGCAGGCATAGGATATTCTACTACCCTGGAGTGCAGGTGAACGTGGAATTATATATATACACACAAACACACGTACAATAGATCAGATATTTAAAAACCAGGGCATTGAATAAAAACAAAGAAGTCCTCTTTTGGGCAGAAGAAACTATTTTCATCAACTTTCTTAAATGACAAATTGGAAAACCAAAACCAATTCCAATGTGTTCTCTTTCGCAAATTGTATTTGAATCATATCCCCTATTTATTAACGTTTCTTTTAATCCTCACAATGTATTATTGTTGTAAAGAAATGTGTATTCTGCTATATAAATGTCCTTTATGTGTTGTATCTAGAGCTTGTCCATGGCTCTCTTATATGTGAGTTTAGCCAATAAGTATATTGTTTTTATTATTATTCAGTTTGCATTATGACTGTTTTCTCTCATTTTTTGTTAAAGATAAAGTTAAGGTTAATTGACATTGGTTCTTCGAGCATTGAATATAATTATAAGAAGGTAGAATTTATTCTCTCATGTTATATTTGCTGTTTTTGATCACAGAACCTTTACCTTTATCAATAGGTCCCTCCCTCAGAATTAGCTTGTGTAAATATTTGATCTTTTGCTCACTTTCTTGAAGCCGTGTCTTTGCAGCGGCAAGATGTTTCCGGTTCTGTAAAAGTAATTAGATACAGGCGGATAAATAGGTAATAATTGCCGTGAAGTTAATTATAAAATTATATTTTTTATTTTAAATTTCAATTTAAAGTATTTAACCAAGCATACAACCGTGCTAGGGTTTGTGTGCTTGGTTTTGCCCCATAATTATAGATTTTTGCCCAAAGTACTATTTTTTACTGTAAGTAAAATAGGATGTAAGTAAATAGGATGCAGTATATCTGCATAACATGCAGGAACTACGGTATGAATTCTGTTCCCTTCATTCCACGTTCCCTGTACGAGAGCCTTTATGGCTCAATCTATATTAACTGCTTTAAGAAGAATGACTCTAGACACAACAAACTACTTCTTTGCAGACCAACTAAGTTATAGAATAATGAATTTTGGATGAAGATGAGCATCAGAATCTTAAAATAAATCAATCAGGAGAGCAGTTGCTTCTTTTTCTCATAGAATTTTAAAAAGTGTTTCATGGCTGATCAAGTAAAAGTTATCGCTTTCAACTATTCTGCAACCATAAGCGAACTCTTGAAAATCTAGTTTTCATTATCTATCTTGATTTAAAGAACAAATATGCTCCTTCATTGCTGAATCAGAGAGCGGACAGCCGCACACGGTTCCCCAGCTTACTATCAGCTTTAAACAGAGGTGAAAAATGTCCCGAACTGTAAAAAGTAGGCAACAATCTGTCCAAATCCCCTCCCCACCTCCAAACCCAGCCCCCTCCCCCCCTACGCCCCAACTATTTTAAATGTGATCCACTTACTTTGTTGGGTCCATGAGAATACAGCTGAATTAGTTTCTCTGCCCCGCATTTCACTTGCAGCTCGATTTCCAGCTGCTTCTGCAATGCAGGTAACTTCCCGTTGCCTGGTTGGTAGCCAGTCTCGGGACATTCTGGCAATTTGTAGTAAAACAAAACCCATATCAGAAATGTCATCAGCTAATATCACTCAAGGTTAAATAAGGAATAGACAAGATTATTAAAAAGTAGTTGTAAAATCATTACACTTGCAATAAACCCTGTACCTGCACCTGGTCTACATTAAATCAAGAAGCAAGTATAAGAAATGTTAAATAAATGACAAACACTGAGTAAACAACTTGCAAAAAATACAGCAGCCAAAAGTCCTCCTCATGTTTGATTACATCACAGGTGGAGGCAATGTTCCCTGTTACAAGATCTTGTTTGGGGTTCACACAAGCATTCACTCTAGATGCCAATGAGCTCGTCTAGATGTCAATGAGACTTGCTCAAGATCAATAAAAACTAAAAACATAAACTCTTATTTTAAAAAATAAAAAACAAACATAAAGTTGTATTTTCTATAAGCCACTTAACAGTTGTATGTGTTTTTACAGAGTCCTGATGAACATTATTTTGGAAATTCCAACAGAAACTATTGGAATCACCAGGATGAATTGAGAGATATCAGATGTCTCTGGTCTGGGCATAGATCACGGAAGAAGCTGCAGATCCTGATGATTTGCAGGAAATATGAAAAATTAAAAGTCAGGATCTTTTTATTTACAATTTATTATATATTTATATTGTTCTGTTTTTATATTATTCATTTTGAATACTGCATTAATAATGGTGTCAACTCCAATCTCGAGTGTCTATGTAACGCAACCTATTTATGCTGACTGTAATGTACGCACTATGCACTGTGCCCATTTCAGTTTTTGGAAGAACTAACTAAGTAGAGCTTTGCGCAGGCACACTGTCACTGGGAGATTGGTTTGTTTGCTGTGTTTTACTACGTATGTGGTTTGATCTGATCATGGCAAGTGATCTGTATGTATTGGGCCTTTATGTTTCTCATTAAGCGCTTTACATATGTAACTGGGCAGCAAGTAAAGGTCTGCCATTCTAAATAAATATATACCTGGATTAGTATTTATTATAATTTAAAGCTATTTATATTTAAAATACAAAGCACTAAAAGTAGTCGGGTTCATCAATATGGGATTCTTTTGTCACTCTCTCTCTCCCTCTCAATATATATACAGTGAGGGAGAACAGTATTTGATTCCCTGCTGATTTTGAATGTTTGTCCAGAGAAATTATCTGTCTATAATTTTAATGGTAGGTGTATTTTAACAGCGAGAGACAGAATAGCGTGTGTCAAAAAAGGTTTATATTGATTTGCATGTTAATGAGTGAAATAAGTATTTGACCCCTTCGACTTAGTACTTGGTGGCAAAACTCTTGTTGGCAATCACAGAGGTCAGATGTTGGCCATCACGTTTGCACACATCTCAGGAGGGATTTTGTTCCACTCCTCTTTGCAGATCCTCTCTAAGTCATTAAGGGGCTGACATTTGGCAACTCGAACCTTCATCTCCCTCCACAGATTTTCTATGGGATTAAGGTCTGGAGACTGGCTAGGCCACTCAAAGACCTTAATGTGCTTCTTCTTGAGCCACTCCTTTGTTGCCTTGGCTGTGTGTTTTGTGTCATTCTCATGCTGGAATACCCATCCATGACACATTTTCAATGCCCTGGCTGAGGGAATGAGGTTCTCACCCAAGATTTGACGGAACATGGCCCCATCCATCGACCCTTTGATGTGGTGCAGTTGTCCTGTCCCCTTAGCAGAAAAACATCCCCAAAGCATAATGTTTCCACCTCCATGTTTGACAATGGGGATGCTGTTCTTGGGGTCATAGGCAGCATTCTTCCTCCTCCAAACAAAGCAAGTTAAGTTGATGCCAAAGAGCTTAATTTTGGTCTCATCTGACCATAAACACTTTCACCCAGTTCTCCTCTGAAACATTCTTCTGTTCATTTCCAAACTTCAGACGGGCCACATGTGCTTTCTTGAGCAGGGGGACCTTGCAGGCACTGCAGGATTTCAGTCCTTCACGACGTAGTGTGCTACCAATTGTTTTGTGGTGACTATGGTCCCTGCTGCCTTGAGATCATTAACAAGATACTCCCGTGTAGTTCTGGGCTGATTCCTCACCCTTCTCATGATCATTGCAACTCCACAAGGTGAGGTCTTGACTGGAGCACCAGACCGAGGGAGGCTGACAGCTTTTTTTGTGTTTCTTCCATTTGTGAATAATCGCACCAACTGTTCTTACCTTCTCACCAAGCTGCTTGCTGATGGTCTTGTAGCCCATTCCAGTCTTGTGTAGGTCTACAATCTTGTCCCTGACATCCTATGACAGCTCTTTGGTCTTGGCCATGGTGGAAAGTTTGGAATCTGATTGATTGCTTCTGTAGACAGGTGTCTTTTATACAGGTAAGGAGCTGAGATTATGAGCACTCCCTTTAAGAGAGTGCTTCTAATCTCAGCTCATTACCTGTATAAAAGACACATGGGAGTCAGAAACCTTGCTAATTGATAGGGGATCAAATACTTATTTCACTAATTGACATGCAAATCAATGTATATATTTTTTTAGATGCATTTTTCTGGATGTTCTTTTTTGTTATTCTGTCTCACTGTTAAAATACACCTACCATTAAAATTATAGACTGATCATTTCTTTGTCAGTGGTCAAACGTTCCAAATCAGCAGGGGATCAAATACTTTTTCCCTTCACTGTAACAATAAACACGCACATACGTACACTCATGCTATGAAATGCAATACAAACACAAGGTCTGCTAACGTACCTGTTTCTTGCAGAATGATTTTAGCATTTTGCTCATGGAGCTTGTCGTATAGCTCATCCAGGTTCTTTTGTGACTTTTTAAGAAACTTGTCCACACGTGCCAGATGTTTTTTCTTTGTGACAACATTGCGAAGGTTTCTAGCTCCTTCTTTAATTTTAAGTTCCTTTTTTATGTCGTTTTTTATCTGATTTTTTATGCTCAGCTTAGTCAGATGGTTAGGAATGTCTAATGATGACCTTTCATTGCTTGCCGAGGTATTACCATTTGTAGTAGAGTCTGGTGTCTTTGGGGACTCTGTAAATATGCAAATAAGACAGAAATCAAATCACCAATGTTGACAGACAATACCATAATAACAATGTTACTAATACTTACAATACAGGCAAGGCAAAGTGACAAACGCATGTTATAGATCAACTTTGATTTAAACAGGCACTTCATGCACCTTAATAACCTTAACCTTTTCATATGTTATGGTGTAAGAAGCCAGTAACTCCACAGTTTGTCTGGTAGTCTATCCAGCCGGACCAACAGATGAAACACATGGGGAACAGTACAACAAACAAAGGGAATCATAAAAAATATGGACAATAGTCATATTTGTGCACAATCTCCAGTTTTGTCACAGGGCACAAATAGTGTTTTCAAATGCCATATATCCCAGGGCCATAGTCAGAAGGTAGGAGGCGGGCAACCAGCCCACTCCAAGAACACGTGGCGAGGCTTGTTCCGCAACAACGGCATGTACAGTATATTTACGCCAACTACTAGTGTAATTCACAAAAACACTACTGGGGCTCTTACCACGTGCAACAGTTGTATTTGTGTCTTTTAGTGACCTGTCAAGTGCTGAACTTCACATCACTCAAACCCCTTCTGAGTTCATGGGGTATACTTAGTATTGTCATTGAAATGAATGGGAACACTACAATTGGCTGCATATACTTAGTATGATCATTGAAAATAATGGGAACACTACGATTGGCTGAATATACTTAGTATGATCATTGAAAATAATGGGAACACTAGGATTGTCTGAAAATACTTAGTATTGTCATTGAAATTAATTGGAACACTAGGATTGGCTGAAGATACTTAATATTGTCAATGAAATTAATGTAAACACTAAGATTAGCTGAATATCAATATACTTAGTACTGTGATTGAAATTAATGTGAACACTAGGATTGGCTGAATATACTGAGTATTCATTGAAATTAATGTGAACACTAGGATTGGCTGAATATACTGAGTATTCATTGAAAGTAATGGGAACACTAGGATTGGCTGAATATACTGAGTATTCATTGAAAGTAATGGGAACACTAGGATTGGCTGAATATACTGAGTATTCATTGAAAGTAATGGGAACACTAGGATTGATTTAAAATTTATTTTCTAGTCTGAAGCAGTATGTTTTATATAGAATACTTTGCTGTTTTTGTTTAACATGAAACAAGTTCACGAGGAAAACAAGTTTGTTCAAATAAAGAAAAAGTTAAATTTCTACCAAATCTATGAATATCATGCTTTAAATTAATTATACAGCTGTAGAAGTGTATATTATTTTGTTTGCTGTCAATGTTACCATAGTCACAGTGGCAGAAATGCACTTTTTCTCCTCTACGCTCCCTCCCAGAATCCCTCCTTATTACGGACAAACTGTGTCTGCCACATACAGTTTGGCGCATGGGCGCTGTAAGCTATAACTCTGACAGGAGTGACTGCTATAGCAGCAGAATAAAGCTCAGATTGCTGTGTTACAGAGTATCAGAGTTATATGACAAGCAGGGCTGCCTTCAGGTTATTAATGCCCATTCTCTAGTCATGGGCTCGGTCGAGCACTGGGGTCCACATAGGGCATGAGGCACTTTAACGTCATGCGATCTAGGCGGGGAGACTGAAACATTTCTCTAAAAAGGGCTGCATTAAGCAAATACATCCAGTAAGGGGTTAAAATCCCACGGGGCCCGAGGCAAGTTACCAGTTTGAGGCTCTCACTTCCTTCTTCACATAGGAATGGGTTAATAGGGCCAAGCAAATATATAGTTTGGAGACCATAGGCTACTGCCTAGGTTTGCCTTATGGTTAATCCTGCTCTGGCAACATCTGCCGGGACCCCTGACCAGACCAGAATTTAATATCACTACCTCGGAGAAAACACAGGATTACTATTAGCATGACAATATAATATTGACAGAGATTGGGTGAGTAAGCTTTGAATGTGTATGTGTGTGTGTGGGAGAGTGAATGTGCCTTGAAACAAGTACAGCTCTGTAAGTATCTGTGTGCATGTCAGTAAGTTTGTATCTGTGCAGTGACGTACTAAGGGGGGCCGGGGGTGGGCGGTCCGCCCCAGGTGCCACCAAGCTCTGTACCTCCTGCTCTCCCGCAGCTCTGGCAGACCGGTGCTCAGTTTGTGAGTCAGAGCACTAGGAGGGGATTCCCAGCCTGTGTTCTGACTCACACACTGAGCTGCAGGGAGGCTATTTCAGAGTGTCCCAGCAGGGGGCACAGAGCCAGGTTGCTCCCCCGCGGTCACTCTGTAGATGCAGGGGATCAGCTCTCTATATCCCCTGCACCTGCTGCCTGCCTGGGAAGGAGCTGCTGCCCCTGCACCCTCCTAAATGGTAACTATTATACCCCCACTGCCCTATACCCCACCCACCACTGCCATTATAACCCCCCCTGCCATTATACCCAGGGGATCAGCTCTCTATATCCCCTGCACCTGCTGCCTGCCTGGGAAGGAGCTGCTGCCCCTGCAACCTTCTAAATGGTAAGTAACTATTATACCCCTCCTGCCATTATGCCACCACCCTCCCTGCCCTATACACCCCTTCCATTATACCACCACCCTCCCTGCCCTATACCCCCCTGCCCTATACACCCCTTCCATTATACCACCACCCTCCCTGCCATTATAAACCCCTGCCCTATAACCCCTGCCATTATACCACCACCCTCCCTGCCCTATACCCCCCTGCCCTCATACACCCCCTTCCATTATACCACCACCTCCCCTGCCATTATAAACCCCTGCCCTATACCGGGCCAAGTTATTATACCTCACCACCTCCCTGCCCTATACCCTCAAGCATTATACTCACCACCCTCCCCTGCTCCCTATACCCTCCATTATACCACCACTCCTCCCCAAGCATATAAACCCCTGCCATTATGTACTCACCACTCTCCCCTTGCCCCCTATACCCCTGCCATTATACCACCACCCTCCCTCGGCCTCTTTTACTCCCTCGGCCATTAAAACCACCACCCTCCCTTTTCCTGCCCTATACTCCCACTCCCCTGCCATTATACCCCTACCCTCCCTGCCATTATAACCCCTGCCCTATGCTCCTTCTGCTATTATACCACTCACCTCCTGCTCCTATACCCTGCTATTATGTACTACCACTCCTCCCTGCCCTATACCCCACCCCCACTGTCATTATACCCCCACCCTCCCTGCCCTATTCCCCCATGCAATATCACTCACTAAGTCCCATACCCCAATATACTCCGACCCACCCAGGCACATACAACTGTTCCCCTACTGTCACATAGACACATTACACACAGGCTCACATTCACAAATTACATATGCAGACACACACAATGCACATACATACGCTGTCACAAACACATTTTTTTACACAAGGGACAAGGACAGATATATTCTGGGAGGCAGTGAGGTTAGTGCACGCCCTGCAGTGAACCGGCAGCTGGGATAAGATGGCATCGGCATCACTACTGGGAGCACAAGTGAGCTGTGCAGGAAGAGCACCCAGCAGCAATCACCATGGGGAAGATCCAAGAGCAAGGTAGGGAAGCTGGTTGGACCTCTTAATTACTAAATGTGTGTAAGAATGTGATTTTTGTGTGTGTCTGTGATTGTGTGTATCTCTGTCGTTAAGTGTGTATTTATTGTGATTGTGTGTGTGTATGTATATACACACACAACCACAGATGTACAAGTCTGTGTGTATATAAATGTATATGTGTTTAGTAGATAGCTCCCTTATTTGGTGTACTTAAATATGTCAATCCCACATAAGGATAACAAATGAGGGAGTTATCTACTAAACAACTGAAAGATTAAAATTAAGTAAAAGGCTTTTACATTTTGATCTTTTAGCAGTCTAGTAGATAATTCCCTAAATTAATGCTCTTATGTGAGATTTCCATATTTAAATATGCCAAATTAGGGTGCTCTTTAGATCTAAATATGGCAATCTCACATTGGGATATCAAATAGAGGAGTTATCTGCTAAACAAAGATCGAAGTTTAGAGGTGTCAGCCAGCGCAGAACAGGAAATCTGGGTGGCTAGTATGAATTCTATGCAAATGTGTTGTCTGATTGTGTGTATATATTTGTGTATGTGTATATGTGCATACCTCCTAGCATTTTGCCAACACTACACACAAGCACAACACTGTATTCAAACAACACTACAAACAAACACATCTTTGTATTAAAACATCACCATTAGATATAACCACACCACTGCATCTCGCCAACACTACACACAAATGCATGTCTGCATTCAAACGCCAACACTACACCTCCCTTCATTCACTCACACATTTTCCATACAAAAACACATGCTTACATTTAGATGCACAAACACTGCTCAGTGCTACATTCATTTTAAAAAAACTTGGGTGTTTTTTTGACATTTTAAGGTGGTGGGGGGTGCCATAAGGAGGATTTGCCCCGTGTGCCAAATGCTCTAGGTATGCCCCTGCATCTGTGTACATGTCAGTCAGTTTGTGTCTGTGTGCATGTAAGTAAGTTTGTGTCTGTGTGCATGTAAGTAAGTTTGTGTCTGTGTGCATGTAAGTAAGTTTGTGTCTATGTGCATGTCAGTAAGCTTGTGTCTGTGTGCATGTCTGGGAGCTTGTGTCTTTGTGCATGTCTAGGAGTTTGTATCTATGTGCATGTCTGAGAGTTTTTACATGTCTGGGAGTTTGTGCACGGACGGTCATGCAAAATGCATTTGTAAGGAGTCCCGCAATTTCTGATGGCACTGAGAAGTCCCCGCAACAAAGCCACTGGAATGGTGTAAGAGGAGGAGGAATGTCCTGCAAAGGAAACTGTTACAGAGAGCAGAAAGTGAACATGAGAATGTGATATAAACTCAATCAGAACATGTCGGCTCTTACTAGACTGCAGGAGGGTAATACACCAATCAGAAATAACTAATGTGAGCTTATAGAAATAACTAAAACTGGTCCAGTCACCATGGCGATATACAGGGAGTGCAGAATTATTAGGCAAGTTGTATTTTTGAGGATTAATTTTATTATTGAACAACAACCATGTTCTCAATGAACCCAAAAAACTCATTAATATCAAAGCTGAATATTTTTGGAAGTAGTTTTTAGTTTGTTTTTAGTTATAGCTATGTTAGGGGGATATCTGTGTGTGCAGGTGACTATTACTGTGCATAATTATTAGGCAACTTAACAAAAAACAAATATATACCCATTTCAATTATTTATTATTACCAGTGAAACCAATATAACATCTCAACATTCACAAATATACATTTCTGACATTCAAAAACAAAACAAAAACAAATCAGTGACCAATATAGCCACCTTTCTTTGCAAGGACACTCAAAAGCCTGCCATCCATGGATTCTGTCAGTGTTTTGATCTGTTCACCATCAACATTGCGTGCAGCAGCAACCACAGCCTCCCAGACACTGTTCAGAGAGGTGTACTGTTTTCCCTCCTTGTAAATCTCACATTTGATGATGGACCACAGGTTCTCAATGGGGTTCAGATCAGGTGAACAAGGAGGCCATGTCATTAGATTTTCTTCTTTTATACCCTTTCTTGCCAGCCACGCTGTGGAGTACTTGGACGCGTGTGATGGAGCATTGTCCTGCATGAAAATCATGTTTTTCTTGAAGGATGCAGACTTCTTCCTGTACCACTGCTTGAAGAAGGTGTCTTCCAGGAACTGGCAGTAGGACTGGGAGTTGAGCTTGACTCCATCCTCAACCCGAAAAGGCCCCACAAGCTCATCTTTGATGATACCAGCCCAAACCAGTACTCCACCTCCACCTTGCTGGCGTCTGAGTCGGACTGGAGCTCTCTGCCCTTTACCAATCCAGCCACGGGCCCATCCATCTGGCCCATCAAGACTCACTCTCATTTCATCAGTCCATAAAACCTTAGAAAAATCAGTCTTGAGATATTTCTTGGCCCAGTCTTGACGTTTCAGCTTGTGTGTCTTGTTCAGTGGTGGTCGTCTTTCAGCCTTTCTTACCTTGGCCATGTCTCTGAGTATTGCACACCTTGTGCTTTTGGGCACTCCAGTGATGTTGCAGCTCTGAAATATGGACAAACTGGTGGCAAGTGGCATCGCGGCAGCTGCACGCTTGACTTTTCTCAGTTCATGGGCAGTTATTTTGCGCCTTGGTTTTTCCACACGCTTCTTGCGACCCTGTTGACTATTTTGAATGAAACGCTTGATTGTTCGATGATCACGCTTCAGAAGCTTTGCAATTTTAAGAGTGCTGCATCCCTCTGCAAGATATCTCACTATTTTTGACTTTTCTGAGCCTGTCAGGTCCTTCTTTTGACCCATTTTGCCAAAGGAAAGGAAGTTGCCTAATAATTATGCACACCTGATATAAGGTGTTGATGTCATTAGACCACACCCCTTCTCATTACAGAGATGCACATCACCTAATATGCTTAATTGGTAGTAGGCTTTCGAGCCTATACAGCTTGGAGTAAGACAACATGCATAAAGAGGATGATGTGGTCAAAATATTCATTTGCCTAATAATTCTGCACTCCCTGTATATACAGTTATCAACTACACACACATAGTTTTTAGTGTACCTGGAAGTATCTCTCCTCTTTGCTCAGCTTCACCAGATATTCGGCGTCTGGTGCCCTGAAAAGGCAGAAACAAAAAGTATTAGAAATCCAAAGGAACTTTGCAAGAAACATACTCTCACAAACTAAACGTTTTTTTAAAATCCATCCCCTTTCTGCCACAGAGTCCAGCAAAATTGTTAAACTATTTCAAGGGACCTAAAATACAGGAAGATAGTCTACTTAAAATAACTGCCAAAATACGAGAATAATTTCTCATTGCAGCAACTGAAAAATGTTAAATATTGATTATATCTACAGTATCCGGTCTAAACTACTGCTATTGGTTGTTTAAATGTTATTTTAACTGGGGAGACTTAATATAAGTTGTATTCTGTATAGTGTTACTGTATATTAACACAGACTCGGCAGACCCTGAGTGCTGGCTCATTGTGGCAATTTCTTATTACATGCCTAAGAACTGCTGTGATTAATGCACTACAGTATTCAATTACTATTAGTATAGTGTGGGAGTCCCATAGCAGATGCAGAAGACCGGCTGTACAAATGGTAATAAATTAGTGCACTTGAAAATGCATCCAATCCCCTCTGTCCTGGCTCTGGGTCTGGGCAGGTAGCACAATGTCAGAAAAAAACATTATAATAAACACAATGGAGGTTATTCAATAAATGGGGCATTGCACAGAAGTAATGGGAATTTAACCAAAATCGGAAGAATTTGTCCTCTCTTTTCCAGGATTTTTATTTTTGCTGTTTAGTGGTTAATTTCCTTAGAGCTCTAGGCTATCATTTTTAATTCATGGAATTTCCTTTATAATATGTATGTCCCAACCTTGGATGATGTAAACCATATATACTATAATTATTGAATTATAATGCCAATGACATTTACAACTATCTGTACAGAGCGAGGAAGAATCATTCTCCCAAAATATATATGAGTGGAATTATGAACTTATAGCTTTAACAAGTATTGCAAATTGCTGTAACTTTAAAGAGCTGATACAGAAATGGGGAGACCATTGGCTGTCATGGGGATTGGAACATAATGGATAGTTATGGATTTCATCCAATGAATAGATCTGCTTCTACTCTTCCAGCGATACATATTAATAATTATAAATGGGTCAGACCTGTATTCCCCATTTGGACCCAATAATGCATTATATTGGAGTTTGGGTTAACATGTTAGAGCTCTCAGTTAATGATAAATATAATTGGAACCGTAAAGAAACTAAGTAATTTACTTACCTTGCAAAAGCGCAGGGACCGAAAACACGAGAAAATATTTCTATTTGACATTTTTAGCTACACGTCACCACGACTGTTAAGCAGTGTCAACTGTCTCAGTAGTGTGCAGTGTCAACTGTCTCAGTAGTGTGCAGTGTCAACTCAAAGCTGTGATTATCAGAGATGATGTCACATGATGTCACAGCCATCAGTCACAGACACACATGATACATTGCAATGTACAATCTGTCTGTGTTTGAATTCGGATATACTATAATATTAAATAATATAACATTCAGGGGTTCATTTACTAAACCGTGAATTGTAATGATCTGAAATGTTAAATCTGTAATTTTAACCTGTATTTGTATAATGTATTACTTATTTAAATCTCTTTTTTTAATATACATGTTATAATACACCAGAGATATAAAAAAAAAAAAAAAAAGATTATTATTTAAAGTTTTATTATGGGAGGAATATGGTAAACGTTAGCCCGGTTCTAAAGGCACACTAATAAATACAAAATATTTGTAAGCTCTCAAATAGAATTGAGAAATCTAATAAGAAGTTTAAGTGCTTAGTGACAGACAATGTACCGCATATGTACAGCATATGTATTTGCCGTCTAGGTTATCCCCTATTTTAGGTGTGGGCATGCTTGATTTCTAACCCACATGCCTTTTTGAAGGCCGAACATATAACCGTAACAATTCCAATGCTTATGTGTACTAATGGTAATCTAGAATATACTCATAATTTATTCTTTCAAATTTCTACGCAATATAGGAAAGAATATATAATGCTTATGAAAGATGCAACAAGCATTATAAAAATATTATAATGGCCCAATTAAAAAGTGTAAATGAGAATTAGGTTGTCAAAACTGCTTACCAGAAACAAGGGATTTCTTGGTGGCAGCATTGGTTTGGTTTAAGATAAGATTTGGCATGGGATATTTCATCCACTCATAATCATGGTAACAACACACCAAACCTAGCTGGTTTTTAAATTTAAAATTTGTAACTTTCTAAAACTCAAAGAAACCTGTACATGGGCACCGTTGTACTCGTGGGACATCACTGAACACATAAATGTGTATATATATTTTATTTTTTATTATGATATTCACAGTTAAAAGGACATGTATAACTTGGAATATAACAAAATTACAAGGCCCTCGGATGGCAAAAGTGGACATAATAATGACCAAAGAAGGTCAAAAATTGCCTCTACAGGTGCGAGGCCTTGTGGTTAGGCCAAGCAGATGTGTCTGACTTGGGCTCCTCACCAAAACCCGAATAAATGGCTTAAATTGTGAAACATAGCCCAGATTTTGCACTTCAGCTACTATTTACCTGACCATGCCGGATGCGAGGACACCTCGCAATGTTATAGAGCTTTCCCCTAATCTCTACATTCTGGAACTCAAGATGCGGCCTGTGAAGCCTGGCAGGCCCTGCAAGAGAGAGATGCAGTCGAACTCCCGGTTTAGAGCTGCTGATTCTGTTGCGGAGCACTGCTTGAGCCCCCCCTCTCCTCTCTGGACTGGTGGGAGGTTTTTCCAGTCCACACTGGAGCGGCGGGCAGTACCTGGAAGCTGGGGTCTACACAAGCAATAAGTGAGCAAAGCACTTACCGACCTAAGATGGCTTCTGACATCCCGGTAGCTGAGCCCGTGATGAAGGTCAAGCAGCAGCAGTAATGGGAAGCAGCTTTTGCATTTGGTACACCCTGGAGGTTAAGATACATGACCCCCCCCCCCCCTTACCTACAGGGCAGCTTGTGTGTCTTTTAAGGTGTGTGTGTGTGTCTGTCAAGGTGTGTGTGTGTGTATGTCAAGGGGTGTGTGTTTGTCTGCCATGGTATGTATGTGTGTCATGGTGTGTGTCTGTCATGTATATGTGCATGTCATGGGGGTGTGTGTCTGTCATGATATATGTGTGTGTCTGTGTCTGTCATGGTATATATTTGTGTCTGTGTCTGTCATGGTATATATTTGTGTCTGTGTCTGTCATGGTGTATGTGTGTGTCTGTGTTTTAAAAATAGTGTTTTACTCACCTTTTTTTTTTTCCCCCACGCCATGCTGGTCTCCCCTCGACTGGCCATGCCTCTATGGCTGAGATCATCAAGCTTGATGATCTCAGCCAATCCCATGCTTTGCCATATAATTGGTTGCAAAACCTTACACAAATCAGTGTGTCTGCCACTAAAGGTGTCACTAGGAATCAATATAAACACTGCCTTTTCTCTGAAAAGTCAGTGTTTACATTGAAAAGCCTGCAGGGACAGACTATATACACCAGAACCACTACGTTAAGCTGTGTGTGTGTGTGTGTGTGCGCGCCTGCTAGTGAGTGAGCTTGCTTGCATGTGTGTGTGTGTGTGTGCCTGCTAGTGAGTGAGCTTGTGTTTTTTTTTTTTATGTCAATGAGTTTATGTATATCAGTGAGATTGTTTGTTTGTCTATGAGGCTGTGTGTCAGTGAGATTGTCTGTGTCTGCATGTGAATATGCTTACTGTATAATTAAACATTTTACTGTGAAAGAACCAATATTTTATATTAGAAAAAGATATATATATATATATATATATATATATATATATATATATTAGATTTTTTTTTATATATATATATATATATAATATCAATCATCTGGGGTGGCACGACATAGCCTTACATATTACATGCTACAATATATGGCACAATGTCTCATGGGGCTGGCATAGATTTTTAATCCAGGGCTGCTTTGTATCCCCAGTCCGGCCCAGTTGGCGACATACAGGGTATGTCAAGCAATGAGATCATAGTGATCGCTGAGTGATGTTTTCTTTCTTTTTTCTTTTTCTATCTATAATTTCCCTGCATAGACAGCAATGTTCATTAAACTTGATTTGTTTTTTAAGTGTATTGCCCCAACCCATTTACACAAGTCGGTTACCGATCACTATTTTCAGTCTATATTTATGCATTAAGGGGTGTGCTCGCCCCCAGTGGTTATTTTCTCTTGTTTCAGTTCTTTATTATTTTACAAAATGTGCAGTTCTTACACATGCCACAGTGCTATGTCTCTTGTAATTATTGTATTTGCTGTTGTGGCATAGCAAGCTTTTCTGTCAATTTTATGCACAATAAAAATATATAATAATAATTAAAAAAAATTAAAAATACCTTTACCTGTTGGGTGCATGAAGAATAAATATTGTTGGTGACTTAACATGTCCCCCATATTAATTTATATGGAAAATAAACTGCAGGTAAGGAAGACGCCCTTTTTAAAAACAGTGACAGTTGAACTGTAATCCAAAATGGCGGCTGCAAACTCTGTGAAGCCAAAGGCCGTAAAGTGCTTAGAAAATCGGAAGTAACTACTTCCAACATTTAAAAAAAATGCATAATTCACTTGCTAAATACCTGCTCTAGTATGATTAAGCAAAAGAAAATTGAAAAACTGGGTATTAACTCAAAAACGTGTGAAAAAACGGCATCCCCCGTGGGGCCTAAAATGGCAGATCGGGTATCGCCCAGAGATCAAATGTCACAACTTGATGCTGCCCCTGTAGCATCCCCTGACTGCCCAGTGTCCTATACACAGATGGAAACTCTTTTAACTAAGCTAAGAGTAGGAACTGAGCAAAGATTTGAACACCCAAATGGCGTCACTATAAAAAATGATGTGACAAAGATCGATATTCGCCTAAATCAGGTGGAAACAATATTTGACGAGCAAACAAATGCACATTCAGACCTCGAATCATGGGTACATTCACGTGAATCCCAGGCCTCATTTGTGAATTGTAAAATTGCCGACCTCGAAAATCGGAGATGGTGCAATAACATTTTGCATCCGAAATGTGCTAGAAACTATTATAGCGAATTAGCTCACTGATTATGTCAAAGCTGCAATTGCTCAATATTACTGAATTTGAGCGATTCGGAGACTACAATTGATCGCTGCCACAGGCTCACCAATAGGCTCAACATTGGTCAAGCCTAATTCGGCACCAAACGATTCACCTAGGGATGTAACAACCAGGCTACATTTTTATCATTTAAATGATGACTTTATGAGAACTATGAGACACGACAAAGAGTTCCCTAGTGGATTTAGACATCTCTGTATATATTCAAGATTTTTCTGCAGCTGCACGCCTAAGAGGAGATATTTTCAAGGCATCACAGGACAATTGCATTCTAAAGGAATTAAATATCATTGGGGGTTTCCATTGAAGATTTGACTTTGCCATAAAGGCCAGAATGTGGTTCTTTCTACACCAGAGGAAGGAGATGATTTTTTGACTAACTTGGATATGGATGACCATCAAAGTCCTCAAACTCCAAAGCCCACCAGGAAATTGAGAAGCGATGTGCTAGTTTAATAAAATTATTTCCTGTAGATTGGATGCATAATTCTCTATTCCTGCAGAGTGATGCTGTTCTAGTGGCATTAGTTGGAACTTTACTTATTGTGACCTACAGCTCTCAATATTAAGTTGTTTTGGCTTATTATAAACAGGACTACTACACACTGTTTTGTTTTTTTGTTTTGTTTACTAAGTCCTCTTTTTCGCCTTCAGTTTCTCATTTCTTTGGATTTTATTGTATGTATTGGGGCATGTATAATATGGGAGTGGGAGTTTGAGCGCAGAAATTTTTTCTTTATTTACAGACAGAAAGAGCTAAAGCCCCTCTAAAGGTACTTAAAGATGGGAGAATCCATAGTCTAATTATAAGCCATGTCAAAATAGTGAATAATGCATCTGTGCTAAAATAATCAATCTAAGTAAGAATACATTTAAAAAAGCCCTACATAAAAATACTTTCTATATATACTCTGTTTTGGACCAGATCAAGTGTCTGCCTGAATATCTGCCCCTGTCCAGATTTTTAAAGTGAGATGCGTGCACGCTGAAGAAATCACACTGACAACAAGTTCAGATAAATGAAAACTTTGAAGTGTTTATTGGGGGGGACAGCCCCTTAAAAAGGCAAAATAATGCATTGTGTGCAAATATTAAGCATTAACTTTTAATTGGCTAAGTGTAAGTGTTTTATTTTGATGTACTTCTTCCAAAGTGTCATGTCATCATCATCTTAGGTGTAGCTCCGGATGGAGACACCATCATGTTACATGAGGCTTTTGGTCGATGGGAGGGGGTGCTCTAGCGGCCATTTTAAGTAATGAATGAGCACAGGTACACATAGTAAATAGACATTTTACATACGTTAATTTCTATCTATCACAACTCTACTTAGTGGTAAGGGAAAGTATCAAAAAGAAGTGCCACCTTAACTCAACCAATGCTATTATAATTGGGAAAAATTCCTTTATTAGATGCTTGGACACGTACAAAGTGGCTTAACCCCTAAATGTCTACCATAATTCAGGGAAGCCCCAGATGAAGGCGCATTACTCTAGTGCGTAATAGGAATTTGTGGGAATAGGAATTTATTTTTTAATGTAGTCTACCATTTAGGGTTTAGCTAGTGGATACTTACCTTTATCAGGGACAGTCTATTTGAGAGATTTACATGGAGCTTAAACTTGGAGCTTTAGTTTGGTTGTTGGGACTTCTGCCCCGAGGTATTAGAGGAGGGGATCTTTGGACATTTAGTATTGTCTACGTAGGGGTATTTACTATCAGGCTATTATGGTTATCGTCAGTTATCTAGTGTTTTTAACATCAATTTCTCTGAGGTTCCCCCATCCTATTCCCCCCACATCCCCCCCCCCCCTTTTTTTTATTTTTTTTTTATTTTTTTTAGGAAGTTTAGGAGTTCCTCTAGTACATATTTTTGTACTCATATAGTATTATTTTGATCAGGACAGATAATCTCTCTTATGACTTTATCTCTGTTCCCCCATTTAGTTCAACTGGGGTTGTTACTTAAGGTAAGGTATGTCTTTTTGCTGATGATACTAAGATATGTAACAGGGTTGATGTTCCAGGAGGGGTAAGCTAAATGGCAAATGATTTAGGTAAACTAGAAAAATGGTCAGAGCCGTGGCAGCTGACATTTAATGTGGATAAGTACACGGTAATGCATCTTGGATGTAGAATAATTGTTAGAGTCCTAACCTCAAGGAAAGGGATTTAGGGGTGATTATTTCTGATGACTTAAAGGTAGTCAGACAATGTAATAGAGCAGCAGGAAATGCTAGCAGAATGCTTGGTTGTATAGGGAGAGGTATTAGCAGTAGAAAGAGGAAAGTGCTCATGCCATTGTATAGAACACTGGTGAGACCTCACTTGGAGTATTGTACGCAGTACTGGAAACCGTATCTTCAGAAGGATATTGATACCTTAGAGAGAGTTCAGAGAAGGGCTACTAAACTGGTTCATGGATTTCAGGATAAAACTTACCAGAAAAGGTTATAGGATCTTAACATGTATAGCTTGGAGGAAAGACGAGACAGGGGGGATATGATAGAAACATTTAAATACATAAAGGGAATCAATACAGTAGAAGGGAGAAACCATATTTAAAAGATGAAAAACTACCACAACAAGAGGACATCATCTTAAATTAGAGAGACGAAGGTTTAAAAATAATATCAGGAAATATTACTTTACTGAGAGGCTATTTTGAATAATGTTGTTTTCTATTATATTCTATAAACAATATTTGAAAGGAAGCTATAAAAAAATATATATAAAATGTGGATCCTTGGTACCTCACACACAGTAAATTAAAAACCTATACCTATATAAACACAATTTAGCACAATATCTTTGCAATTTGAAAATATTACTTAATTGCTCGCATTAGTTAATGTGATCCTTTATGTGACAAATAGTAATTAGGGACTAAATAGTCACAGTACGAAAATAGATGACAGACAAATACTTTACACCAAGCATGTGAAACATGCGGCCCACAATTAATGTTTGCGGCCCAGGGCCGGACTGGCCTACCGGCATACTGGAAAGTTTCCTCGTAGGCAGCTTGCCCTGGGGCCTCTTTGTGCTGTGGCCCTCCCACGGGCCATGGCTGAGTGCCTGTTCCTGCGACCAGCGGCTGCAAGAGCGCAAAACATTCTACCACGCCGGCTGCTGGACATGCGCATACAGCATATGAAGTCATACCCGGCAGCTGCGTGGCAGCACTACAGTGCAGAGCAGTCCAGTCACTCCCCCTTTCCTGCTGCTTCCAGTGCCAGAGTAGCATGTGGCCTGCTTGACTGCTTTGCGGTGTGTTAAATTGGGGGATGGGGGCAGTGTGTTAAATTGGGGGAAGGGAGGGGCAGGGCAGTGTAATAAATTGGTCGAGGGGGGGCAGTGCATTTAATTAGTCGAGGGGGCCAGTGTGTTAACTTGGGGGGAAGGAGGGGGCCAATATATTAAATTGGTCGAGGGGTGTTAAAATGGGGGAAGGGAAAGGGAGTACAGTGTATTACATTGAGGGAGGGTTCAAGCATTGTATTTGAGTGGTGGGAGGGAGAGGATGTAGTGTATTAAATTATAGTGGAGGGAGGGGGAGCAGTGTATAAGTTTGGGGGGCACGGGAGGCTGTGTGTTAGATTGGGGGGAGGGAGGTGGGCAGTGCATTAGAGTGATGGGAGGGGCAGTGTATTAAATTGGGGATGGAGGGGGGCAGTGTATTAAATTAGAGTGGAGGGAGGGGGCAGTGTATTAGATTGGGGGGCGGGAGGGGATGTAGTGTTTTAAATTAGAGTAGAGGGAGGGGGAGCGGTGTATTAGATTGGGGGAGGGGGCAGTGTATTAGGGTGGATGGGCACGGAAGGCTGTGTGTTAGATTGGGGGCATAATAAGTAACTTGAAGTAAAGCGTTTGAGTAAAGTATACAAAATACTTTTTATATGTAATTAGGATAAAATATTGTTTGCATGAGAATGATACAAGTAATTTTAGCTTGTGTTAGTCTAGGTCCTATTTTTCTTTTTCTTTTTTTGTGCCCCACATAAACGTAAACCTTGTTTATTTGACCCGTTTTATTCTTTGAGTTTTACAAAAATTGAATAGTCTGGTTTCCAAAAGATAGGTCATTGTCTACCTCTGTTTTGTGAATTTAGATAAGTGATAAGAGAGCCTTAATGTCTGCTGCTTTTTTATTATTATTTTTCATTGGGTGCCATATAAAAAGTGCCTTGTAAAAAGCTATTATTTTTCTGTTATTTATATGCCAAAGGGTGAGGCTGTAATGAAATAAATATATCTGAAAAGCAAGCACTATGTTACAAAAACAAATTATATTAAAGCATCAGTTATTTCGCACTCAATGTGTGCTACTTAATAAGCACAGAAAACCAGAAAGGCTGAAATACTTCAAATTCAATGCAAATAACTTTTATTAGAAATGACAAAAATCGCAGGTAACAACAGAGGTCTAAGACACTGTCAGGCTCATATTTAGTTTAAAAAGTGAACCATTTTATTACTTTATAAATCAGAATGTCTCGTAAAAACCCATAATGGGAATAAAATAGAAGTTGATATAGTGAGAGTGGTGGCGCTTGTCATAGAAACACAGAGAAGAAGTAGAGAACAATGAGATATGTGCTCAAACCCTTCAGATCTTGTCTTCAGACATGATGTACAAATAAATGTGTGGAGTCCGTTATAAATATGTTAAAGAAGAACAATACAAGCACACACATATTTTTAAAGTAAAAACCGGATATGTAGTTACACTCAGTGAATATAAAGTATACCCAGTGATAATAGCAGGACATTTTAACAATTAAAAAGAAAAAACACTTGCGTGACAAAAATGATTATGCCTATAACCGTGTATTTTGCCTATAACCGTGTATGGTCGTTTTCTAAGAGGACTTTCAAGTAATGAAATATTTAATTCTGGAAATACCCAGAGAGAAAGGAATAATAAAAATAGAAATCACACAATCTACCCCTACCTACCCACAATGATTCAGAGAAAAGAAAGCCATATATACCCTCAAACACTCCGTTTATCCCTGTTGAAAATGCTCCGGGATAGAGTAGAGTAAAGAGAGGACCTAAAAAGAGACAACAAAACAGACCACAATTGTCCCTTGCCAATATGTAAAGGACATTATCTACCAACTCTATTTGGGAATAATGAACAAAGGAAAGATCCACCCCGCTCTGTCTCTTTTTTTTTTTTTGACAAAACTATAACTTAAGCTCAAAAAGTAGAACTTGGGACCACGAAGAAGGGCTTCTTCTGCGGCTTCTGTCCTCTGCGGCATCTAGCAGTGCTGAGTGGGAGAGCTGGAGTTGCAGCACTGTTTCTTTGAGACCCTTCACTTCACGTTGTACATCTATTATGTCCTCCTTCAAGGTTTTCACTCAGTCAGTCACCGCTTGAATCTCTGTCCTCATTAGATCAATGTCAATTCTAGCAGGAGGTTATTTAAATAAAAATAAAAAGCACCTTAACCTGAATTATAAACAAAGGAAAGACTTACGGGAATTAAAAGAAGATGAAGAAATTATAATAAAACCGGCAAATAAGGGGGGAGCTGTCGTGATCCAGAATAAGAACGAATATATTAAAGACATTGATAGACAGCTAAGTGTTCTGTCCACATATAAAAAAACTTGATAGGAAATCCATCCAACCTTATCAAAAAAATAATACTACACTTTTCTGGAAAAGGGAAAGGCATTGAAGATTTTAAGTAAAGATGAATATAAATACTTTGATATTAAAGTTTGTAAGATCCCTGTTTCTATACCCTTCCTTAAGGTGCATAAGGACCTCAGGAACCTTCTGGGAAGACCCATAGTGGCTGGAGTGGAGTCTCTTCTGAGCAGGTTATCAGAATACATTGACTTAACTTAAGGATTCCACCCAACTTATAAAAGAACTACAAAATGTTTGTTGGGAAGAAAAGTATTAAGGATAATTGCCAGTATTTGTGGGAGGGGTTACGCAGCCGTCCATCACTTCAGAGCCATCTTCATTTTATTGAATTGCCTTGGAGGATCTCCCAATTCCAGTTCTGGTCAGACCTGTACTCCTACGGCCGGCGCTGCACGACCTCTCCGACCTACCAGTCCCTTCGGTCTCTCCCCGGCAAGCAGTGTAAAGGCAGCCCTAACCCCCCGACTTCATCACCACGGCTGGCGCTGCACGACTTCCCGGACCTCCCGGTCCTCCAGGGATCTCTCCGGCGGATGGTACAAAAGGTCCCCCACCTCTCCATCCTGAACGGCTCAAGGGGCTTGTTAAGCCCGTCAAAGTAACAGCCCTCACAGCCATTTAGTTACACCCTGTCTGGGCGGCTGAGCTCAGCTCAGTTCCCACATACTCTAGCTTGGCTGGGCTCACACTCCAATCAAGCTTAGCCATCCTTTATTCGGCAAACTCACGTTGGCACTATAGGCCTCTTATTGTCACACTATACTGAACTCTGAATCTTGTTGTCACTATCTTGTTATGTTGTCATGGCTCATATTCAGTCACTTTATCCATGCATAATTTGCTCTCTTCAGAAGGCTGGCTAATTCCCTTGTGTTGGTTCTCTTGTCCCCATTTCCTGTTTGGCATGATTATGCTGTGGGGTCATACCTTTTAGCCTCAATCTGGAACTTCTGAACACCTGATATGCCTGTTTGTTTCAGAGTATTGAACGCATTTCTGTCTTACAATCTACCGACCCACTAATTGTTATAAGACGCTAACCTGCTGTTTATCCCTGTTTTTATCAATTTAGTCATCATTCTGTTGTATAGTATTAGGTGGGGTCAAACTGCTTGGCCTCATTAGGGATTATATATATATATATATATATATAACCTCTGAACACGCCAAGTTTGTTGGATATGCCAGCAGTTATAGTATATTTAGATGGAATATATTTGTTTTTTTTCCAGTTGCTTTAACCCTCTTCCCCGCATAAAACAATCATTTACTGCTACTATTTGTTTCTACCAGGTATTCAGTGAAGTTTCTGGTCATTGTTATGTTCTCAAAAACAGGTTATTTCCTGGGGCTTACTTAAAAACTTACCTATCATCTTTCTATTTTCCAGTTCTTGTTGACCCGCTTCTGTTACAGTAGGCACTCTTCCCAGGCCTTACTCAGCTTCTGTGAGCACCTCAATTCATGCATATATGGCCACCTATTTGGCCTGACAGCCCGACTTTCTTGTATCCACCTAAATCATGTAACCCTGCCCTAGTCACATCTAGGATTCTTACCTTACACTATCCCCATGATGGTATATCACAGACTCAGTCACACGTTTATCTATTCTATTTTTCATCATCATACCCAACACGTCTCAATTACCTGCCTGCCATGTTGTTAAGTAGTTTTATGTACTCAAGGTACTGACACTGGTCTATTGCTTTACACTGAGATTATTCAACGGTATCCGTTAATTGACAAAGCTACAACAGGAAACTCTCTTTGTGTCTTATCCTGTTTCTTCACCCCTGCTAAGGTATACAAGGGCATTCGTGATTTTTCTATATTACTACTATAGTGCATGCTGTCAATTTCTTTCCCCTTTTGGGGATATTGGCAAGCACTTATACCTTCCATAGGTTAGGTTGCTTATTTCAACATACAAATCTAAGTGGTATTCACTAGTCCCTTGCATTTTTTCACCCCATAGGTATACTTAGCTACCCCAGAGCAGTTTATATTCCTACAGTGCTTACCTCATGAGCAGGTAAGTACAGCATATCCGCCCATTCCAAACCAAGCCATATTAATTCCCTTCCCTAGCAGGTTTAGAGGAACTGGCTTCAATTCAACAGCATTCAGTCCATCTGCGGCATCAACCCCTTTGAATTGTTTCCCCCACCTCATTATGGACGTTCAACCCCTGGCTACTTCATAGTCAGAGCCTCAATAGACTCAACTTGGAGTCGAGAGGATCTCAACTGACACGGCCATTCTTTTTGTATCCTTTACATCGCAGAGAGGTCTACACCCCACCTCTACATCGTGGTTCGTTCAGTGACCCACTCATAGATAGTGCCTCACACTCCTTCGTTTAGGTTATTGCTCCACCTTCGGGTGTTCGAATAGGAAGCCAGTTCCTATATTAGTTTATGTTGGGAAGGAGGTTATTTCCCCTATGAAATAGTATATTATTCTATTACACAGCATGTCTCAGGCTTCTGACATTTGAGAAGATCTAGGTCTCCCGCACTCCCTCCCCGGCACACAAGCCAGACCTACCTCCCCTACGGAGTTTAAAGACCCTGTTTCCCCGGGCTCACTATGATCTTGGACTATCCCTAAAATTTCAGCCCAGCTGTGTAGGCGAGGCATCCCTTTCTCAGCAACAGCCAGGAAGGCAGAGCTGTATCGATTATTGTCAGCTCAGCCAGGCACCCGCTGGGACCAAGTTCCTGCTCTCCTGCTGAAAACTTAGCCGAAATGCATTCCATGATTTCGTCCTTGGTGACTTCCATGCACTTGGTGAACCAAAGACTTGAAACATGGGAAACCCCAGCTGCAGGTGCCTCTTCTACTGCTATTGCTCCCCATCCAGGCTCTCAGGGTAATGTTACTCTAATCCCCCAACAGCCATCTCCACTCACATCACTCCTTCACACCTGGTGCCCACTGCCCTGCATAAAGACATTCTGGATGGGAAAGATGTCAACCTTGTGTCTCTGACATAGTTGAGAACAGAGCATTCTGCTACGGTTACATTTCAGCCACTCTCAAAGCCAGGGAACCGAGGTTAAACAAAAAAACTTTCCATCCCAGAATTCGTCTTGGCATTTAATTTATATAGGAACGTAATTTGCTCACAATGCCCTCATCGTAGAGAGGAGATGGATCTGTATCTACACAAATTGGTGGATTTTGGTCATGCATTCTATGACTACCATAGATCTTTCTCTGCTAAAGTGGCGGCAGCACTGGCCCAGTTCAACCTTCGTTCGGACTGGAGCAAGTTAGATACCAGACTGTTCTGTCACCACTTTGCAGGACTCAGACATTCATCATGTGCCATTTGTGCTTCCATTTATCACTCCACCAATCTGTGTTCCATTGAAGCAAACTCCTACCACTAGTCAAGCCTCATCTGGTAGCTCCAAACCCAAACAACGATGACTGGAAGATAAATTGGGCAGACCTATCGCGTTCCTCGGTAAGGCACAGATCTGTAATAACTTCTGCACTGGCAGTTGCGGCTTCAGGGTTTGCCATCTGTAGCACATCTGATGCACGTGCTTCCGAACTCATGCTAGGTCCATGTGCCCAAATAGGTTGTTCCCCAAAAAATGACGCACCAAGATTAGTATTGAGAACTTGGCTTTTCACCTAAAAAAAAATCACCCCTTACCTCATTTGGTGGACTTCATCATCGGGTTTCATGGGGTTTTCACACCGGTATCATCATTCCAGGATCACTGGAATGTCACAACCTGCAATTAGCACTTCTTGAACCCAACACCATAGATCAGCAAGAAATCACCCAGGGTTTTGTGTTAGATCCATTCACAAATCCCCCGTTGGCAAACTGGCGCACCAATCCAATTAGCATTGCAAACAGCAAATTCACTAATAAAGAGATTGATTATTGGCCTCTCTGCTCCACATTATTCTGTCATTCTCAGCATCAACTCAGTAAGACGTTTATGAAAAATGCGTTTTAACTACTTCCTATTATTCCATCACTATAGCATCTACATGGAGTAAATGGGGAGTAAAATACTACTTTGCTACCAGGATGACGTTTGGGGCCAAAAGCAGCTCTTTGATGTCTTTGTGGACACCCTATGTTGGCTTCTTCTCAACATAGTCCAGTTGTGATCAACTACCTGGATGACTTCTTGACAATTGAGGATGGGTCAATGGTTCTGCAAAGCCTGAACAAGGCACAGGCTTTGTTTTCCTGTCTAGTGGTTCCACTTTCACAAGACAAGACCGCTGGACCTACTACTTGCCTGGAATTCCTTGGTATTCAATTGAATACAGTCCGCTTAGAGGCTAGCCTCCCTGTGGACAAGCTCATGAGAATCAAAAATGATGTGCATGAATTCATGAGGGTTGTAGCTTGTTCACAAAAAGACTTACAATCTTTATTGGGCACTCTTAACTTTGCCATGCAGATCATCCCTCAGGGTCGGTCATTTATTTCTAGGCAATTTTGCCGCCTACCTGGTGCCCTGGGTAGCCACAGCAGGATTACTCTGGAATGCCGCCGCAAGACTGATTTTCCTCTCTAGTCGGTCCTTTCCCACCTCACCGCTCTGTCAGTCCTTACATTGGCTTCCTGTATCCTATAGGAGTCAATTCAAAGTGCTAACCCATACCTATAAAGCACTGAACAATTCTAGCCCCTCTTATATCTCTTAACAGATCCATAGGTATGCCCCTCCTCATTCCCTCTGCTCTGCCAATGACCACCTCCTGACCGCTGCTCGCACCCGTACGGCCAACTCGCGCTTGCAGGACTTCTCGCAGGCAGCTCCCTTCCTATGGAATAGCCTGCCTACCCCCATCAGACTCTCCACTCGTCTTCAATTATTTAAGAAGTGCCTTAAAACACATCTCTTTAGGAAACTTATGACCTCCCAGAGTAACCTCTACCTTACACACCTGTCTCTTGCTCTCTCTCCTATAGGGCAGCACTTTACTCTCTCCTCCAGCCCTGCATCACTCCCACCTTATTTGACTGATAATTCCTGTCATAATGTGTTTTATACCCCACCTCCTATAGACTGGGCAAAAGTAAAGTTTGCCGCCCCCCCATGTGACTTCACAATGCCCCACCCATATGATCTGCCATGTTAACTAACGCCAGGCCGTGTTTACATTAAAAGGCCTGCAGGGACAGGCTATAGACACCAGAACCACTACATTAAGCTACAGTGGTTCTGGGGACTATAGTGTTTCTTTAATGTGAGGTAAATTAGAGATTAGTGCCACGAATAATATACTAGATTGCCTACTTACAACCAGATGAGGATGATGGGCTCTAGCTACAGTCTGGCTCCACTGGTCTGGTGTAGAACAGGCTCTCTGGAGGTGGTTTGTAACTGTGGTCACAAAAATCAATGTTCTGGGAGAACGGGAAGCAGCTCCATTTTTGGGGGGCCCTTTACACAGCTCAAGGTCTGGGTTCCAGTGTCCACCTTCATGTTCCACCAATGAGTTTGTTCACAGGAGGTGGAGTGTGTAGGGAATGTCCTGATATGTGTGCAAGGAATGCATTGTGTAAATCTGTGTTTGTATGTGTAAGGGCTGCAAGGTGTGTTTCTGTGTATGTACGGGATGCAGTGTGTGCGTCTGTAAGGGATGTATTGAGTGTGTGTAAGGGATGCATTGTGTGTTTGTGTGTGTGTGTAATGGATGCATTGTGTGTAAGGGTTGCATTACTTGTGTGTCTGTGTGCGTAATGCATTGTGTGTGATTGTGTGTGTGTGTGATGGATGTCAATCTCCCCCCTCTCCCAATTTTCTCCCCCCCTCCCAATTTCCTTCTCCCCCCTCCCAATTTCCTTCTCCCCCTCTCTGCCAATTTCCTTCTCCCAATTTCCATCTCCCTCCCTCTCCCAATGTCCTTCTCCCCCTCCCAATTTCCTTCCCCCCTCCCAATTTCCTTCTCCCCTCCCAATTTCCTTCTCCCTCAATTTCCCTTCTCCCCCCTCCCCTCCAATTTCCTTCCCCCCCCTTCCAATTTCTTTCTCTCCCCCCCTTCCAATTTCTTTATCCCCTCCTACCACTGTTGTAGCGTGGCCGAGCTCTGTATGATCCGTGGGTACAGGGAGCTTTTGTTTCCTGTACCCAGCCGGACTAAAAGGAAGTGCACACTCAGTGTGTACTTCCTGTTAGTCCGGCCGGGTACAGGAGACAGATGCCCCCTGTACCTGCGGACTATACAGGGCTCGGCCACTCTACAGTGAAGGAGTGACAGGAGGGAGCGCTGAGCGCTTCCCTGCTTTCAGCCCCTCTCCTCATGCTGCGCCCGGGCGGTGTGCCCTCATGGACGCACCAGCCCGGGCAAAGCTGCAGCCGCCTGAGGCGCTCTACAGAGCGCTCGGCGGCTGCAGCATGAGGGGGGCCGGCGCTCCTTCCCAAAGGGCGCCCTAGGCGGCTGCCTAGTCCGCCTAACAGGTAGCGTCGGCCCTGCCTGTAAGTGTTCTTGTAATTGTCCTATTTATAGTTACATCCCCCCTCTCATAATATTGTAAAGCGCTACAGAATCTGTTGGCGCTATATGAATGTCAATATTAAATAAATAAACTAAACGCCAGACCCGATTTAATCATGTGGCAACAGTTCGTAGACAATTGGAATGGCAGGTCCATGTTTGTACCCCCGTTGTCTGATTATTCACTGGTTATTTGGACTAATACTGCTGCACACATATATGATGACAGATGGTTTAGGGATGTTTGGCCTATGGAGGCTATTAACTTACCATCATTTCAGGAGACATTTGCTCTCTTTGAAGTCTATCCTATTGTGGCAGCCACATTTTACTTGGGGGGCATTATGGCAAGGGCAGTCTGTCATGTTTCTCAGATAATGTTGCGACTTGTGACATTGTCAATAAAGGCCGTTCCTCATCAGTCATTATCATGAAGCTGATTAGACGCTTGATTTGGTTGGCTGCCACAAAACAATTCTTTCTGGTGTGCGAGCAGATTCCGGGTTGACATAACTTAGCCGCTGATGCTTTATCCCACTCTCAATTGCAGGCTTTCTTCAACCTTCACCCAACAGCCAGGCCTCTTCCTTGCAGTACTCAGATCTGATTCTGGACTAGGACACATAGTGGAGAACAGCAGGTGGCTGTCATGGGCTGCACTCTCCCATAACACGCAAAACAATTACGACAGAGCCATGACACGGTTTAATAGATTCACTACTTCATATCTGATTCAGACTTCATACTCCATTTATATGATGGTGGCATTCACTGCCTTTTGCCACCTTTCCTTTAAACTGTCATACAATACCATAAGACTATACCTAGCAGGTATACAACACAAATATATCACCCTTTACCCAGACTAAAAACCATTTGTGTCCACTTATCCCATAAAAAATGTACTTAGGGGTATTCAGCATGTAGGCCTAGACAGCAAACCAAATGGTACTCGGTCTCAGTCTTAAATGAATACAGTCAGACTTTCACATCTAATTCAAACACACAATTACTATCCCTACATGAGCATCCCCTAACCATGTTGTACTTTAGGACCCTATACCTGAAACTAGGTTTTGACCCTAAAACATTTACAGGACATTCGTTAAGGCCGCATCAAGCAAGAACGTACGCATTCACATAATTAAAAAACTAGGAAGATGGAAATCCTCTGTATATGTAAGATATATCCCACAACCAGAATTAGAATTAAAGCAAGCATTTACAAGTTTGGTATCATAATATGTTGTATTAAATATGCAATAAAGTGTGTAAATTCATTGGAACCTTTTGCCCCCTATATTTATACAGGCTTGCCCGAACGTCGGTTTTGGCATGACACAACCGACTAACTTCACTCTCTGCCTTTGTCCCCGACTACAAGTATTAAGGCTAATTGCCTGTATTTGTGGGAGAGGTTACCCGGCTTAAATACCCATCTGCATTAAAATGCACCCCACTCACCTCACCCATTAACAAACTATCTATTTGGTGAGCCCTCTTTATTTATACAGGATTACCTGAACGTCAGTTTTGGCACGACACAACCGACTGACTAGCTTCATTCTCGGCCTTTGTCCCCGACTACAACTATATTTTAGTAACCTGCGATGTAAGCAGTTTTTACACTATAATTTCATACTCCCTAGGTTATGAAGCTGTTGAGTTTTTCCTACAAGAAAATCGGTTTCCTGAACCACAGATACGTTTTATACTGGAGGGTATTAGATTCATTGTAATTAATCATTTCTTTTGGTTTGAGGGATCTTACTACTCACAGTTAATTGGCACCAAGATGGGGACTAGGTTGTCCCCCAGCTATGCCAACCTTTTTATGTCCTATTTGGTGAAATCTTTGCTCTCTGGAGATGGCGTTGGGGAGGCAAATTCGGTCCTTTATCATCGGTACATTGACAACATCTCTTTTTATTTGGCATGGGAACAGTCCCTTCAAAATCATTTTATACAGGTTCTTAACACTAATTCTAGTAACATAGTCCTTACCAGTGAATCCAGCACTAATATGGTACATTTTTTAGATTTGGAAATCAATATGGATAAGGCATCTATTAAAACTAGAACTTTTTTTTAAAAGAAAGTAGATGTTAACAGTTTTATCAAGACTTCTAGCTGTCATTTTGAGCCATGGCTTAAATATATGCCCAAGGGCCAATTTCAATTTTTTTTTGACGAAAAATGTACTGATTTTAGTCAATTTGAGACACAGGGAGAATTTTTAATGAATCATTTTAAAGATAAAAAAATATGAAAAAAGAATCCTAGAAAAACAACTACAAGAGGTCAAGACCCTGGAGCGACAAGATATTTTAACATGTTAAAAAAAAAAAAAAAAAGACGAAAGAAAGATTTTGAGGAGAGAGGTATCCCGATAATTTTAGACTTTGGTAGTCAATCTAAACAAATTAAACACATTTTCAATAAATGCTGGCATATCCTAAGGATGGATAAGGACTTAAATATGATAATAGGGGAGAAGTCTAATATTATCCATAGGGGTGACAAAAGTATAAAGGACACCTTAGTGAAAAGTTACATAACACCCCCAGAGAAGGAAAAACACTTTAACGTAAGAACTGTTTTTTATCCATGTAAGATGTTTCTAGCTTATAAAAGGACGAGTTTTAAAAAGGTCACCTTTACATCTTTTAAATCTAATGTCTTGGGGATTACTTTTAATTTTAAAAGTGCACTTACTTGTCATTCCTCCAATATGCTTTATCTCCTCTGTTGCCCATGTGGTTAGCAGTACGTGGGGAGGACAACCAGAACTTTAAAGACTAGCACGTAGGTAATATCCAGAGGGTATATCTAAAGCATAGTGTATAGGCACATTTTTTTGAAATGCCATAAGAAGGATGCATCCTTGTTAGGATTTATGGCTTTTCACCAAAATATAGCCATTGGAAGGGTGATGATAACTTTATGGAACTGGGCAAGGTCAAGAGCAAGTGGATTTTTACTTCAGATACCCTAGCCCCTAGGGGACGTAATATGGATTTTGAATTAGTTCTTTTTTTTTGTGCTTAACTTCTAGAGCTTTGTGATTTTTTTTTTTTTGTATATATGATGAACTATATTTTTGTTGTATAATACACCACATCCTTTTTTTTTTTTTCAGATTTTTGTGATTGTTTTGTATATTGACAATTCTGACCTCCATGCTTCTCACTCCGGCTCATTTTGGTTATTCTTTGTCTGCTGCCTGCATTGGCTCCTCGGCATGTTATAGTGCAAGGAACTGACCTTGAACTGCTGCTAGGTCTGAAATATTTTATAGTTTCTGCTGGAGTGTAGTTCTAGATCTGGCTCCCGTTCAGCCAGTTGGCAAATTTATTTAAAAATTGGCTATATCAGTTTCATCCAAATTTTGAATGCGCTATTTGCATGCCACATCCACAACTATGGCTGAAATCTCTCTCTCTTTCTAGAAGAGAGAGCTGAGCCAAAAAACACAGTTTAAAGAGCAGTTTCACTCATTCTTTGTAATGTGTGGATCTTGTCATAGTAAAGAGATGTCATTTCTAGTTTGGGAACAGAACGTTAAAGGCACGTGTCTCTTTGAGTATTATTTCCTCTTTTTGTTTTGCTTTATTGATGCATTATTTTTATAATTCATTTAAAATACAGAGTGATTTTTACAGTATAATTTCCATTTAAGATACAACATTCTATCTTCCTTTGCTACATGCTTGGACTTGCCAATAGGAGTTTCTCTTTTATCAATGCAATAATTTATCTTCATTATAGCACTCTGTGCATCGCTTTATATAGGTCCATGATGCAATTAGCATTGAGCTTGGGTTTCCTCCATTTAATATCTGTGAGTGTTATACTATTTCTTATATTTAGCTTATTGACCTGAAGAATTATATGCTAATCCTAAGTGAACTGTACTGAAATTGACATTAAACGAAAACACACATGCAGCATGTTAAATACTCTGTATGATAAAAATTCTTCAATTCATTTCTGTTTCTACCTTATGGTGTTTGCTTGTATTCCATTTATTCTGTGCCTGAATATCTATTCTAGTGAACTTGTTACCGTACTGAGATATTTTATTCTTATCAAATATTTCAGTCCTTGTTTCAACTGCTTTAATGGGTCTTGTAATTTTTCTAAGTCAAGCTAAAGAGACAGTCTAAGCACCAAAATAATGTAATTTTAACAAAATGATTGCCTGGCTTAGTTGCTGTCTCTGTAGCTTTGTAAATGAAAACAGTGCTATAACACTTTAGAGATCTCATGATTCTATATGAGACAGTTGGAGACTCATTGTTTTTATATGAATAGACACATCTGTATTTTTTTACAGTACATTAAAAGACTGACATAACATTTATTTTATTAAACAAAAAGGCCCCAAATCACCTGCTACAAGCCATATTATGTACAGTTGTGCAAACCCTTGGAGAATCGGTAATATATGTACCAGTTTTAAAGAAAACATGAGTGATCAGGCAAAACACATTTCTTTTATTTTTATGGGATTCACATTCAACTGTAGGTTATAACAGAATGGCACAATCATAAAACAAAACATGGCAACAAAGAAAAAAATGAAATGAACCCCTGTTCAAAAGTGTGCATACTGTTAGTTCTTAATACTGCGTATTGCCCCCTTTCAGCATCAATGACAGCATGCAGTCCTTTGTAACAGTTGTCTAGTAGGCCCATAATTCTTGCAGGTGGTATACCTGCCCATTTATCTTGGCAAAATGCCTCCAGGTCATTCAAAGTCTTTGGTTGTTTTGCATGAACCGCACATTTGAGATCTCCCTAGAGTGGCACGAGGATATTAAGGATCGGAGACTGTGATGGCCACTCCAGAATCTTCACCTTTTTTCTGCTGTAACCACTGGAGGGTAAACTTAGCCTTGTGCTTAGAGTCATTGTCATGCTGGAAAGTTCAAGAGCGTCTCAAGCGCAGCCTTCGTGCAGAAGAATGCAAATTGTCTGCCAGTATTTTCTGATACCATTCTGCATTCATCTTTCAATCAATTTTTACAAGATTCCCCATGCCTTTAGCGCTCACACATCCCCAAAATATCAGTGAGCCACCACCATGCTCCACAGGGGAAATTAAATTCTTTTGACTATAGGCCTTGTTGACCCCTCTCTAAACCTAGAACTTGAGGTTGTGACACTTGCAGCTCAAAAGCCTTATGCTGAGGTAGCATCTCTGGAACATTTTTCCCACCCTCCCTGGCCCACACCCCACCCGGCCCATGGTACTCACTACATTTATAGATAGTTAAAATCACCTGGTTTTCCACACAAACCAATCATGCCTATCATCTTCTCCTCGCTTGTAATACCTCCATTCCCTCGCCACAGACAAGTTAACCCTTTACTCCTCCACAATCTCCAATGGTCCTTGCTGCCCTTATAATTTCCTCACCTATAACAAAACACTACTTAACAATGTTACTAGTATTTTTCTGTCTTACCCTCACTTCTCTCATTAATAAAACCCTCCTTACCCTCCTCTCTCTGTTCACCCCATACACTATACTTGTATCTGTCCACCCTTTCCCCTCCAACTCCTTGTAAACCCTCAAAATACAGACATTCAACCAAAACATTTAAATCCCTTTCCTACCTTCTCTCACTTTCTATGCTTCTGCTCCTGGCAGTTGGCGATGTCTTTTCAAACCCTGGTCCCGCCTTTACCTACCTTGTGTCCACCCTAGGGACCTCTCCAATCTTATATCCATTCCATGTAACTCTCCGTTTAACCCCTCCTTCCATTCTGCCCTCTGGAATGCATGCTCTGTGTGCAACATAACTAAATCTACTTCCATCCATGACATATTCATCTCACGCTCCCTTAACTTACTTGCTTTAACTGAAACGTGTCTCTCTCCTTCTGACACAGCTACCCTTGCCTCATTGTCCTATGGTGGTCTACAGTTTACGCACAACCCAAGACAGTCTGACAGTAAAGGTGATGGTGTAGGGTTTCTCCTTTCACCTCACTGCTCCTTCAAACCTCTACCCACCCTACCTTCCCTCTCTTTCTCTTCTTTTGAAATTCACTAAATTTGCATATTCAAACCCATGTCTGCAAACAGTGCAGTTATTTATCAGCCCCCTGGTTCTCCTCTTCTCTTCCTTGACCATTTTGCTGCCTAGCTTCCATACTTCCTTTCAAGCAATATCCCATCTCTAATTGTCAGGGATTTCAACATTCCCATAAACCCACCCTTGTCCTCGGTAGCCTCAAAATGTATTTCAATCACCTCCTCCTTTTGCCTATCGCAATGGGCTAATTCTCCCACACATGTAGCTTGCAATACCCTGGATTTGATTTTTTCAAATGCTTAGTCTCCAATCTCTGTAATACTCCATTTTCTATTTCAGACCACCACCTCCTATCATTTGTTCTTGAGTGCCCCCTCACTTAATATCCTCAACCTAATCCCCCTCAACTCAGGAGGAATTTTAATTATCTTGATCTCCAGCAGCTGTCATTCTGAACTCTCATCTAGCCCTGCGCTCTCCTGTCCCTCTCTGGCTATCTCCTCATATAACGCTACCCTCAACTCTGCCCTAGACGCTACAGCCCCGCTCCAAGCACGCACCTCAACGAGGGCGCGCCTCCAACCGTAGCACACTAAGTCAACACGCTACCTGCAGAGATGCTCCCATTCAGCTGAATGCTGATGGAGGAAATCCTGCGCCTTGACAGACCTCCTCCATTATAAATTAATTTTGTCTTCATATAGCACAGACCTCAGCCTTGCTAAACAATCCTTCTTTTCATCTCTTGTTAGTGCATGCTCACGAAATCCTTGGCATCTCTTTAATACCTTCAACTCTCTCCTTTGCCCACCTCAAGCCACCCTTCAAACTGACCTTTCAGCAGATAGCCTTGCATGCTGCTTTACTGACTAGATTGAACAGGTAAGGAAAGAATCCCCCATCCCCTGCTCCTCCCTTTCACAACCACACATCGACTGTACCTTCCCTACCTTACAGGCCTTCTTCCGAGCTACAGCACTGGAGGTGGCTTCACTTCTCCTCTCGTCCCACCACCTGTCCACTTGATCCAGTACCTCCCCACCTTATCAGATCGCTCTCCCCTTGTCTTGTACCATCCTTAAAACACATCCTAAACTGCTCTCTTTCATCTGGTTTTGCCCCTGCTCCCCTTAAGCATTCTACTGTTGTACCCATCCTAAAAAAGCCATCCCTAGACCCGTCTTCCCTTTTCAACTATCGTCCCATATCACTGCTTCCTTTTTCCTCAAATCTTCCAGAAAGACTTGTCTTTACTCATTTGACTCTCTTCCTAAATTCTAACTCCCTCCACGATCCTCTCCACTCTACTGAGACTGCAAATTACAAATTACCTAATCGCAGCTAAATCTAAAGGTCACTTCTCCATACTAATTCTTCTTGACCTCTCTGCTGCCTTTGACACTGTTGATCATGGCCTCCTTCTCCTAACTCTTCAATCTCTTGGTATCTGTGACACAGCGCTCTCATCGTTCTCCTCCTATCTCTCCCAAAGTTTCTTCAGTGTCTCTTTTTCCAGTGACACCTCCTCTCCTCGTCCTGTCTTGGAATCCCTCAAGGTTCAGTTCTTGGTCCCATTTTGTTCTCTATACTGCTTCTCTTGGCAAACTCATTAGTTCATATGGATTCCACTACCACCTGTACGTCGATGACACCCACATATATCTCTCCTCCCCTGACCCCTCCCCTTCTGTCCTACAACATGTCACCAATTACCATGCTTCTATCTCTGATTGGATGTCCTCCCGCTTTCTGAAACTTAATCACTCTAAGACTGAGTTTCTTATTTTTCCTCCTCATAACACTGATCCTCCTCCTTTACTCTCCCTGCAGGTTAACGGTACCTGCCTCATCCCATCCTTTCAAGCTCACTGTCTTTGTGTCATTTGTGATCCTGGCCTCACCTTTGCACCTCATGTCCAGTCATTTGCTAAAACCTGTCCATTCCAACTTAAAAACATTGCCCGCATACGCCCCTTTCTTATGCAAGATGCTGCCAAGGAGCTTGTTCATGCTCTAGTAATCTCTCGCATGGATTACTTTAATTCCCTCCTAATTGGTCTCCCAAGAAGCCATACTGCTCCCCTACAATCTGTGGTGAATGCTGCTGCCAGGCTGATCTTTCTCTCCTGTCGCTCCTCTTACACCTCACCCCTCTGTCAATCCTTACACTGGCTTCCTGTACCCTACATGTGTCAATTTAAAATACTAACCCTTACCTATAAAGCTCTAACCAACTCTAACCCATCTTTTCAGGATTGCTTATGGCCTCCAAGAATAACTTCTATCTCTCAGACATCCCTCTTGCTCTCTCCTGATGGGCCACACTCCACTCTCACCTCCAGTTCTGCTACTTTCCCACAATGTCTATTTGATGTCTCCCTCAATACCCTTTCTATTGTGTTTTTATATCCCACCTCCTCTAGACTGTAAGCTTGTTTGAGCAGGGTCCTCAACTACCTATTGTTGCTGTTACAATTGGTTATTGTCTCATTTGGTAAATTCCCCTCTAATAATAATAAATCTCTATTTTGGTCTTGTCACTGCAGATTACAGTGTGCCAGAATCTGTAAGGCATGTTAAGGTGTTGTCGTCATATTGTAACTAGGCTTTTTTGTGGCATTGGCGCAGTTGAGGCTTCTTTCTGGCAACTCGACAATGCAGCTTATTTTTGTTTAAGTATCATCGTATTGTGCTCCTTTAAAAAAAAAAAAAAAAAACACGGTCTTTTGCCAGTGCAGCCTAAATTTATCCTAAGGTTACCTATGGGTTTTTCTTGGTCTGCCTGACCTTGGCTTGGTACCCAAATTTTCCAATTCTTAATAGGTGATTGAACAGTACGGGCTGGCATTTTCAAGGCTTTGGATATCTTTTTATATCCTCTAAATTTCCATTACATCGTTACGCAGGTCTTTTGACAGTTCTTTTCTGCTCTCCGTTGCTCAGTATCTAGTCTGCTCAATGCATCCACGTGAGAGCTAACAAACTCATTGACTATTTTTATACAGACAATTGCAATTTAAAAAGTCACAGGTGTGGGAAATTACCCTTTAATTGTCATTTTAACCTGTGTGTTACCTTTAACCTGTGTGTTTCTGTAAGAAGGCCAAACATTCATAGGTATGTAAACTTGATCAGGGCAATTTGGGGGATTTCTGTTATCATTATGATTTAAAAAGGAGCCAAACATCTATGTGATAATAAATGGCTTCATATGATCACTATCCTTCAATAAAATAAATTTTGCATGATCAGTCATATTTTCAAAATCAGTGCCATAATTTTCACAATTTCTGCCAGAGTATGCAAACTTTTGAGCGCAACTGTACAGCAAAACTTCTCAGAAAACTAAAACTTAATTCAGAATTTATAGATCTGCATTATTATCCTGGTTCTTTCACATGACTATTATGGTCTATTATACTCATTTTGCTGCTATACGTATGTGGCTCAGCTGTAGCATGTTAAAAATCCACTTCAAAATAAATGGTCCAGAGGAAAAACGTTTCACAAGATGTATAAGCCTTCAAGTGACCATCTGGATAAATTAGCTCATTCTTCAGTTAAAGTATTTAAGAATCTTGATTATCTCCTGTTGTGCAGCTAGTTATTTAGTTTAGTGCTGAGCTTATATTTAGAAATGAACAAACAAGTTTTTGCAGATGTTCCTGCCTAGAAACAGGTTGAGTGTTTGTTTAAATATATACTTTGTTTTTATACTTTGTTTTTATATTTACAGTAATCAGATGCATGGACACATACAAATATGCTCATAGGGAAATATATATATATATATATATATATATATATATATATATATATATATATATATATATATATGTGTGTGTATATATATATATATATATTAGAAGGATTAAAACATTTAAGAATCTGTACATGTCACTGTTGAATATATGCATCCCTATGACAACATGTTAAATGATCGGTACTATTGCAAATGAGGTTGGATAGAACAATGGTGCCCAAAAGGTAGATCCCCCAGATGTTGTAGAACTACAACTTTCTTAGATTGCAATGTATTAGACATGTACAGACTTATGCACTAAATTCAAAGTTAAGGTTATAATAGCCAAAATGTACGAGTTCTCTAAGTCAGCTATATCTTTCGTTCGGCTACTCTGTCCTTAAATTTGAGATTCACTTAGTGACTAGCCCTGATAGATTACCTTCAAACAGAAATACCACTTCATCACCAGTTATTTCTAGTCGTGAGTCATGCTGATAGAGTATATTACATTAGATTTGTTGGATTGGGTTAGATAGGCAGATAAGGTATAAAGTGTGCAGACGCAATGAATAATGAAACGTATTGCTATAGTACAAACATTTTCAGAAATAAGTTTATTACGGTTTATACAATAACATTAAGAGCAATACCACCTTGCAAATTAAGCAAGGAGTAATTGACAGAAATAAAATATATATAATGATACATTTATTACAGATTGAAGTTTGACAAATTAGTTCAGAAAAAAAACAAAATCTCAATTGGAGTTCTGTACCCATAACATATGGTCCCAGTATTTTATGAGAATAAAAAGCATTACAAAACACTTGGAGGCCTGAATTAAAATGTGATTAGCTAAATTGTTTATTCACATTTTTTTTTAACTACATTGAACATTAATAATGTTTACAAATCAATACATAAACTCAAACTGACAGATTCTAGTGTGTAGCTGTGACCTCGTTCATATACATTCTGATTAGCAGACTTGGGGAAAATTTTATATTGAATAGAATTATTCTCTAAAGGTTTATTGCATATACAATACACTGGAATGAGTGTGTGTGTTCAGTCTACTATTTTGTTAGCATATTGGAGCAGTTATATTATGTGCAGTATATTATAAATACAATAATAGTTTATTTCTTAAGGTTACGCAAGCCATTTGGTATAGTCACACATTCATGCACATATTCAGTTTATAAACTATGTGATCAAAGTTTGAGTAATGGTTGCATCTTGTCCGATACATTGAGAAAATATAAAATTTCTACAGATGTTAATGTGTTCAGTGGAATGGAACAACCCCTACTAGCAATGTAATTTGATTAACATAAATAAAAAATAAAATCATAACCACTGCAACCGTGCTTAATGTGTATACATAAAAAAATTGAAATAAGCATCTGGCAATCAGCAGGGGATTACAAAAAGTACAAAGTGAATAAAATAATAATAATAAAAATGCATTGCGTTTCATTTATGTAAAGTAACGTCAATACTACTGTCTTTCTTAAGTAGGCTCTGGGATTATGAAAAATGAATATTTAAGTCATCTGAACGTGAAAAAATACATTTTGTTTTCATATCTCGTTCAAACAAAAACATATACATTTTTAATATGAAAGCTAGAACTACAAGAGAAAAAAAATCTATGAAATGCTTGTTACTTTGACTCAAATATAAATGTGACCACAATTAATTAATGCTGAAATCAAGAACTTTTTGTAATTTTTATTAATTATTTTGCCTAATTAAAGTGCCCCTAGGAAAAAAAAAATGTAAGGGTATATTTTGATGTCTAGAAGGCTGATTGCTCAATCATCTATCTACAAATTGTACTATTATTTGGTGATATCTATGTTTCAATGTTTGAAATACAAACATAAAAGAGTCAATGTACAAGTTGCCTGAAACCTCCACCCCCTCACAAAAATAGGGTAATGCATAAAATGAGTTGCCCTCGATTTTATAACAGCGTCCATGGTTATATGAATGTTTGTATCTAGCCACCACTAGAATAATTAAAGTTCTGGTAGAATTATGGAATACTCGTGTTTGGGACAATTATGCCAACATAAGTTGTTCAGAAGTTGATTAGATCAAATAAAAACAGACAATTGGGTCCTGTTGGTTTCAAAGACAACCACCAATCAAATCCAACAAACTTTACCGACTGAAGATAAAAACAACGCATAAGACTTAAATTATGAAATCTACATCCTGCCTATATTCATGCATTCATCAAATTAGATCACAAGAATCAGGAGAGAAGATTATAAGAAAGAAAGGAGAGAAGGCAGGAAAGAGCATGTGAAGAATAACGAAAGGAGTAACTCACAGCAAATATGCACATAGCACCTTATTATTATATACACACATTTACATGTATACACATTCCCTGATAAGCAATTTTTTTTTACATTGAAAGAAAACCACAATGTAGTTAGAATGTTAGCGATATTTCTGAATAAATGTCACATTTAACGTAAAACGCTGTTTGATTTACGATATCTGTAATAGATTGTGTAGCAAGCTTGAAATATAGGTTGAAATATATATATTAATTGCAGAGTTGGTTATTTTGCAATCATAAGCTTAGTGCAAACCTGCTTACTTTTATATTATTTAATGTTATATCTCCCAGAAACAGCCACTTATAGAGCCTTCGTACTTAAAAAAAAAAAAAAAAAAAAGTACTTGATATGTGGCTGAAAAGTAAACATATAGGCAGTTAACACGTGACACCTATTTACTGAGCAGGGTAGCATGTTGAGATAAATGTACAAGATGTCTGACATCCGATGTCTTGACTGAAAAACACACATCGCTAATATTTAATAAAGAAAGTTTGTTAGGCACAAGATGTGTCTCTATTTCTTCTATAGTCAATGAGATATAATTTATTGCAATAGTATGCCTAACTAAACAATTAATTGGTGTGTGTCTCGGCTGCCGTTTCAATCCAAATGATATAATTTATTATGTTTGTCTGCTTAGCTAAACACTTGATTTGCATGTGTATAAAGTCCTGCTGCAACTCGGCAGGTATAATTTATTGCAATAATCTATTTAACTTAATAATTACAAGTTATCTGTCCTGGTTAATGGTATATTCTGGAATTGTTCCTGTGTTTGCTTTGCAGACGCTGCAATTCATTTTGTATGTATGTGTTTCTGTTGTTTATTTAGGATTTTTTTTTATAGCTATGTGGCCATTCGGCTGTTAGCATTAACTTCACACATTGTCAGAAATAAAATACTGCCGATGGTGAAAATACAACTATGATGTAACACTCATCTATTCACTGACACTCGCAAACGCATTTTACCATGTTGTAAAATCTGCCGACATTTGTAATGCTTTCTTCTCATAAAACACTAAAACTTTGATTCTAATATAAGAGATAAATGAATAAGTAAACAGTGCGTGGCAGACACTTTAGAACAAATGTCCAAATTCTGGTGCCTGTACTAGAAGGTCTAGTTTTTCGTACACCTGGATACAAGGAAATAGTCAAATTAAAAAAATGTCCTAGGCACTCGGCAACAAATCCTGGTGGTTTATTGAGTCACAAAAGTGAAAGGGCAACGTTTTGATACAGAGTTGAGAAATACGCATACACGTGTCAAAACATTGCCCTTACACTTTGATGAATTAATAAAACGGCTCAATTTTTGATGAGTGCTGAGGACCTTTATTTTTTTTGTCTATCGAATAGATAAGTCTCCTCATGGATGTCACTGGGAGCACTGCAATTCAGGTAGCAGAGTTATGTTTATCACCTGTAATAGATTGAAGCCTTCTGGAAGGAATTAATAACACCTACCGGCAGAATTAATAACACATTACATCCCTGCACTAGTCTTAATCCTGTTAAAATGTTCAACCTAATGTCACAAAGATTTCACCTCACCCCAGTGTGTTTAAAGCTGCTCTACATGTTCCAATAAGTCTATTCTTTAAGACTAACAAAACAGTTAGCCATAAAACCATGCGTGCTTACCAGTGACAGAAATTCAGCATATTGACAATAGCAATGTTGCGAGAAAAACAATATCACGTAACATACACAATTATACACATTTTACACAATTACTGCAAGCACTGTCTTCTCAACTGTTTGTTTGTCAAACCCCCCCATCCACAACAAGTTGGTGAAAGTATATGGTGGGTCCCCCCTTTTGTTCCCAAAGCAAAACAAGAGTCATGGGGACTAGTGACGTGCGCACTTACTGCACTTTTTTTCTGTAATTTGGGTGGGCCTCACAAGGCATTTGACTGGAGTATATCACATTAGATATTACAAGAGTTATAGCTTCTGATAGATATAAAGAGTTATTTTTTTTAATCCTACCGTCATACACACTTATGTTATTTTGTTAAATAGATATAGATGAGTGTTGGTTCCTCCTCTATATTCTAGTAGTAGAAAAACAAAAGTGTCTCAAAGAAAATATATCAAACACATATAATAGCAACAAAAATACAGGTTATATTTGGAATATTCAGGTATATTATTTTGTACCTGAACGAATATTATTGCTTCCCCTGAACCATATAACTTATGGAAACATTTACAGAATGATTGACTAAAGTAAGAATACAAGGTGAATTCATAGTGAATTTGAAAGTCAGCCGGGCTTTAAAATTTAAATTTGTCAATTCCCATTACATTATGGTTAAAGGCTTTTAACTCTCTTCACAAAGTGCACTAATCACCTGGAAATGTATTATAAATGAATGTTAAGATGGTATTTTCCATCTTCCCGCTTCCATAAGATATACCCTAATACTACTTCAAAATGCTGGAGATGTAAAAATATTCTGAATACTCTTTTTCATATTTGGTAGCTTTGCCCCCTAATAAAGCCTTATTGGTCCCAAGTGCTCCATCTGATGCAGGCAGTGGAAGAGATCCAGGCACCCCTTTCCCCCCCCAAACACTTTGATGTATTTGGTAGATTGGGTTAACAACAGCAGAACGTAAAACACAATGACCACTTACTTGTCACCCTATTGCCTGTAACTTTTTGGGATATGTAGAAGAGAAACCACTGAGGGTATAAGGGAGAGTGGAATGGAAGAGAACAGGTCAATTGATGGATGTTATGAGGGGAAAGACCACTATTTTAGTAGCCCAATATTTGATTTCCTGTTATCCTTCACCTGATGGATCCCTATGATGGTTCCATGAGAACACCTATGTCTGAAATAATGAGTAATGAGTCTGAGTAATATCTGATGTCTGACTCACACCGTTCACCTTTGTTTTATCTCTCTTTTTTTGTAGTTGTACTATTTGTTTTTTGTTTGTTTATTAATTTGGTTATATGTGTCTATGGTTGGTTGTTTAATATGAATTCCATCAGGTTGGATTAAAGACACCGCAGTTCACCGCAGCCACTGAAGGAGCGGTTCCAATATATGCTCATCAGGTTAATGGCTTCAGACTTAATCTTGAATACTGGGATGTGAGGGTATGTCATAGTATCTGTGTGAACTATAGATCATTGTAGTGGTCCTGGCCACCTGTATTCGTAACATAGTATCTGTGTCAACTGTCGATCATTGCAGTGGTCCTGGCCACCTGCATTGTACAGTCAATGAAACAATCTGATCTTAATGTATATTTGTATTTGTCTTAAAACAAAACTAAATAAATCTCAAGATTAAAAAAAAAAAAAAAAGTTACAATCACTTAATTAAGCGCAATTGAATTCTTACCTTTATAAATAACCCACTTATTGAATACAGTAAAAAAATATGTAAAACAAGCTAAGTTAACTTTTTATTATATAGATCATTTTTGTTACACATAGTATACTTTATATTTTTTATTTATATATATATGCTAGATTCTTCAGTTTGGCACACCAAGGGTTGTTGTTACAAATTCAGATGTACTGTATTGTAATATCTATATTTTAAATATTTAAAAAACAAAACAAAAAAACTTGTTTTAAGTTATCACATGTTTTGAAAAGAAAATATTTATTTGGACATTTATTTTGGTTTCCACATTGGAAGCAAGCATTTTCTATTTATATATATATATATTTTTTTTTTATAGTTTTGAGCCATCGCAAATCTTTAGGTTTAATATCAGGATTTGGGACCTAAAGTTAAATTCCTTTCAGTGCCCTTACACCAATGTTATTATTTTAATCATTATATGAACTATAAACTCATAAAATTAATCTTTTACTGGTTAAATTTAATTACATGAACATCAATATTTTTTGTATTTTTTTTTTTAAAGTTTGGTTAGTTATGTTATGTTATTCATTAAACCTAGTAAAGCTACCTAGAGTGATGTGTATGCTTACAATGTTATGACTTAAAACGTCTTTGAATATGCAAATAAAGGAAAAGGACTTATTCTTTCTTTGTCATTGTAACTCCAACAAAGGATAATGGTCTCCAAACAGAGACGCAGGTAATCCATAGCAACGTAAACACAGCTTTATGCATACTTAAACATTAACAAACACTGGTCTTGCCAGACATTCCATTTTTTTTTTTAAATTGCCCACACAAACCAAATGATGTTAATCCTATCTCATCTCTCGGATTTGGGGTATACAAATTAGATTGGTGTTGGCAAGACCGGAACATGACATTTATTATTCATGCAGTTGTATTACATTAGACAATCCTAAAGTCATTGAACTATTGTTTTATCAATGTTACCTTGAAATGATTTTACTTTAAAACGAGCTACGCTCAATACAACATAATGTATACAATTATTAGATTGAATTACTTGTTTGTAATACACATATATTAACTAAGTTTTGATTTATTTTGCAAAACTTGAAATGTATAAATTACTAGAAGTATGGGAAAATGAAGCAGTTGTTGTATATTTTCAGAATAAAAAGCAAGCACTTAATTCATATTCAGATATGAATTGTCACAATGAGAATTGTAAAATAAATTAATTGGATAGTATAAGAATAGACAAGGAAAAGCAGACATAATGAAAGACGAGGTCCCACACAAGCATACCTCTCAATATTTCAAAGGGACAAAGAGAAGCACTTTCATTTTAGAGGTGTGAGTGGTGGTGCGCTTAGGAGTCTGGTTGTTCTGAAAAATGTAGGGGACTTTTTAATAATAATTTATTAATAATAATGTATTAGCTGCATACATATTAATGTATGCAATTAAAAGGTAATTTATGTAAAATGCAATGCAAGAATTATGTATATTGTTTACATAGACTAATTTTCTGAAACACATCTTCTGAAGTTTAAAGACACATTACTGGGAGTATTATTGCTGTGGAGCTCTGTTATACATTCAGAAACACTGATAAAATGGAGCTCATAGAAAAGAGGAACATTATGATAGAAAAGAGGGACCAAGGGTGTTTGTCCCAATATCCTCCTAAATGGAGACATAGATCAAGGGGCGGAACACAAGTTAAAAATATTCCCCAAGAGACAGCAGCCAGGTATCCATGAGTACCTATATTTTAGAAGAATGTATGTTTGCTCCAAACCAAGCAAGCTCTCCTCCCTGTTCTTGAGTCAAGTGTGAAACTGTATTCACAGTAGAACAGAGAAAGTAAAAACCCTGCAATGTCAGAGTATTTTGTGTCTGATTTGGAGATCAGAAACTCTTCCTCAACCTTTCGAGCATCTTCAATGCAATAAGGAGATGAGCATTTGCCTCCTGCAGGCACAGGCTGTTCTCTGTACTTAGTGATGCAAGTATTAGGCTTTTTTTTATTTATTTTAAATGGGGAAATATGCCAGAGCAGAATAAAACATAGTTTCCTGCATAGCACTGCTTCATTCACACATAGGAGCCTGCATGAGTCATGAACTCATAGGGCAGGAGACCACACAAGGGAATATTTGACAGCAAAGAATAGGACAAGTGGGATGACATAGTTGGGGAGTGAGAGTTGAATAAGAAGTTAGGGGTGGACAGTTGTATTAGGGTTCCTATGTGTGAATCCTGCACTGCATACTCTACTTTCTCATGTGTTAGTGAATTAAATAATACTTGGCACAAAATTAAATGAGCTGCTACTTACTAATTTTAGCCCAAGTCCAGCCTCAGAAAGTAAGAAAGAGCAAATTTATTTTAGGGAGAGGAGGTGGAAAAAGGGTTCACAGTAACAAAGGAAAGGTTTAACATTTTGGAAAGAAGAAGTGGTATAGGAAACAGAACTGATGTGGAACAGTGACGAATTGAAATGGTTTTAGAGAAAAGAGGAAACTCGGGGAGAAGGGGCAGAGAGAGTGACGGTGAAAAGGAGAAGGGCAAGTGATAAAATGAGCCATTCTACATTCACACATACACAAACACTTCATGCTACTACGTATACAGTAAACTGACTATGCACACTTGTGCATTACCAAATACAGACACTCCATACAAATACATTCCAACATTCACAGCGCAGTATGTGGGTCGTATTGCTAGAGAACTGTTATGCTCTCACATGCAATGAAAATGACATTACAGATCACCAAAGCAATACAACATATGTAATCTGCCAGATCCTCCACTAATCCCACGAACTATGAAAGCTGAAATTGGCCTTGTCGATACATAACAATCAAGAATTAAAAAATAAATAAAAAGGGACACTTTAGCTATGTCTACTCTCTAAAGTGATTATAGTGCCTGGTGTACCCAGTTACCATCCCTCCGATCCTTGTTGAACTTGTTTTCAAAGGTTTTCTAAACAAGAGTCCACAGAAGCCCATACCCTCTGTGTTGCTTGAGCTAATGAGGATATATTAGCCTAAGCCACAATGGGCAGCTAGCTGCTCTCATTCCACCAGTAACAAATTCATACGGGTAGAGAAGAGCGTAATTCCTGCACCAGGGGACTCCATAAGGGTTATTCACTAAAGTCTGAATGGCCCCGTACTGAACAGGGCCAATACATCCAATGATGTACGGAGCTATTTGGAAAGCAAAATATGGACATTGATCATACTATTCAACAAATCCTGAATTAGTTCTGGATTTCAGCAGGACTAAATGCCACCATGACTTCTGATGGTAAGTATTTTTATTTTATTTTAAAGGTATTAGTTTAATAGCACCCCTTCATCATTATTAGAGTAAAGAGGTAGGTACAGTTAATTTAATTAAAAAGCAGTGGCTAGGGGCTCGGAGACCCTTAGTCATCTCGGGGAGTGAACCATGCCACTAATATGGGGGTGGTCAGTGACATGCCCACCCCCACTTGTATAATTATTTAGAGCCCTCACTCATGATACATGGGTTATGGGACACTAGGATTGCTCTTGAATATTATGATTAAGACCCCCAGCCACCATGGTGATGCTAGTGTGGGGCATGGTGTGTGAACATTAGGTCCACCCAATATATTAAAAGTGCCCCCAGCCACACCAAGGGTTATTTAACCATTTGCTATCTGGCTTCATATACTGCCAGCATTCAAATAGTACTTAAAATGATTGCCTGCTTGCCAAAGGCAAGTGAACAATATTTTTTAAATTTACATCCTGCCTGATTTGTTCACGAATATTGGTTAGTAAATCTAGACTTTGTATAGGGTTCAGATTTCAAAAGCACTGATTTTAATTCAGACACTGAATGCATCTGGGTGATAGTTTCAGATTTGCTTGGACTGATCAAATTCTGACTGTATTTAGCTTTAGTAAATATGATAATTGGCATTGAGATAGGAATTTGGCAATTTTCACTGGACTTCACTGGATCCATCTGTGACTAACACAAGAGGTATTATAATAAATGCAATGAGATGAAATGGTAAAAGTGTTCTGTTAAGTCTGCAATCAAAGAAAAGACGTTTCAGACTTGTGACATTATTTCATAGAGTAGGGGATAATGTTTAGCTAAAAGTAAATATGCAACACAATGATTACATGAAACGTATAAGATCCAGAATTAAAAAAATGGTTTTAAAAAAAACCTTGGTCCATTCACTCAATAGTAACCCCTGTGGCAATTCATAAAAGGTAAATTCACTTATTTCAAGGGAATTAGTGCTTCTATTCGGTTGACATTTGGTTGTCCATTGAAATCAGCAGAGCTTCTTCATAACTTGACTATTCTCAGAATTCCGTTAATTTAGTTGACTCTATTCCATTGATATGGACAAAGCAATGTGCACCTTTAACTCTAAGTCCATTCTAAACCTAAGTCACCATGATGCACATAATAAGCACAAAGTTCCTTAAACATACTATGACATTTCATCCCCTTAAAACCGACTCTTTCTTTGTGACGTCTTTTTTTATTTTTTCTTGTAGCATGGAAATTTGTTGCAATTTAGTTATGATCATTTTAAGCCAATCTCACTGTAGCAATATGATCCATTTTACAATAGCAGGGATCCATTTCTCTCAATTTTGTTAGAAATTGGTTCATAGTGAATACATTGGATTTTATCAACGGAATATTAGAGAATTGAAGTGAATGAAAGTAGCTGAATATTATGTGTTCCAGTTGCATAGCTAAGCTGCTGCTGCTTATTTGTGTGTATAATTTTCTAGAACTGAAACATAACTGTGTGGGTTTAATCAGCAATGCAGGTAAAGGGCAACAGCTTAAACAAATATAAATTGAATGGGCAAGATTTGTAGAGCCCCTTATGCAGTGATGACTAACCTTGACATCAGAAATTGTTTCTGGACTACATTTTCCATGATGCTCATCTAGCTCAGAGGTAGGCCTAGGTCAGAGGTAGGCAACCTTTGGCACTCCAGATGTTGTGGACTACATCCCCCACAATTATCTTACACCCATATTGCTAGCAAAGCATCATAGGTGGTGTAGTATGAAAAACATCTGGAGTGCCAAAGGTTGCCTATGCCTGCTCTAGGTCAAGGTTAGCCATCACTGCCCTTATGTATTAATTGGTTGACAAAGCTTTGTTTCCACTTCATCAGAAAATGTAGAGACAGAGCTGATGTCAGTTTGATGTATATTTGGACAGTCCACTAGAATAATGCTGTTGTAAATTTCTTTTTGGGGGGGTCCTGAGGACCCCATTTACATTTATTTGGTATTATGATTTTTTTTTCTTTAATGGAAAGCATCATCTCTCTTATTAATGGCTGAGTATGTCAATTAAATGTTCAGCATGCAGAATTTATTAGACCGCACAGAGAAAAAATTGGTTGGTCCAAGTTGATTAATCCAAAAACAAATTGGGTTTTCTTTTGGCCCTACTTTAATAGTTGGCTAGTCTTCACAGTAAGGTGGAAATGCGTGGCAATCATCCTGCAATGATTAAGTATGGTTGCCACCTTTGTGTTGCCCTTGGGAATTTAAGTTTCCACACTCTTCACAGTCCTCTCTCCATTAATCTGTGGTGATGTGCATTGACTGACCTACTGCCTTAACCAGCTCCTTCTTCAATTCTACCCCACAAGAACCGTACAATGCTAAAAATGGATTGTGAGAAAATGACATATTGCAGAGCAGTGGCCTGTGTTCAAAGGGTTACCTTTTATCATGGAAGAAGATCCTCCTACAGTGACCAATTGGATAATTAGGTGGGTAGTTTTGATTGTTGTGAGCCTGCTGTTTTGAAATGCCCCTTTTTCCCATCAGTCATCTTTTTTTCCACCTCTTGGATTTGAGATTATATGCCACATCGTCCATCATGACAACCCAACTGCTTATTCCCTCTTTTCCCCCCACACCCGAAAAAAATATTTGTGTTTATTCTCCATTTTTCCTGGCACAGAATTCCAAATCAAGAAACAAATTGGACAGCTCATCCATGACCCATTTATTTTGTTTCCTGATACAAATCGCTAATTGCCCAAAACTCACGAGTCAATTAATTTGAACGGAATGCTCAAGTAATGTATTTTACCAGTATTTTTAGGTAACTATGGACGAAGAAGTAGGGAGCAAAGCCAGTAGCCTAACTGTGCAGACATGGCTATGCCAAGCAGTGAAATGTAGCAAATACTTACCCCATTGACTCCAAAAGCAGGGGAAAACATCTCTCCGATAATTGGTCACAAAAATAAGAAGTACAAACCTCAAAAGCCTCCAGCGACCGCAAATATTGTGGAATTGCTCTGGAGGCTGCAGAACCTGCAGAGGCCTGTTATGGCTTCTCCCTCTGATAGGCCTTTCTGAACGTACAGTGAAGCTTCCCTGGTTGAAATGGGGGTAAAAGACAAGCAAACACTAAGGTGGCACAACCCCCTCCCTACCACAACTGCCAAATGTAATGTAGAGCATGCTGAGAGGCCTCCTGGATGAGCTCCGACACAACATTGTGGCCAACATAGGCCAATTTCAAGAGGAGATCATAGTGGTGCACATACATCTCCATGATACGGAACTTAAAACAGCGGTGCATGAAGTACTAGTTATCAGCTTGGAATACAAACTACAGGCACTCCAGCGTGATCAGGCTCGGGCCTAAGATTGCATGGCAGCTATGGAGGACAGGAGATGATGGAAAAACTTGTGCACGGCCTAGCAGAAACAATGGAGGCTTCTGAAATTCCACACTTTGTGAATCTCTTTTCTGCCAAATAGGCTAAAGTTATGCTGTTGGATGACTGCTACAGAATACCAGCATCATCAACAACCACTGTGGGGGCTAACAGCACCCAGAATAGGCAAATGCAATTGACTTTTATGGCTGCTGTTCATAACAAGTCACCATACAGGCCTGAAGACAACTCCTTAACGTTCTACTCCGATCTGTCCAAGGATATCATGGACTGGCGGAGATACTTGCAATCCCTAACCATGGAACTAGCCACCCACAAACCCCACAAAGTGTCAATGCTTAATTATCCCTGGAGACTCAATGACTTTGAAAGTTAATGAGGCCCCAAACACCACCAGCACCCTTCAGAAACTTGAGCTGATGACTGATGTTGTGGAACCATGTCTTCCACCGAACCCACTACCACAGAGTTCCTGGAACCCTGATTGTGTTTGGCCATTTGTTTCTGCTATGCAGAGGTGGAATCCTGCAACTGCAGTGATACCCTGAGAGACCAGATTGCTATCTTCACTGTCTCTCATTTTTATTTTATTAAGTTTATTACTTGTACTTTACTTTATTACTTATTACTTTATTACATCTAGGGACAAATGACTTGGCTCGCAATTAGGTTTCAGAGGTTAAGGAAGTTATTAGTGTTTTTGCCAATGATATGCGGCAGGTTGCTTCCACACTGTCATTCTCTGAAGTTCTGCCTGTGCATAACACTCAGAACGACAGGCGGATGCGTATTAGGGACTTTAATTTTTGGCTTGGTGAATGGTGTCGGGAGCAAGGATTTGGCTTTATTTCTCATGGTAGCTCTGTTTGGAATGGAAATAACCTGTACAAAAAAGATGGTTTGCATCATTCTCAAAAGGGAACACATGTTCTCAGTGAGCAGTTCAGAGGTTTTGCTAGGATGTATTTAAACTGGGGGGGGGAAGGGGGGGGGCAAAAGGGTGATAAAACATCAATCCAATTGTCCCCCAAAACAAGGACAGAAGGTGCCTGTAGCAAGTGTGTTAAAAAATTATAAGCTTAGAGTCATGTCTACAAATGCTCGCAGTTTAGGGAATAAGATCCATGAACTTGTGGCAATAATGGCAACTGATAGTGTAGATTTAGTCGCTGTTACTGAGACATGGTATAATGAGAAAAATGACTGGGACATAGCCATAACAGTGTACTCTTTATATAGAAAAGACAGGGAAGGAAAGAAAAGGGGAGGGGTGGCCCTGTATGTGAAGGATAGCATAAAATCTAGCCTAATAAAAGTTAGTGAGGCGAACATAGAGTCCGTTTGGGTTACGTTAGAATTTGGTAATCACACAGTAACTTGTGTAGGTGTGATTTATAGGCCCCCAGGACAAATTGAAGAGTTAGATAATCTACTAGTTGAGGAAATAGCTAAAATTACAATGAAGGGGGAAGTTATCATCATGGGTGACTTTAATCTTCCTGATGTAAATTGGAAAACAAAAATAGCTGCTTGTGCCAGGAGCACACATATTCTAAACTCCCTACTGGGATTGTCTCTAAAACAAGTTGTTGAGGAGCCAACTCGTAAAGAGGCCATACTAGATGTAGTGTTAACAAATGGAGATTTGGTATCAGATATTACTGTAGGTGAAAGTTTAGGATCCAGTGATCATTAGTCAGTGTGGTTTAATATAAGAACAGTGACTGAGTCACACCACACAAAAACAAAAGTTTTAGACTTTAGAAAAACAGACTTTTCTAAAATTAGAATATGTGTAGAGGAGTCATTATCAAACTGGAGCAATTTAAATGGAGTCCAAGAGAAATGGGATTATTTAAAAGTTGCACTACTGAAGGCAACAGAAAATTGCATTAGGCTTGCCATTAAAAGCAAAAAATTCAAGAAACCACTGTGGTACTCCGCAGATGTGGCCAAAATAGTTAAAAACTAAAAGTTAGCATTTAGTAATTATAAAAAAACCCAGAGTGAGGAAGACAAAATGATCTATAAGATTAGGCAGAAAGAGGCTAAGCAAGTTATAAGAGCTTCCAAATCACACACAGAAGAGAAAATAGCACAGTCAGTAAAAAAGGGGGACAAAACATTTTTTAGATACATAAATGAGAAAAGAAAAGTAAAACAAGGATTAGTTAGATTAAAAACAAAAGAAGGAAGGTATGTAGAAGAGGATAAAGGTCTAGCTGACTGCCTCAATGAATATTTTTGTTCGGTATTTACAGATGAAAATGAAGGAAAGGGACCTCAGTTAAGAAAAAGGATAAATTAGTCATTTATTACACGTGAGTTTACAGAGGAAGAGGTTCTATTTCAACTGTCAAAAGTAAAGACAAATAAGTCAATGGGACCTGATGGAATACACCCAAAGCTATTAAAAGAGCTTAGTGGTGTATTAGCAAAACCATTAACAGATTTATTTAAACAATCATTGTTAACAGGAGTAGTCCCAGAAGATTGGAAGTTAGCGAATGTTGTGCCCATTTACAAGAAAGGTAATAGGGAGGAGTCGGGCAACTATAGGCCAGTAAGCCTTACTTCAGTAGTGGGGAAAGTGATGGAAACCATGTTAAAGGATAGGATTGTTGAACATCTAAAAACACATGGATTTCAAGATCAGAGACAACATGGGTTTACTTCAGGGAGATCATGCCAAACTAATCTTATTGATTTTTTTGATTGGGTAACTAAAATTATAGATCAGGGTGGTGCAGTAGACATTGCTTACCTAGATTTCAGTAAGGCTTTTGACACTGTTGCACATAGAAGGCTTATCAATAAACTGCAATCTTTAAGTTTGGATTCAAATATTGTTGAATGTGTAAGGCAGTGGCTGAGTGACAGGCAACAGAGGGTTGTAGTCAATGGAATATATTCGAAGCTTGGACATGTCACCAGTGGGGTACCTCAGGGATGTGTACTTGGACCCATTCTCTTTAATATTTTTATTAGTGATATTGCAGAAGGTCTTGATAGTAAGGTATGTCTTTTTGCTGATGATACTAAGATATGTAACAGGGTTGATGTTCCAGGACGGATAAGCCAAATGGCAAATGATTTAGGGAAACTAGAAAAATGATCATAATTGTGGAAACTGACATTTAATGTGGATAAGTGCAAGATAATGCATCTTGGACGTAAAAACCCAAGGGCAGAGTACAGAATATTTGATAGAGTCCTAACCTCAACATCTGAGGAAAGGGATTTAGGGGTGATTATTTCTGATGACTTAAAAGGTAGGCAGACAATGTAATAGAGCAGCAGGAAATGCTAGCAGAATGCTTGGTTGTATAGGGAGAGGTATTAGCAGTAGAAAGAGGGAAGTGCTCATGCCATTGTACAGAAGACTGGTGAGACCTCACTTGGAGTATTGTACACAGTACTGGAGACCGTATCTTCAGAAGGATATTGATACCTTAGAGAGGGTTCAGAGAAGGGCTACTAAACTGGTTCATGGATTGCGGGATAAAACTTACCAGGAAAGGTTAAAGGATCTTAACATGTATAGCTTGGAGGAAAGACGAGACAGGGGGGATATGATAGAAACATTTAAATATATAAAGGGAATCAACACAGTAAAGGAGGAGACTATATTTAAAAGAAGAAAAACTACCACAACAAGAGGACATGGTCTTAAATTAGAGGGACAAAGGTTTAAAAATAATATCAGGAAGTATTACTTTACTGAGAGGGTAGTGGATGCATGGAATAGCCTTCCAGCTGAAGTGGTAGAGGTTAACACAGTAAAGGAGTTTAAGCATGCGTGGGATAGGCATAAGGCTATCCTAACTATAAGATAAGGCCAGGGACTAATGAAAGTATTTAGAAAATTGGGCAGACTAGATGGGCCGAATGGTTCTTATCTGCCGTCACATTCTATGTTAATTTATGGTACTTCATGGCACGATACATTGAGTGTTCTTAAATATCCACTCATTAGTACTGCTCGGTCTGTACCTGCAGGCACATCGGTTCACCTTTATTATCCTTCCCCCTCATCCACTGATCCTTGACATTGAATCATTCAAATAGATTTCTACTTTGCAGTATAGTTTATTTGCATATAAATACTGACATACAGGGGCAGAACGGATACACCGTGAACCTTTTTCTTTACTTTGTGTGTTTGCTAGCAATTTTACCTGTGCAATTGATAGGTTGCTATGCCGTTCACTGGTTACAAACACTATTTATGTGGCAGGCTCCCTTTTCTTTAAAATGATCTACAGATATTGTTTGGTTGAAATGTCATTAAAAATGAAAGGGAAAAGATCACCACCTTTATTTTTCAGGGTTTTTTTTTGCATTATCTCATCTGTGCTTGGTGTAACATAAAAACCAACAAATACAGAAGAGATGTGCACCGAGTCAAATGTTTCTGATTTGAATCTGAATTTGACACAGCATGGGGTGTCAGACACAGGTCTGACACTGATTTTTCATATTGCTATGGAAAAAAAAACTTGGCTTCTATCATTTTGAAATAAGAAAAACTACTCGCTGTATCAGCTAATATTGACGAAAACAACCCACACAAGTATATAGGTTTCAGGATTTGAAGCTTCAATAGCATACCAGTATTTATTTTCTAGGTATTTTTAAAATACATTGGGTTATCTAAGCTAATTTCAGTGGCTTTAACAAACGATAACAGGCAGATAATTGATGTATTGATGTTGTGTGATTCATACTCGTGAGGGTCTCGATTGAAATGTCAATGAGAGCGTAGAGCTGTCACTGTTGACATACCTTGAAATTTTCAATAAAATAAAATGTTAATTAATCAAAGCTTTGATTTATACAGATAAACAATCATAGGGGTAAAAGAGTGTTTTGTTTTTTTAAACATATCTTTCAAGAGAAATTAGTGCTTTAAATGATCACAAATATGTGCTAGATAAAGGTAAGCAGAGAATCAAAACGTAAGATGATGTGTATATATAGATACGCTGTAGACAAATTAAATCTTCATTACAGTTTATATTCCTTCTGAGAAGAACTAGGGTGAGATGATGTCACCTCAAGTGTTGTGACAGATGCCAACAAACTTACTCCTCTAGAGAGGAGATAATGGCGTTGGGAGGGGAGAGATAAGAGTGATTGATCTAGCAGTATAAAAAATGTGTAGAGGATAAAATGTCAGCTTACACTTTTTAATTTGATATTCAATTAATGTGGCAGCCTATGTTTTTATTTTGTCAGTATTTGGTGTATGTGGTATACAGAGATCTTAGATAAAATGTTGCATATTTTGGAATGTGCATTTCTAAATACAGCAGAAGATTACTTAAGTAGGTCTATGAGTTGGGGGTTTGACCATTTGTTTTGGTCTGACTTCAGAATTTGCAATGTGTTCATGTCATGGTTTGTAATTCACACAGCTACCATTAAAAAAATAGTTTAATTTTGAATCAGATCTTACAGCTCAGTGTTTTTATATTAGAAGACATTGTCTTCTGTCAATTGAACTTTAATCACACAAAGTAGACTGTTGCAGGCTATTAACAGAACAGGAGACAAGAAATCCCAATAAAAAACACTGTGCAGTAAGGAAAACTTACAAAATATTAGCCTTTCAGTAAGAGTGTAGACTAGGGAGTAATATTTGGTTTGACTGATTTGTTTCAGTTGATTTAAGATTTGTCAACTTGGCATTACAGTTTGGGTGAATTTTGTCCATGCAGTTGTTTCAGGAAATACATTTTGGACAAATGAAAAGGATGTGCAACTTGACCCTTGACTTGTCCCACAACCATCAATAATCATATTTTCCCAGCAATCATGTCTTTCTTTGGGCTCCATGAACAGAACTTTGAATCATGAAACAAATTAAACTATTTGTCCATTCTCCGTTTCATTTGTTTGTGGTTCATCCATATATCATTTCAGAGTTACAGGATCCAGCCGAAACTATGATCGCCCAAAACTGATCAATTAATTTGAAACTGAATGATCAAGTCTAGTAGGGATTCAGAGTGAGTCTTAGCTAGAGGAGGTGTAGCTAGGGCTGCATAAACAAAGTTATCAAACCCTTATAGGGTTGATGGCAAACAATCAAGCATACAAACTGCAGGGGCATGATCTGTTCACAAAAACCACTTAAGTTAAATTTGATTTGGGGTTTAGAGAGTACCTTTTATTAATTTGTATTATTTAAAGAGGTCACACTATAGGGTATGAGTAGGGGAGAAAATACAGACTTAAAGAAAGTTTGACTTTAATATAAGGGACACTGAATGGGTCCTATGACCAGATTGTGTGATGTCGTTGTATGTCTCATACAGTGGAACCTTGCTTGACGTTTCAGTTTGAACAAACTACAAATAGGGAATTAAGTACATATTCAGGGAAATCTTTCCTCTGTACTGATACAAGCAATCTGAAAAAAAAATTAGAGTAGAACGAAGAATACATTTTGACTTAAATGTAGGAGTTAAAGTAATGAACACAAAGGCATATAATTACATACAATGACTTATGGTCATTTATTTTCAATGATGATGATAATGAGTTTATAGGAAATGTATTTTTTTCGACGCTATGCTTACCAGCTATACAATTTCTGGCACTTATTGGGGTTAGCAATGTGATCTGTAGTAGGAAGCAACAGGTAACAGGGTGACAGAAAGTCCTACCATGGTAAAGAATGAAAATCCTTAAAAAAAAAAAAAAAAATAACATTTAGAATAATGTAAGTTATATTGCGAATATTGGACATTATTGTATACGTTACATTGTGACCAGCCTAACCTATGTGTTGCCACTAATAAACTCACTATCTGCATGATCTTAAACTTGCCGCAGGATACCTTTCTCCATCACAATAGATTGCCCGGTCTGGAATATGACCTTTACACACACAATGGCAAGAGCCTGGAGCAAGCTGTGACAATAAAGACATTACTTAAAAAAAGAAGTTGAGGAAAACAAATATTATATGCAAGATCTCAGGTACAAGCAAAAAACAGCTGTGTTACCAATATGCACGTAACTAAACATTGTAACATCCATCAGAATGCAGAATATTCACTCCATACATCCTGCTGTCATAGACCAACAGTCCCTTTCCCAGGCGATCCAAGTTCAGTTCAGGTCTGGAGAATCAGTCAGGACTCATTATTTGTATTGCTCTGGAGAGATAAGTATCCAAAAATAATCTCAGAGTGTGAATGTTGTTTTTTGTGAATATGTTTTTATTGTCATTTTAGATTGTAGTCACAGTGAGACTCGCAGGTCTCTTCAGACATAGTGAATTTTGTAACAAGCACAACTTGTGCAAGAACGTGTATGAAAAGCAGGTATTTTTCAGGCTCGCAGGCCCACATCAGTGATGTACTCGCAGGTCCCTGTCAGGATTTTAGTGGTTAGGTATCTATTGTTGTTTTCATGTGTTATCTCTGGTCCGATCATTCGCTATCTCTCTCCGAGTTCCTGGTAGGACACCAAGGCCCCTTGTGTGTGTGTGGCCTTATCTCGTTTTGTGAGGAAGATGATGGGTTAGTACTGTGTCAGAGATGCGTAGGTCACCACTGGCTACTTATGGTATGTGTCTCTTGGGCTCATGGGTCCTCTGCCAGGTGGTTAAGTATGCATTGCCCTTTAGTAGTGGCAGAGATGTCTGGGTAATTGTGTGCATCTCTCACCTCTCTGTTTTCGCTCTGTGGGGTATGCTGGTCATGTGTAGCCCTGGTGTCGGTGTGAGTGTGAAAATGTTTAATTCAACACTATACCTATGAGATATATACCTGACAAAATTGCTAATTTTAAAAGTAGCCCATATACAATGCTAAATTCATTGTTGAGAAAAATAAGGTAAGCTATGTCTTCAGACATTTTTTTAGATTTAAAAAGACTTAGAATTAAAGTCTTAAAGAAAAAAGGTTTTATTTTTTGGCGTAATGCTACACCTACTGGGACAAGCTGTATACAGCATCCCGTCACTAATATTGGCACCCTTGGTAAATTTGAGCAAAGAAGGCTGTAAAAAATGGTCTTTATAGTTTACACAATTGAGTACAGTTTAAAAACACACACAATATTCTGCTCTTATGGATATCAAACAATTCCAAACATAATACAGATTTATTAAAAATAAATAAAAAATAAATACAACCTTGATAAATATATGTGAGGCACACTTATTGGCACCCTCCTAGTCAATACAATGTGCTACCTTCCTTTGCCAAGACAATAGCTTTGAGTCTTCTCCTATCATGCCTGAAGATGTTGGAGAACATATGGCAAGGGTTCTGAGACCAATCCTTCATTCAGGATCACTCCTATTTATTAAAATGTCAAAGTCGACACTGGTGGACTCTCCTCTTCCAGTTAAAGGACTAGGATGGCCTTGACTTTGTGGTCAGTAAACCATTTTTGTGTGGATTTTAATGTATGTTTTGGATCATTGTCCTGCTGGTGTTTGTTGTCAAAATGCTCTATTTTCGTTACATCCGACCATAGAACTCAATCCCATTTTAATTTCCAGTAGTGTCTGGCAAACTGAAGACGCTTAAGTTGTTTTTGGATGAGAGCAGAGGTTTTTTTTTCTGGAAATCCTTCTAAACAACTTGTGGTGATGTAGGTAATGTCAAATTGTAGTTTTGGAAACTTTCTGACCCCAAGATGCAATTAACTTCTACAATTCTTCACCTGTGATCCTTGGAGATTTTTTTGCCACTCAAACAATCCTCTCCACAGTACGTTGAGACAATATAGAAACTGATCATCTTCCAGGTTAATTTCCAGTTTACTAGAACTTCTTAACTATTGCACTGATGGGAGAAATGTGAATTTTCAATGCTTTTGCTATTTTCCTATACCCACTTTTCATTTTGTGAAGCTCAACAACTTTTTGCTGCACATCACAGCTATATTCCTTGGTCTTGCCGATTGTGATGAATAATTAAGGGAATTTGGCCTTTGGGTTACCTTTTATACAGTAAATACACCTGTAAAACAGGAAGTCACGGTTGAACAATTTCTTGTTCCTAGTCGCCCAGGTGTGCTAAAAAATGTAAAATATCAATAGGAATTCATAGGTGTGGCAATCATTGTGCCACACATATACTTAATAAATATTATTATTTTTTATAAACCTGTGTTTGCAACAGTTTTAGAGTAGAGTTTCTTTTGTGTATTTCTTGAATAAAATATCAAAAGGTTAAACAATAATGACAATTGTTCACAACCTTCTTTGCTCATTTTACTGAGGGTGATAATATTAGTGGAGGGCACTGTATGCCCACTAACTATAAAGTGCTAATATTGTCCTTTCAGTGCCATCGCAGAGAGCAATGTGACATACCCACTCTCTATATTGTAGGTGCCATGCGTCTGTATGGGGAAATTCAATGCTTACATTGACGTCTGAAAGATGAAGCACAGACAAGCTTCTACCAGGATCCTATTTTGTAACTCTACTGCAAGCAAGACAGGTTAGTGTACTATTTTATGGGAGTCCACTCCAAAACTGTCAATGGCCTTTAATCCTATTTGGCGTGCACCATACATTAAATTAAACAAAATGCTGAGCTAGTTGGAGGGTTCTTGTGATCTCCTCTGAATGTCCATAACCACAGATAAGTGGCTGGGTCTCATGTTCTCTGTTAAGTATCATTAAGTCTTTAGACCACCATTAAACCACTAAACAGGTCCTATGATCAGATTGTCTGATGATGCTGCATGTCTCATACAGTGACATCTGGCATTTAAAGTTTGATCTAACTAGAAATAGGACTATTCTTACATATTCAGGAAACATTTCCTCTGTACTGATACAAGCAGCCTGAAACTAGTCTATGGGGCAAGCTTACTTCGTCTTAGTTTTCTGTTAGCTATCTGCTCTAACACATTTTATAACTTAATACAATTTGTTTTAGTGTTGTTATAGTTCACTTGCAAGACTGTTATTTTAAAAGTGCACATAGTTGAAAACATACAATAACTATTATTCTCACATCAAACATACGTTAGTGTAGGCTCCCAATGTATATTAAAAATACATTTTTATTTTAGTTTGTTTGAAATATAGGGAATATTGTATAAAATGTCAAAAGAAATATGTAATAACTGAACTGAAAAACCTAATAAATTAACCGTTATATTACAAGGAAAAAATCACAGGTTTAAAATAGGATAGCATTATAGCATTGTAAGAGATTCAAGTTATCAAAGTCTGGGTAATTAGGAGTAAAATAAACATTCATCGTATATGAGTGTGTTTAGCAGACTGACCAGTAGGTGGAGCTGGGTTTATTTACAGTATATCTGATTGTTTTGCATGATACCTGAAAATACAGTCTGACCCTACAGTGCTTTCATTTCTATGGCTCTCTAACTCTGTTGCAGTTTATATTTTTTTCTGACCACATTGCTTTCTTTATCAGTTAACATTTATACTATGTATCAGTTGAATCCTTCTACACGAAGGTGACGCTCTTTCAGCAATTATCAATAAGTCTGATATAATGAATCCACACTTAATCTTTAAATATATTAATTGTACAGAACACCAGTTCAACATTCATATGCATTAAAATGAAATGTTGGATCAATTTCAAAACATGTTTCTATTTACAAGCAGTTCATTCCAAGCCGTGTGATGAAATATTACAGCAATAAAATACATTGATGTTGCAGATCATTTATGAAACACTAATTAGCGCTGGAAATAAACAGGTGTTTCAAATATATCTGCAAGAAAGTCTTCTCTGTGAAAAGCAAGCTTAAAAAAACCTGCTCGGTATTGGAAACATGATGTCAAAGAAGAACGGGTCATGGACCTGTATTAAATATTCACAGCATAGGAAATGCAGCAGAGCCAAAAATATATATTTCATCCAGAATTCACTTGCAAACAACATTCCGCTGTAAAAACCAGGCAAACTTCACAACTGCGTTGGGCAACAAATGAAGTTTTTATTGCTTACAATATTAGAATCTTAAAATTAAATTATATATTAGAATCTTAAAATTAAATTATAAAAAAAGGTTTTAATGTTCTGTGTATATTATTATATTGTCTAATCAGGTAGTAGAGTGCTCTACATTAATATCTTGATGCCCCGAAGCTCTGTCGTGAAGGTCCACTAGCCTCCAATACAAATCCAGGAGTAGAGAGCCACAAGCTACACAGTGTAGGGTACATTTAAATATGGACCAAGAGAAAAAAAAAAAGATACAACATTTCTGACGTGTATCTTTGTTTTGTCTCTTGGCCATAAACTTCATATCATTGTTTTGTCCTCGGACCATTCTTAAATATAACTTACTCTTCACCCTGCACTGTGTAGCCAGTGGCTCTATACTTCTGGATTATATTGGTTAAAGGACCACTCTAGGCACCCAGACCACTTCAGCTTAATGAAGTGGTCTGGGTGCCAGGTCCAGCTAGGGTTAACCCATTCTTTTATAAACATAGCAGTTTCAGAGAAACTGCTATGTTTATGAATGGGTTAATCCTTCCCCCATTCCCTCTAGTGGCTGTCTCACTGACAGCCACTAGAGGCGCTTGTGTGCTTCTCACTGTGATTTGGACAGTGAGAGCACGCAAGCATCCATAGGAAAGCATTGAGAATGCTTTCCTATGTGACCGGCTGAATGCGCGCGCAGCTAGCCCAGGAGGAGGAACGGAGGAGGATCGGAGGAGGAGAGCTCTCTGCCCAGCGCTGGAAAAAGGTAAGTTTTTACCCCTTTCCCCCTTCCAGAGCCGGGCGGGAGGGGGACCCTGAGGGTGGGGGCACCCTCAGGGCACTATAGTGCCAGGAAAACGAGTATGTTTTCCTGGCACTATAGTGGTCCTTTAATGTTATGACTTAAGTATGGATTTTTACCAAGAGGAATCCAAACTACGGCACAGTGGTCTTTGCCCTGTAAATTGCTATTTTGCGTCTTGCTAAGACACTAAATTGTTCGTTTTATTTGTGTTGCATCTAAAGATTTTGTGTATTTGCAGCTGAGTATTTAAGTTCTATTTTTAATTAGTACATTGTGAGCGGCATTCCAGACCTTTGATTACTATTCTAATTTATAGCTACTCAGACATTCCAAGTTTGATTTTTTTTTTTTTACTATGCTTTAACAAAAAAAAAGTTTAAAAAGTAATTCTACTCTCCACCTGATAGGCGCCGGTACAGGTACAACAAATCACGAGTCCCTAAGAGTGAGTGCTACATCTGTAAATTAATTATTTATAAAATGCAAATTGCTTCTACAGCAATGTAATAATAATCAGCATTTCTAATAAAATACCTTGATAGGCAGTGGGAAGAAATGTGAAGGCATATGGGTAATCAATTATTAAATTAAAATAAATCAGAGTAAACTACAAATGCATATGAACTGCGGAAATTGCAAATTGTGGTCTTCATGTCCAAATAAGTGGTTATCGCCATCCCTGCAGTATGTCAGCATTCTAATAATTGTAATCTACAATGCCCCCTGTGTATCAAATATAATTATCTTAACAGCTTTTCTACTCAGTCTGTACACATTTCCATTACAAAGTCAGCATCTTTTAATTAGCATGATGTAATAAATTAGCAGTTTTAAAGTCAGTTGAAAAGTCCCCATTTTCTAATCTATTTAATCCTCTGATGTTACTGCTACCCAATTGCTTAACTTTTATTAAAAAAGTTATGCTTCTTTTATCTTTTTAGTTAATATTGCATTGTACTGTACAAGGATTATATGGCTTATATACTGTATATATGCATTTACTTCTGATTGTATTAGATAATTGCATAGTTGCTGTTAATGGTAACACTAAAGTTGACTAGTTTTAGGCTTGAGGTTAGGGGTTAGGTGTAGGAATAAGTTGCGCAATGAAAGATTAGGGCCTTTTTAATCCATTTTGCATTAAAACATATACCCTTAATCCCCTCCTCCTAAAGTGAACCAGGGAATGCCACCAGTCCTCTGGTTGGAAACTATTAAATCCCATATCTTATTGACTAGGGTTCCCCAATCCCCTTTGCACCAACCCATCAATTCTCACCATTGCCAGTATGAATAATCCTTGTCTACCATCTCATAAATATTGAAGTGATTACACAGGCTATTAAAATTAAGAAAATAATTAAAATAAAAGTAAAAAAAATTGATAGATTAGAGTATCCTTTCTAATACACAACTATGTTCCGTCTAGGCCTCTTCACTCTGCCGAAGACCTACATCTATCCTCTGTTCATACGCCCACCTCTGATGCTTACCTTCAAGACTTCTCCAGGGCTGCACCGTTCCTGTGGAACTCCCTTCCCTTTTCCGTTAGACGCTCACCCAGTCTCCATTCCTACAAAAAATAATTGAAAACTAATTTCTTCAGGAAAGAATATCAATTAAACTATTAATTAATGATTCCTTTCCTGCCATGGATTTCAAGATCAGAGACAACATGGATTTACTTCAGGGAGATCATGCCAAACTAATCTTATTGATTTTTTTGATTGGGTAACTAAAATTATAGATCAGGGTGGTGCAGTAGACATTGCTTACCTAGATTTCAGTAAGGCTTTTGACACTGTTGCACATAGAAGGCTTATCAATAAACTGCAATCTTTAAGTTTGGATTCCAATATTGTTGAATGGGTAAGGCAGTGGCTGAGTGACAGGCAACAGAGGGTTGTAGTTAATGGAATATATTCGAAGCTTGGACTTGTCACCAGTGGGGTACCTCAGGGATCTGTACTTGGACCCATTCTCTTTAATATTTTTATTAGTGATATTGCAGAAGGTCTTGATGGTAAGATATGTCTTTTTGACTTAAAAACCCAAGGGCAGAGTACAGAATATTTGATAGAGTCCTAAACTCAGCAATTGAGGAAAGGGATTTAGGGGTGATTATTTCTGATGACTTAAAGATAGGCAGACAATGTAATAGAGCTGCAGGAAATGCTAGCAGAATGCTTGGTTGTATAGGGAGAGGTATTAGCAGTAGAAAGAGGGAAGTGCTCATGCCATTGTACAGAACACTGGTGAGACCTCACTTGGAGTATTGTACACAGTACTGGAGACCGTATCTTCAGAAGCATATTGATACCTTAGAGAGGGTTCAGAGAAGGGCTACTAAACTGGTTCATGGATTGCGGGATAAAACTTACCAGGAAAGGTTAAAGGCTCTTAACATGTATAGCTTGGAGGAAAGACGAGACAGGGAGGATATGATAGAAACATTTAAATATATAAAGGGAATCAACATTGTAAAGGAGGAGACTATATTTAAAAGAAGAAAAACTACCACAACAAGAGGTCATAGTCTTAAATTAGAGGGACAAAGGTTTAAAAATAATATCAGGAAGTATTACTTTACTGAGAGGGTAGTGGATGCATGGAATAGCCTTCCAGCTGAAGTGGTAGAGGTTAACACAGTAAAGGAGTTTAAGCATGCGTGGGATAGGCATAAGGCTATCCTAACTATAAGATAAGGCTAGGGACTAATGAAAGTATTTAGAAAATTGGGCAGACTAGATGGGCCGAATGGTTCTTATCTGCCGTCACATTCTATGTTTCACTGTCCTATAGTAAATACTATTCTAGCAACCTACTTGTCTACACTACCCTTTCCTTTTGAATCACAATACTCCACTCCCTCTGGCATGTAAGCCCATTGAGCGCGGCCCATTAACCCCTCTGTACCTGTGTGTTCATCTCGTCTGGTTATAAATATGTGTCTGTTAGTCCACCCATTGTACAGCGTTGCGGAATTTGTTTGTGATTTAAAAATAATAATAATAATAATGATTAATAGATCGATAGATAGCTAGATAGATAGATAGATTTGTTTAGATGCTTGAGGTATAAAATGATGTATGGGTGGGTAGAGGTGAAGAGTGAAAGATACAAATATTAACTCTTAATGAAAGTCTACCAAAACATCAACTGTCACCCAGATATCATCCTCGATGCTGTAAAACTATTCTCAACTTTATCTCTCAGTTGACTGTATTCTTAAAAAAAATTGTTTCATAATATCTTGAATGACACAAACAAATATGTTCAAATATATTCCTAACCATTTTGGAGTTCTGTAGATGTTCACAGTATATTGCACAGTTTCACTTTTATAGTGTTGAGGCTATATATCCAACCTGGTGAGTCTCCACTTAAAGGATCACTATAGGCTCAGGAACACAAACACGCATTCCTGACCCTATAGTGTTTAACCCACCATTTAGGAGACTTGTCCCACTTATTCCCCCTATAAAAGTTCAAAATTCACCTTATTTCCAGTGCAGCACGGGTCCGCCAGTGCTGGTTCAGCCCCCATTGTGACATCATCAAAATGACCAATTTTTAAATAATTCCATAGGGAAAGCATTGCATGGCCTAAAATTGGCACAGGGCGGGGCCAAATGCCATTTTGGTCAATCAGGACCTCCTCATAGAGATGCATTAAATCAATGCATCTCTATGAGAAAAAGTTCAGCGTCTCCATGAAGAGCGTGGGGACACTGAACGTCAGGGAAACTTTTTCGACAGCACTGACTCAGGAAACCTCCAGTGGCCATTTAAGGAGTGGCCACTTGAAGGTGTCCCTAGAGGCAATGTAAACACTGTATTTTCTCTGAAAAGGCAGTGTTTGCATGAAAAAAACCTGAAGGTAATGATTCTACTCACCAGAACAACTACATTAAGCTGTAGTTGTTCTGGTGACTATAGTGTCCCTTTAATAGTGGGGCAGTGGTACAGTGATAGCAGAGAAAAATATAGAACCCAACAAATTAAATCCTATTTTATTGTATGAAATAATGTTTGTTTTTTTTTTGCATTTTATATGTATTTTAGCATGCAATGTTCTTTCTTTTGTCAATGCTTAAGATATATTGCTAATTTAGAATCTGAATAAAATGCTTCTGTTCAAAATACCAATTGTTTCCTTCAACTCGCATGTGACCTTGTTCCTCTGAAAGCACTCATCTTACTCTTTGTCTACTCTAAACTGACTATAAAATACGTATTTTAATAATTCTATGCATAGCTATAACTTTCTAACTCTTCTTATTCATTTCCCTCCTATTTCTATAGTACTGCTACATTGTATTAGGGGAAAGTTCCTTACATAACCTTTTTAATTAGTCTCACTCATGTATTAATCATTTTTTAATAGCACAGTTTTCCTCTGACATCAAATTCTCAGAAGTTTGTTTTAGTATCCATAATGATTTGAATTTACTTTAAAAATGGATGTTATGACAGCTATTGAAAATATCTTCTACTCTTGGTCAATCTGTGCTTTAAATTACTGAATATTTCTGTACCCAAAATGTTCTTTAAAAAGGAATGCAAATGTCTCTGTAAAGGTCAGTGAAACATTACTCATCATTATTAAAAAGATAGGAGAGCACTTTGATTTATGAGTATTTTGCAACACCCCCATTAAACAATAAAAAGTTCTATCTTATATCCAGATCACTGCCGATGCCTTGTCCAATCCTCCATCAATGCTGTTCTTAATTTCTATTTTTAAGACATCAATAAATAGTGACTGATGGCATCCATTTAAAATCACTATATACATTATAACTAAAAACCCAAATCTTTTTAATCTGGTGCAAAATGTTGAATTTCAGAGCCTTATTTTTCTTTATACATAATCTACTTCAAAGGCTAATGGTCTTGAAGATGCCCAACTCTCAACCCATATAATAAGACTAAAAAACAAGCATTTTAAAGGATCACTATAGGGTCAGGAACCCAAACATGTATTCCTTACCGCCCCAAAGTTTAAAACTCACCTTATTTCCAGTGTCACGCGGGTCTGCCGGTTATGGCCCCGCCCCTTTGTGACATCATCAAAATGCCTGATTTTTAGCCAATCAATTATTTCCCATTAACATTGGATTAGCTAAAATTGGCACGAGGCGGGGCCAAATGCCGTATTGGCCAATCAGGACCTCCTCATAGAGATGCATTGTATCAATGCATCTCTATGAGGAAAATTCAGCGTCTCCATGCAGAGTGTCGGGACACTGAACGGTAGGGCTGCTTACTGTGCAGCCATGAGCCAGGAAGCCCCCCATCTAAGGAGTGGCCACCTGGAGGTGTCCCTAGGGGTAATGTAAACACTGCCTTTTCTCTGAAAAGGCAGTGTTTACAGGAACATGCCTGAAGGGAGCTACTATACTCACCAGAATTACTACATTAAGCTGTGTCACTTGCATTTGATTTTTTTTTTCAACTAAGATAATTTAACAATATTGTGCAATTAAGGTGCAAACTTGAAGTTTAGTATATTATTCAAGATCCTCTAGTACTTAAAATATGCCTAAAATATTTCTGCATCTTTTTCTTGACTCAATATTGAGTTTTTAACTACATTTATGACTGATTTCTAAGGATGTCTTCCGCAGTGAGCGGTTTAAATCCTTGCAGCTATTAAAACACTCTGTGCTATTAAATGTTTAATTTGTTTCTTGTGATATTATTATCTGAGGACAAATGATATTAGTCAGGCAGCAGTGTGACAACTCTCCAAAGAACTATAGCCTAAAATGTGTGTTGAAATGATACATATTGTTTACAATGTATTCCCACACATACATTCTTACATAGAAGGATTAGTTTCGGAGCTGGGCATGGTAAGGTATAACAAATTCAAACAAAGAAAAAGACAGAAAATCCTGACAGTGTTACAATGTTTGGATACAAGTAATTCGTTTATTACTTTGAATATTATTGTAGTGATTGTATGAAGTTTCATTGCCTCTGAGGAAGTCACATTAAAGGGACACTACAGGCACCCAGACCACTTCCGCTCATTGGAGTGGTCTTGGTGCAGTGTCCCTGTACCCTCAACCCTGCAATTGCAATTAAAGCAGATATTGAGAAACTGCAATAATTACCTTGCTGGGTTAACTGTACCTCTAGTGGCTGCCTACCAGACGGCGACTAGAGGCGCTTCTGGATCCTTAGCAAATTCAGGTCTGTTAAATGAGCCTGGACATCAACTAAAATCACTTAGGAAAACTTTAATGATGTGGATGGAGATGGAACTGAGGCAGAGCCTGGTTCAGGTAAGGTGTTAACCCTTTATCAAGGGAGGGAGGGGAAGAGGGTACTATAGTGCTAGGAATACACATCTGTATATTCCTAGCACTATAGTTTCCCTCTAAGGATGAAATGTGTAGGGGTGGTGGGACTTTCCACCAATGGGTCATAGGCTTAATAGATTCATTTTTTGGCATCTCCTCTGTGGATGGATGGATGTTTTTTTTATTATACTTTTAAGTAAGTGCAATAAACTGTGTTAGTCTGGACAATGTTTCTTTCTTTCTACTATAATAGTCTATATTGGATCCTACAACCAAAAATATTCCAACATATTTCTTGTATTTATACAGTAGAATACTATATGGATTTTTTTTCTCTGTTTAGTTTTGTGTTCTGTTATATTCTACACTATCTATCTATCTATCTATCTATCTATCTATCTATCTATCTATATATCTATCTATCTATCTATCTAATCTGTCTATCATCTGTTTGTATATGTATGTATAAATCTGTCTGTCTATCATCTGTCTGTCTATCTATCTATTTATATATCTATTTCAGGGATAACCACATCTCTAGTGATCTTCAATCAATGCTTTTCATAGATTTGATTTGAGGAGCACTGTGTTTTGCTGCATGAACCTCTCATCCCTATGCAAGGCATGTGTTTGGCTGCAATGACATTATCTCAGTGTTGAAATTAAGTAAACTTAAAGGGACACTATAGTCACCAGAACCACTACAGTCCTAATGTAGTGGTTTTGGTGTCTATGGCCTGTCCCTGTATGCTAAGCAGTACAAACACTATCTTTTCGGAGAAAAGGCAGTGTTTACATTGCTGCCTTGGAGCACCTCTAGTGGCCATCACTCAGACTTCACACACTTTGTAGCACTGACGTTTAGCATCTCCATGCTCTGCATGGAGTAGCTGATTGTTCCCCAGAGAGATGCACTGGTTCAATGCATCTCCATGTGGAGATGTTGATTGGCACAGTGCAGCATTTTGACGCACATGCGCAATAGCTTCCCAAAGCTTTGGTTTGGCTGAGATTATCATGATTGCTCCATCAAGAGTGGGGTAAGCGGGGCCAGTCTCACTGTGGTGTGTGAAAAAAAGTTGTGCAATCAGAGGGGACCTAAATAGTTTAGTTTAATGCTATAGTGTCAGGAATACATGTTAAAGGAATACATGTTTGTATTCCTGACACTATAGTATTCCTTTACATTTTTTAACCAAAAATAGGAAGGGAATAGAACGGAACTTGTAATGAAAGGGAACTTGAAGCCCACCACAAAAAAAAGGTTGTTTTCCCTGTAAAGGGTACCTCTCATGACAATACAACTTAACCTTAAAGGATAGAAAATCGCATTTTATCCAAACATTAAGCAAGCAGAATTACTAGCAAATTTGTGGATTTCTCTAAAATAGGAGGTTAAAAAAACAACAGTTGGTAAACCAGACCATACTCCATTTCTGGCTGCTCTTGCATCTTTAGCAAAAATCTGTGCAATATCAAGGCATCTCAAAGCCATCCAGCTAAACGAACATCAAATCCAGATCTGGGGAAACCTGCTGCATCGCCAGATGCCATTTCCATATACCCCAAAACAGCCGTAGCCGAATTGCCTACTTCATGCCTGCATTTCCGGTCATTCCGGCCTTTCCAGCACCTCCTGAGCAGGGCCTGCCTCCAAGAGATGAATGACCAGTTGCCACAACAAATGACTTGTGACACTCCGACAATGGGGTCTCTATCACAGAGACCATAATTGATCAGTGGCCCATTGTAGCCTTTCTCTATTGGCATGCACCAGCCAAGATGGTGCCCATGGAGGGCCTAGTCACTCCAACAACCCCTCACAACAAAGTGACACATCCACCACCATGAAGGACTCCAAACTACAAACAACTCAACAGGCTTTCTCGTTGCAAATCTCAGCTCAAGAAGACCGGTATTGCTGCAACCACAGTAAGATACATGACATACCAGCTATGGTTACTAGGAAAGGACTGCCACACTACATGAGATGGCTTCTGACCTCACTACTTTCACCAGTAGTAGCCAAAAAAATAATCTGCTTTGCCTGTTGCTGGAGATGATATTCTCGTTACTTCCTGCCTCAAGAAAAATGGCACATCATGGTAGTAGTGAAAGGTAAGACTCCACTCATTTTTGAGTCCTAATTGACTTTCTACCAAGACTTATCCAAAGCCACATTGCAATGGAGGAAATCACTGAAATCTTTTACTAGTCACCTACACTTCGCTGGGGTGGCCTGTAGATGGAGGACACCAAAATCCCTCCTTATCACTCACAACAGGGCTATACATAACCTAACATCAGCGGCTGAAGCTCACACTTTGCTCTCAGCATTGGGCCTCATGGACATGATGGCTGTCATGTCTGATCCACACCTTACTCCATCATGGGACCCTGCAACCACATCCCCATTTGTACTAAGATCCGGAACGGAAAACCCATCTACCACTTGACTAGCACTGGTGATGCTGTTACTTCTCCAAATATTGTTATGTTGTTGCATTTTTTTCCATTATTATATTCATATTCTGTTTGATGCTTTCTATTGCTTCAACACTATGTTACCTTATCAGGTTCAGGGCACATCTGAGCAAAGTCTCCCCAATTGCTATCGTTCAAATAAAAGTATATTTTTGCCTTATGCAGCATGCTATTATATAGCGCATGACACCCCCACCTCACCCTGAAACCCTATTGGTTGGGGGCACTTGAGTGTAGTCTATAATGTTCATATGTCTGCTGCTCCTTCTAAGGAAGAGAAATTACACACGATACTTACTCTTATAATTTATATCTTGTAATAAGGAACTACACTTTTACTCTAATGATCCATGCATGGTCCAACGATTTACTTCTGCATGGGAGCCAATGCATATGGGCTACCACACCTTTATTACTTTGGAACACACTTCTTATGTCACCACTCCACCTAGACTAGGACATTGATATAAAAGTGTTCACATATGTCATGATTTACCAATGTCCACTAGGTCAATGCTCATGAGATATATATATATATATACTTTAAAAAAAAATCATTATCAAAGTCACATTACCTAGGTAACATTTAATGTATAACGCTATAAATTATTCTATTGTGATATGCATGTATATTTGCTATCCATTGCAAAACAAAAATAAAGAGTTTGGAAAAATAGCCCTACCCCTACTCTAAGTCAGTTATGTCTGTGCCAATTGACAGAGAGATAAGGTTATTCTCTACTTGTCCATTACCAAGGAACCCCTCCTCTGGGTGCGTCTCATGATTAAATTCAACCTAAAGGAAAGCAATGCCTGAAAATGTAACTAGGGGGAGGGGAGGGGACAGGCTCTTTGTGGAAAAAATCCGCTGCAAGAACTGAGCGAAACAGCCAGAATGATTTATTGCAGGAGCTTTGAAAAGACAATCTGAGAATGAAGAGAGAGAGCAAAAGATCAGATAAGTTTTATTTACATAAAAACAAAGCCAAAATAAAGTGTTGGTGAATTTTAACCTGTTACAGGAAGAAAGTCTGTGCTTTGCAAAAGGGGGTATGCAGGACAGGTGTGTCTTACAGCAAGTGTAACACCCATTGAAACCTGATCTCAGTAGGAGACATGGGTAATGGAAATAAATGAAAATAGGAGCTTTTAACAGTATTGAAAAAAATGGAAAAACGACTGTACAAATTCATCCAGCTATGCATATGTGAATATTAAAGTATTAAAGTCTAATATTTTTAAAAAAATTCAAAATTAAAAAAAAAATGTAAAAAACAAAAGAACATTGTATATTTTAAGCCTACCTCCTTAATCCAGTTTAAAATAAAATATCCATCAGGACCATAGGCGTGCGCAGCCTATTGCATTAGGGTGTGCACCCTAAAGCACAAGCACACGCCGCATATATATATGTATGTATGTATGTATATATATGTGTGTATATATATATATATATATATATATATATACACACACATATATACACACACATACACACACTGCTGTATGTGAGGGTGCTGTTAGTGTGATGTGTGTGTGACGATGCTGGTAGTGTGCTCTGTGGGTGAGGGTGTTTGTGTATGCGTGCTTGTGAGGATGCTGTTAATATACTGTGTGTGAGGATGCTGTTTGTGTGTGTGTGTGCGCTTGTGAGGGTGCTGTTAATGTACTGTGTGTGAGGGTGCTGTATGTGTGTGAGGGTACTGGTAGTGTGCTGTGTGTGTGTTTGTTAGGGTTGTGTTTGTGAGGGTACTGTTAGTGTGCTGTGCTGTGTGTGAGGGTGCTGTGCTGTGTGTGAGGGTGCTATGTGTGTTGGTGCTGTGTATGTCTGTGGGTGCTGTATGTGTGTGGGTGCTGTGTATGTCTGTGGGTTCTGTATGTGTGTGGGTGCTGTATGTCTGTGGGTGCTGCATGTCTGTGGGTGCTGTATGTGTGTGGGTGCTGTATGTCTGTGGGTGCTGTGTATGTGTGTGGGTGCTGAATGTCTGTGGGTGCTGTATGTCTGTGGGTGCTGTGTATGTCTGTGGGTGCTGTGTATGTCTGTGGGTGCTGAATGTCTGTGGGTGCTGAGTGTCTGTGGGTGCTGAATGTGTGTGGGTGCTGTGTATGTCTGTGGGTGCTGTGTATGTCTGTGGGTGCTGAATGTGTGTGGGTGCTGTGTATGTCTGTGGGTGCTGAATGTGTGTGTGCTGTGTGTGTGTGCTGTATGTGGGTGGGTGATTGTGGGGGGTGGGAGTACACTACATGCTATCCCCCCTCCCTTCTTACCTTTTGTAGGGAGGGGGGATCCTTGTTGAGGCTGATTCCTTCCCTGGTGGTCCAGTGGAGAGTGAACTCTAGCCCCTGTGGGGCTAGAGTTCACTCTCGCGAGATTTGAGCGTTGCCGTGGCAACGCTTATATCTCGCGAGAGGAACCCGGCGGAGCTGCCGGCAATAGCTCCGCCGGGTCCTCTCCTGCCTCCCTCAGTGGGGAGGGAGGCTGAGAGCAGAGCCGGCGCTTGGATAGCGCTGGCTCTGCATGAGCCGACAGGGGAGATCCTGAGATGTCCCCTGCCGGTCTCAATACACATAGGCGTGCCGCGGGGATTAAGGTGTGCCCAGGCACACCCGGCACACCCCGTGCGCACGCCTATGATCAGGACAAGAAATATTAGAGCCCAACTGCCTAACAAATAATATAAAATATTAGGGATTTACATAAAAAGCATGTATGGGGAAAAGTTTGAGAAGATGAACAATGACCATAGAAACCCATGGAAAAGCCATGCTGGTTGTGTCACTTTTAGTGACTGTGCTTTATACATGACCCTCAATGTGAACGTTCACAATGCATCATGTGAGTGTAGCGTTCACTGTTTCAGATAGAATAGAGAATTGTTGGATTCCATGCTTCTCTATCAGAAGAAGCTGATTGGCATGCGCCAAAGGTCCAACAATGCTTCACCATGATAACCATTTGATTGGACCTCAGAGAGGGAATTAATGTGTTGTGATGAGAGACGAGGCATGGGAAGGATTGGGGAGAATTGTGCTAGATTTTAGGTAATTTTGAACCTTCTTTTACAGGTTTTTTTTTTATATTAGGTGGAGGGAAAAAGGCACAAGACCAGTTGAAGACATTTAAAAGTAAAATAAAGATACTTGGAAAACTAGTTGGAGTAACCCTTTAACAATCATATTCAGTGTCCGTTCATTGATAGTTTTCAAGGGCGAGAGAATAGTTTTCTACTTTCACATTACAACAAACATATTTTGCGAAGTCTATATTGCCTCAATATATTCTCATTAAAATGAGGATTATTATAGGTATTTACCCAGCACAAACAAACTGCATTAACACTGTATACATTTAGTATACTTCAGGACTAAGTCCAAAATACAAAGGACAATTAAACCCCTTGTGTGGCCTAATTGCCGCAGCTCCAACAAGACAGGGGCTACGTCTAACAAATCAGGGGGTAACTTGTGGAAAATGATAAGCCAATGGTCATATTTACACTAGTGTTCCCATTAGAAAAATGATATCTGTGCTGGTTATATTGATAAGGTGTTGATACAGACGTGAAACATGATCATCATTAGGGGGTCTTTCCATCCAGTTTATCAACATTTTGTCTGGTCTTTCCCCCCCTGTCTCTCTCACAGTTACATGTACTGGTAGCCATTTAATGTTATTAAATATACCTGCACTACATCTACAATGTGGGGATGTTAGAAGATATTGTCTGCTATCTGTTGCTTTATATGCTATTTTTGAGCAATAAACCTGTGCATTTATGGGTACTTCCTGTGATATTGAATGGGACAGGTTTTTGTGCAGTATCCTGAGATACTATGGGCCTACACTTCAGGACTATTCAAACCATGATTAACCATTTCTTTTAGATACCATGCACTGCCTCCAGGCCTAGAAAGATGCTTTGCTTGAAACTAATTTTATTGATAAAATTTGAATCATTCTCTGTTCAAAGTATAATCCTTATAAAACATTTTTTGTTTTTTTTATGGCTTGTGGCAAAAAAATATATATATTAAAAAATTTGAGTTACAGGGGATTATTATTTATTTAATGTTACATATTTTCTGTGAATAAAGTGTACAACACTATTTATTTTTTCTAGGAATCCATGTATAAAGTGGAATTATGAGGCAAATTTTTTTTGTTGAGCTAATTTGCATATGCCTAACCAAAATCCTTTGCAGTAGTGAGAGCATTGTTAAAGTGAGCTTTCTGTGGGAAAAGCAAGTCTTATGGCTTGACTAGTGTGTGTATTTGTGTTTAGCAATGTATTAACGATCCGCCAATTTCAGGTGGAAGGGGTGTTCATCCACACTTTTTTACCCACCGCAACTTGGTATGTATAGTTAATACAATGTTTAACTAAAATCTGCGCACCAGTCAAGCCATAAGACTTGTTTTTCCCACACAAATCACAAATCTGCAGTGATTTTAAGCTGTCTTTACCTGCTTGTCAAGGCACTTCTAGCAATGTGCAACAGAAAAGATTCCGAGACAGGCACATGGAAAGTATACAAATAAGAGAAGTGAAATACTTTTGGACTCACTTGACAAGGAAGTTAACAAGAGACACCAGAGACAAGAATTGTGGGAAAGGAGGCTGCACAGTACAGAGAGACTACAAGACAGACAACAAGGACCAACAGAGGGACAGTGGTAAAAAGAATATTACAGGAGGTTATTAAATTGATAGAGTGAGACAACAGTAGTTTAGACTGTATATCTGTCACTTAATGACATTAATTAAAGGTAACATTGTCATATTGCTTAGATACATGGTGTAGCACCATTTCTTGTGTCCAGCTTTCAATGTTGTTATCCTACTGTCACGAGCAGTTCCATTTGTTTATATACGTTAGTAAAATGTTTGCCCAAACTCTAGTTGCGCATCACTTCAAGAAAGAGCATAATGCAACTACCTAGTTAGATCACTAGATGGCGCTAATTTACAATACTGGGTTTTGTCATGCAATCATTTAATAACTGCAATGTCATTATTCAGGGTCTGATTTGTATATATAATATTTAATATATAATAGAAAAAAGGAGCCACAGGAATTGGACTGAAGTTCAGCCCCATAGGCCGGCTGGATAAATCGGGCTCAACCCAATACATAGTGGAACACAAAATAATTTAATTTAGGAAGTGATCTCCAAATGCAAGAAAATGTAAAGGGGACCAGGTCTTAAACAGTTACTACCACTCGTAAATTCATATTGGTATTGGTAGTACTAATTGATACAATTAAAATCAATACTGCTTTTTTTTAGTTTTTAATATACACTACACAAAGCTAATATGTACAAAACAACATAAATAAATGAAAAACGTGAAAAAAGTGATAATTAAATATTAAAACAAAAGATGGGGGATCTGAATGAGTCAATACTGCTGGCTCAGAATGATCTTATCTCTCACAAACAGTATATACAGCCTAAGTTTGTTAAGTTACACAGTTATTGACCATCACTCAAAACTCAGAATCAGATGTATCCATTCCAAGTCCTACTAAGAGCGTTTCTAAAAACATCATTAAAGTGCCAGGGGGCTTTTTTAGTTGATCCTTAAGGAGTGATCTCTACACAAGAGCGGACTAAAAAAATATATAATACGTAGTATGTAGTAAGCAATGCTATGGTTTTCAAGATAGAATGAGGAATATTTGTACGCACTACTGGAAGTTCAGAAAAAATCCTGTAGTCGTGTCGCTTGTACCATTCATGATTACGAAGTTCACCATTTTGCAGATGGTAATATTTGTAGATAGGCAAGTTTTCATTTTTTTCTTCCCAATGATAGATCGTTATTTTCTGTTTTGATGGTATTTTGAATAATATCAGCAGAACCAAAGTGAGCGATTTTTCCACGTAACTATTTCAACTGAAATGTAAGTGCTTCTAATTATAATGGATTAATACAGGAGGTGAAAGGGACTTTATACAACATAATCTATTAAAAACTCTGCAGATGATTAGCTGTGTCATGCTGGAACTCCTGGGAAAGGAGACATGATCTCTCCAGTTCCTATTCTTTCTGTATCCCTTTGATGTGCAATATCACAAGTTGTATGCTGCAATACTAATGTGGGTTTTATTCGACAAATAGTGAATTGCGATCAGCAAAACAACAAAATTTAGATTAAACTAGCAGATTGGAATATAGACCAGCACAAATCAGTATGTAATCCTCCTCATATTTTCAAATTGTTTTATTTAGACATGCATACAGTCAAATGTTTTACTGTATACAAATGTATTATTATTTATATTTATTATTATTTATATATAATTTTAATGAATAATTCATTGTCTGCTAACATTTTCTACTCTTTTCACTAATTATATTGTCCATATACAGGGAGTGCAGAATTATTAGGCAAGTTGTATTTTTGAGGATTAATTTTATTATTGAACAACAACCATGTTCTCAATGAACCCAAAAAACTCATTAATATCAAAGCTGAATATTTTTGGAAGTAGTTTTTAGTTTGTTTTTAGTTTTAGCTATGTTAGGGGGATATCTGTGTGTGCAGGTGACTATTACTGTGCATAATTATTAGGCAACTTAACAAAAAACAAATATATACCCATTTCAATTATTTATTATTACCAGTGAAACCAATATAACATCTCAACATTCACAAATATACATTTCTGACATTCAAAAACAAAACAAAAACAAATCAGTGACCAATATAGCCACCTTTCTTTGCAAGGACACTCAAAAGCCTGCCATCCATGGATTCTGTCAGTGTTTTGATCTGTTCACCATCAACATTGCGTGCAGCAGCAACCACAGCCTCCCAGACACTGTTCAGAGAGGTGTACTGTTTTCCCTCCTTGTAAATCTCACATTTGATGATGGACCACAGGTTCTCAATGGGGTTCAGATCAGGTGAACAAGGAGGCCATGTCATTAGATTTCCTTCTTTTATACCCTTTCTTGCCAGCCACGCTGTGGAGTACTTGGACGCGTGTGATGGAGCATTGTCCTGCATGAAAATCATGTTTTTCTTGAAGGATGCAGACTTCTTCCTGTACCACTGCTTGAAGAAGGTGTCTTCCAGGAACTGGCAGTAGGACTGGGAGTTGAGCTTGACTCCATCCTCAACCCGAAAAGGCCCCACAAGCTCATCTTTGATGATACCAGCCCAAACCAGTACTCCACCTCCACCTTGCTGGCGTCTGAGTCGGACTGGAGCTCTCTGCCCTTTACCAATCCAGCCACGGGCCCATCCATCTGGCCCATCAAGACTCACTCTCATTTCATCAGTCCATAAAACCTTAGAAAAATCAGTCTTGAGATATTTCTTGGCCCAGTCTTGACGTTTCAGCTTGTGTGTCTTGTTCAGTGGTGGTCGTCTTTCAGCCTTTCTTACCTTGGCCATGTCTCTGAGTATTGCACACCTTGTGCTTTTGGGCACTCCAGTGATGTTGCAGCTCTGAAATATGGCCAAACTGGTGGCAAGTGGCATCGTGGCAGCTGCACGCTTGACTTTTCTCAGTTCATGGGCAGTTATTTTGCGCCTTGGTTTTTCCACACGCTTCTTGCGACCCTGTTGACTATTTTGAATGAAACGCTTGATTGTTCGATGATCACGCTTCAGAAGCTTTGCAATTTTAAGAGTGCTGCATCCCTCTGCAAGATATCTCACTATTTTTGACTTTTCTGAGCCTGTCAAGTCCTTCTTTTGACCCATTTTGCCAAAGGAAAGGAAGTTGCCTAATAATTATGCACACCTGATATAGGGTGTTGATGTCATTAGACCACACCCCTTCTCATTACAGAGATGCACATCACCTAATATGCTTAATTGGTAGTAGGCTTTCGAGCCTATACAGCTTGGAGTAAGACAACATGCATAAAGAGGATGATGTGGTCAAAATACTCATTTGCCTAATAATTCTGCACTCCCTGTAGTGTATTTCAAAAATAATAATAAAAAAAAAGTTATTTATTGTTCTCAAATGTTTTTGTCTCTGCTTATCCAGAATAATCAATTGTTGGCCATTGTGGCTTTTAATATTATGCATTCATTCAAAATTGATTTTGTAATTTAATTTCAATCAAGTATTTTTTAATTGAGACCTATTATAACATTATAAGAATAGAAGCATATCTTTATACATCTGCCCCCTAGAATTGAAAGTGTTTGTCATTTGTGAATGTACTACTTATTGTAATGTCACATCATTTTTTTTAATATTATTTTATATGCACAGCAAATTGGTTTTATTTGTAAAAGTTTCGATATTCAAACACAGGGAATACAATTTTTATTTTTTGTAGTACTTGTGTTAGTTAACGATTTCTCTTATAAGCCTTTTCACAGCTAGCCATATGTTCATTTACATGCTCACACGGCGCTTCAGAGTTATGGAATTCGCATGACCCTCTGGCATCTCAGAGTTATGGAGGCATTATAATAAACAATGAGAACTCTGGCATGGCATGTCATGCTATGTTACTATGCATCTTTTATATAACATGATATTTTTAAGGTCAATGTGATTAAAATAGTATTAGGGTTAATATAATGTAGTGTATGAGTTAAGGTTTAGTGATAAGGCAATGTATTTTGGTGTAGTGTATGAGTAAAGGTTTAGTGATAAGGCAGTGTATGTTTGTATAGTGCATGAGTTAAGGTTTAGTGATAAGGCAGTGTATTTTGGTGTACTGTATGAGTTGAGGTTTAGTGATAAGGCATTGTATTTTGGTGTAGTGTATGAGTTGAGGTTTAGTGATAAGGCAGTGTATTTTGGTGTAGTGTATAAGTTAAGGTTTAATGATAAGGCAGTGAATTTTGGTGTAGTCTATGAGTAAAGGTTTAGTGATAAGGCAATGTATTTTGGTGTAGTATATGAATTAAGGTTTAGTGATTAGGCATAGTGACTAATGTTTAGTGATAATATAGTGTAGTAAAAGAGGTTAATGTATAGAGATAATGTCGTGTAGTATAAGGGATTAATGTTTACTGATAATGTATTATAGTATAATGTATTATTGTTTAGTGATAATGTAGTGTGGTATAATGGATTATTGTTTAGTGATAATGTAGTGTAGTATAAGGGATTAATGTTTAGAGATAATGTAGTGTAGTATATGGGATTAATGTTTAGTGATAATGTAGTGTAGTATAAAGGATTAATGTTTAGAGATAATGTAGTGTAGTATATGAGATTAATGTTTAGTGATAATGTAGTGTAATATAAGGGATTAATGTTTACCAATATTGTAGTGTAGTAAAAAGGGTTAATGTTTAGAGATAATGTAGTGTAGTATATGAGATTAATGTTTAGTGATAATGTAGTGTAGTATAAGAGGTTAATGTTTAGTGATAATGTAGTGTAGTATAATGGATTAATGTTAGAGATAATGCAGTGAAGTATAAGGGATTAATGTACAGAGATAATGTAGTGTAGTATGAGGGATTGATGTATAGAGATAATGTAGTGTAGTATAAGGGATTAATGTTTAGTGATAATGTAGTGTAATATAAGTGATTACTGTATACAAAAATGTAGTGTAGTATAAGGGATTAATGTATAGATAATGCAGTGTAGTATAAGGGATTATATTTAGAGATAATATAGTGTAGTATAAGGGATTCATGTTAAGAGATAATGTAGTGTAGTATAAGGCATTAATGTTTAGTGATAATGTAGTGTAGTATTAGGGATTCATATTTAGAGATAATGTAGTGTAGTATAAGGGATTATATTTAAAGATAATGTAGTGTAGTATAAGGGATTCATGTTTAGAGATAATGTAGTGTAATAAAAGGGATTAATGTTTAGTGATAATGTAGTGTAGTATACGGGATTCATGTTTAGAGATAATGTAGTATAGTATAAGTGATTAATGTTTAGTGATAATGTAGTGTAGTATAAGGGATTCATGTTTAGAGATAATGTAGTATAGCATAAGTGATTAATGTTTAGTGATAATGTAGTGTAGTATAAGGGATTTATGTTTAGAGATAATGTAGTATAGCATAAGTGATTAATGTTTAGTGATAATGTAGTGTAGTATAAGGGATTAATGTTTAGTGATAATGTAGTGTAGTATTAGAGATTCATGTTTAGAGATAATGTAGTGTAGTAAAAGGGATTAATGTATAGAGATAATGTAGTGTAGTATAAGGGATTATATTTAGAGATAGAGTTGAGCGGACACCTGGATGTTCCGGTCCGGCGGGTTCGGCCGAACTTTGACAAAAAGTCCGGGTTCGGGCTCGAACAATTAGAATGTTTGCAACTGCACAGTAAGCGCACTATTTGATGCTTCTATTTGACTCTCAGATACGAAGTGCACCCCACTAATGTACTACCCCACTAATGTACTATTTCGCACCAAAAAAAAAGTACTTTTTAAAACTCTGATGTAACTGTGGTATTTGAAGCTTCTATTTGACTCTCAGATATGAAGTGCATCCCACCCCACTAATGTACTAGTTTGCAGAATTCTTTCCTAAGCTGTCCCTATCAGCGGCAGCATCCTCTCCCTACACTAATAAGACCGCATGTGCGTGCGGCATTACGCGATTCCAGCCTATATACAGAGCCTGGGTCACCTGCTGCACTGGCTAATCACAGCCATGCCATTAGTAGGCATGGCTGTGATGGCTTCTAAGAGCACACGAGTGAAACGCTTGTTGATTGGCTGCCCTGCAGCCTTTGAAAACGCGCCATTAAATTGCCGAACACCGGACTCCAACCCGAACATACAGTGATATGTCGGTGTTCAGGTCCGGGGTCCCCAAAAAAACCTATTGTTCGGTACGAACCCGAACTTTTCAGTTCGGGCTCGCTCAACTCTATTTATTGATAATGTAGTGTAGTATAAGGGATTATATTTAGAGATAATACAGACTGGAGAATTTGTTATAAATTGCATTTTCAGTTGAATTTGGGGAAACCACTTGAAGTACGCATTATGTTGAGCCAGTTGCTTTTGGTTGATTTGTTCACTGCAAACAGCTTAAAGTCTGTAAATGTTTTACAATAAACCTGATTTTCAATGGGGGTTGAATAATTTTGATTACAACTGTAAATAACAGTGAGCTATGCATTGTGAGAAAAGTACGGCCTTGAGGGGTATATTTTTTATTTTTCTTATTTCTTCATTTAACAAAAAAAGAAAATCTCCGAGTAAAAAAAATAAATTTCTCAGACTCAAATCCAATTCAAAAACCGATGAGCGCATTTGTTGGGAGGTTCGTGCCAAAAACCTCTAACACTCTTCATGAGCTGACAGATGGTAAAGATGTGATCCAGCGATGACCTGTCAAAATCTAATCCAGCCAAGTCTGTTCTTCCCTTTCAATCTAAATGCCTAGAGGGACTTGCATAAACATCCATGGCAACAATTTACTTGCCGAAGACAAGATTGTATAATAAAAGTAAATTTGACTCAAATGCATGACTGTCTTTTTTTAAATGACATTTTTAGCAGATAATTAATCGTTATCTCACTATTATGTTTTAAAAGCAGTAAAAAATTTTATAAGTAAAGCATATGATAACAGCTTTACGTACACATGGTTTCATTCTGATCGAAGCCAGTTTTATGAACAGGTTTGAATACATGCACATTAATACGACTGCTTTAACCAAAATCAACAACACTAATAGATGATTAGATTTATTTGTATGGGGAAGGCGTTGGTTAATAGTGATGATATTAACATTAATACAGAATTATATCTGCTCTTTCTTGTATGAATTTAATGACTAATGTGTTTAAATTGCATTTGAGCATCTTTATATATTTAAGTTAGATTAAAGAAAAATATAGTGTTAATTATTATTTACACTGAATGTTTCAACATACCCAATAACATACATATATTTTCTTAATATCAACTCAGGTAGATTTGGCATGATTCAGTTTGCATGATAGAGAAATATCTGAAAAGTCTGGGCTACTACTGATTACTTGAGACTACTCTGATGAATACCACCATAATTTAAAATAATTTTTACTATAACTTTATCAAACTTGTAGGCATACATTTGAGTTGATGCTTTGGCTCCGCCACGTGGTGCACTTCCTTATGCCAATATTACTCATTCCAATAAAGCTGCAGTGATTTGATTACTCTCTTTTTTTGTGTTAACCGGCTCAGTGTTTTCTTGGAAAAGAGCAGGTAGGCCAGCATGGCCAACTTGAGATATATTAAATTAGCCATTAAAAAGAGCTCCCAGCTAGCCGTTTAACATGGCTGAAAATTAAAAATTAGAAAAAAGGCTTGCTGACTGCATTGGTCATGTAAACAGTTACCAGAATTGTGTAATGCCCCCCTCCTCCCTCCCACCCCCCAAATAAAATGAAAAACAAATTATCTTTGCTATAAGTTATCCTTATTACTGGATGTCCCTCTACACTCACCATATCTTGTTAAACAGAACAACTTTATTAGGCACCAATTGGACATCAATCTTTACTGTGAAATAAACTTGTAAATGATTTACACTGCTAGAAGAATCAATTTTTTTTTTTTTTTGGTATTAAACTCCTCGAGAATATATTCAATAATCTTTTTATTACTATAGACTATACTGAATTTGTTGCATATAAAATATTTACTTTTAATGTTTAGGAATGCAGTTATTTTTGTTGTCCACATATAATTCTGGGTAAAATTTGCATCAGAGAGATTTGGCATTCCCCTAGCACCCTTTATATGACAGGGATGCATTTTATAGACCTCCCATTCCTTTCTTACCCCTCATTCAGTTTTTACAGTGGTTACACTTTTTAGTGATTAAAAATAACCAATTAACTTTCTCCATTCTGTTTTTATTAATCTGTTTCATTCTTTAATCTCCATTTAAGATCTAAACTGTATAAGTACTATGCCGTCTATATATATATATATATATATATATATATATATATATATATGATACATTTTTACTTTGAATAGTATGTATTTGAGCACTATTTATTCTGTAGTCTTACCCACTGCCCTTTAGTTTGCAAGTTCACTTCAGCCTTCCCGTATTATCTCTTGTTTTTATAAGTCAACTTGTCATTAAAATGATTTGTATGATCCCATTGTACAGAACTGCAAATATTGTTGGCACTTTATAAATCCTAAAAATGACATTTTGAACAATAGATCTGATGCCTCTGAGATTTATACAGTGTTAATCAATATAAACATAAGTCAAATACAATCTACCATCTTTCTGTCTAAAGAGAAGAGGAACCTACTGTTACAAACATGAAAACAAACGCCTTTTAAACAATGTTTCAAAAAGCACAATTTAGAAAAAAAAATACACTTTCAATTTTTTTTTACATTTAATAGTAATGATTTAGTGAGATATATAAAGGGGGGGTGCTGGGTCTATCTTTATTAAACATATCTACAAGCAATGTTGTGATACTATTTGTTCCCCAAACAGAAAGACACATCAAAATAATAAAACCAATTAAAACCCCCAAAAAACAGCTATGGTGCCTTGGAGGAACAGTATAAAACACTTTTAGCATACCCGGATATTCCATTAGATAAAGCTGTCCATAAAAAGAATTTTAACAAGACATAGTACTACCAAGAGAGATTATTTGTGACACACTGGCATAATTCCAAAAGATACATGGAGAAAAAAAATACATATCTACTATCACAAAACAATTGGATCTGTCATTCAGAGCACATTTTGTTGGATATGATGTGTGTCAGCTCACCTTACAAAAACTTTTGTTATATTCACCCCTTGACTGATGGGGCATCACAAAGCAGATAAACCGAAAGTGGCAGATTTATTCAGAATGCTACAATTCCACAACAATTTACAATGAAGAGATTCTGTCATTTTATCTGAAGATGAACATTGTGATTACATTCTTCTTTCAAAAATAGTCGATCTATCTAAACAAATGTATAGTATACGTGTAGCTATTTTTCATGAACTACATTTAGTTCCTTGTATTTTAGTATTTAGCAATTAACCCCTTCACTACCTAGTAGTTTTTGATTGAAAAAAATATTAGCATAGCATTTATTTAAAGCAAGAAATGCATAGCTTGTAAACGTAACATAGCACATCGATTTTGTGTATAGATTGTTTTGCCTATAAACGTAAAAAATATTTATGTTCACGTTTTCTCACATGTATCAGGTGTGTCAAAATATATAAATATTATTAGTCACATACTCTGCTTATAAGTTTTTGTATTGACCCGGAAGGCATCAATAGCAGTATAGTTTACTAAAAATGGCAACATAGTATAAAAATAATATCTGCATTTCAGCACAATACCCACATACAATAAATACAGCTAAATCCTGTATTTCTAAAATATAGGTTTTTAAAATGACTATTGCAATCTTTTCCAGTCTTCCAAACGCTAATGTATTGCTGACTGTAGGAATAATATGACTCATTGAAACTTACTATACTGTTTTTAAAAAAAAAAAGAGCTTACATTTTCAGCACCTTTACATTTTTATCTAAGTGACTAGTAGCTTATGGCAGAGATATTCAGTCCTCTACAGACTGATAACCATTTAAAAAGTCTAAATGAGGGTGAGTGAGGCTTTATGGATTAGATTTCATTCTACTAAATACATGAAAATGAAAACATTTATACTGAATTTTGGTATTAAAGAGGTTCCCTCCTAGATAGGTACTTTATGATAGAGATGCCATAGAATAGCTGTCTATCCCCTCTGCTAATCATAGTGGATCATTCTCTTATTACAGTTGTTACATTTTATCTAGGTAGCAGTTACTTTTGTTCTATTTTTCCTTTTTTTTTTTTTCCTTTACATTCTATATGTGTTAGGAACTTAAATACTTTTAGTCCCTTCAACGGACATTAGCCACGGTTGTCCAGGCATATTTACCTTAGGCCATCTTAATATATTTTAATAAAAGCTTTTTTCATTAATAATATTTCTTTAAACTCCACTTCTCCTTCATGTGTGGTCTTCTGTTTTTTCTCAATAAAGAGGTTTAAAAGATATACTGTTATAGAATATATTACACTTTGTGAAAACCTTGTAATTGGTGAAATGTGTCAGTGTAATTACTCTGCTTGTTTTATTCACTTTTATACTTTTTAATGTAAAATCGTTCCTGGACCATCTTTTTCTTTGGAGCCTGTACATCAATTTCATCATGGGGAACATGCCATGTGAGCCTTGAGTGTTGAGCAAAACCATTATTTTACATATTCACTAACACCTAAACATTTCTTAAGAGGCTACTCGCCTCTTTGTATTATATATATATATATATATATAGGATTTATATAGTTCCAACAATATTTGCTGTTCTGTACAATGGGATTACAAGACATACAAGCAATTTTGATGACAATTTGACTTATAAAAACAAGACATAATACGGGAAGGCTGAAGTGAACCTGCAAACTAAAGGGCATTGGGTAAGACTACAGAATAGATAGTACTCAAATACATACTATTCAAAGTAAAAATGGATCATATATATATATCGTTTATATCTTAAATGGAGATTAAAAAGGGAAACAGATTAATAAAAACAGAATGGAGAAAGTTAATTGGTTATTTGTAATCACTAAAAAGTGTAACCACTGTAAAAACTGAATGGAAGCAAGAGATAGTACGGGAAGGCTGCAGTGAACTTGCAAAATATATATATATAGAGAGAGAGAGAGAGAGAGAGAGAGTAGAGATGTCGCGAACCGTACGCGAACTTCTCGTGAACGGTTCGCCGCGGTTCGCCATGAACCGTTCGCGGCGAACTCCGGTCAGCTGACACATCCCTGCCAATCTCCGGCAGACCCTCCCTCCCAGACCCACCCACCTCCTGGACAGCATCCATGTTGAAGCCGCCTTCAACATGAATGCTGTCCAGGAAGTAGGAGGGTCTGGGAGGGAGGGTCTGCTGGAGATTGGCCGGGATGTGTCAGCTGACCGGAGTTCGCCGCGAACGGTTTGTGGCGAACCGTGGCGAACCGTTCGCCAGAAGTTCGCGGACGGTTCGCAACATCTCTAAGAGAGAGATGAAAAATAAAATGTTATTTTCTCTGATTAATTATATTTCCGCTCACAATTTCTACAAATCACAAATTGTTTGAAACCATGTGTGCAAGTCTACTATATACCCCAAAGATGGGGTACATTGACATTGTGTCAGGCTTATGCAATGTATGGTCATAAAATGTAACAAAACCCACATTATTTTTGCCTAGATTAGGTGTTTTACTAAAAACTAATAAAATCTGTCAACATTGAAGTTGCTATTAAGTGGATAAGTGAGTGTGCGGGATCTTGTGTATTGTATAAATTGGTCCCCAGCAGCACCCCATTTATGCCTGTACAGGTGAGTGCAGCCTCCTGGTTTCATATATTTGGGAGTCTAGACAACTCTTTGGTTTTGCACCCCTCCCTGTCACAGGTGCCTCATCCCAGGGCCATATTTAGCCATGTAGTGCAGAGATCCCCAGATGGATTTTTTTCTGCAAGTAAGTGGGTTAATCTCATATATGATATATGTAAAGTGGGAGTTGCCATAAAAGAGACTGGTTGCATTTTCTAATAGTCTCTAACAGAGAACATGTATAAACAACCAACACAATTTTCCTGTGGAAGATCAAAGGTAATATAAACTTGGAATGCAGTTTGATAACTGATGACCTTCACTAAAAGACCTTGCTGCGATCTACTCAGTTTTAGAGTGGGTCTGACAATGATAATGTCCCATAAATAAATAATTTCACAACTCATGATATGCATAGCTGTCTTTCAAGAAGGACTCACTTGTGGCTTTCAAAGTATTAGCCTTACTTAGTAATGTTTATCCCTTAAAAAGTCTCTATTGGTGACATTACTTTAAGACTGTGCCCATTGGTGACTTTACTTTAAGACTTTGCAAGTCGGATAAAAGAACTCAACTCATTCCCTGCTAGCTTTAACGCAGGTAGAAGCAATTCAAACTTCCATCATCTTTAGGAAGTGGGGTAAATTCTGTTGTAGGGAAATCAAAAATTTCACACTAACTCCACTGAGTTTCTAAGTGACCAACTGCTATCTTGAGAGGATATAATGTGGAAGCTGCAGTTATATTGTCTATATTGGATTTGGCTGTCAACGTAGAGATGACATATGGGCTCTGAATCCTGTTAGTGGATTAAGAGATTATATAATTTGCACCAATTTTAAATTTAGGTTTCAAGGGAAAATTACATTATAATTCCTACATTTGTGTTTATTCCCAGCTTATGAAATATGGCCAGCATTTCTGTTTAAAACGTATTACACTGAGTTATTTCACAATATATCAGCTAGTTAGAGCAGTGATCACATTGCAGCCTTAGAACTAGTAAACCCAGATTTAAATCCCAGTCACTTTACCAGTAAGTGTCATTGGGCAAGACACTAAGCTATATACAAATCACCTCTAAATATCCCCTTTCTAGAATTGTAAAGCGATGTTGAATATGTTGGCTCTGTATAAATGCTGATAATTATAATGTGTGCAGCTACCCTTAGATTATTTATGTATTTAGAGAGTGATCATCACCAATGAAATGTCTTACCATGATGCAAAGATTCTCCCTTGAGATTTTTACACATCTTAGTTGCCCTCCGCATGTTTTGATTTAAATGTAGAAATGAACATTCCGAACTCTGTAGTAGAAAAAACAGACTTTAATTGGACAACAAGATAAGACTGGATGCACCAGTGGGCCATGAGGAAAGTCTACATTACCTACATCAATGCCTACATTTACTGTTACAAGAGATGTGGCCACCTCAGGTCCTCAGTTTCACAAGTGGGACACGCACTATTTTATTGGCCGTGTGCAGTGCCTTTTTGGGATTTACAATGCTTTGATTTAAGCTTCAACCTCGTATCAGTGAGTGTGTGATTGACCACAAGTTTATTGTTTTGTCCTTAGAACCATATTTATACATATTTTGCTTACACACTAAATTTTACACATAACTCTTTACCAAGCCGTACATCCATCCAAAGAACAATTTCTATCATAAAACTTATTAGTTTGTAGTGATGTCATATATGATTGCACCTTTCTACATTATGTTATTTATACATAACTCCATTTATCTAATGCATATCCAGGAGTGTGGAATATCCCCATGAAAGATTGACATATTTTATACATACTTTATGAATCTAATGATGAATAATCTTACAGTTGAATGTCTAAAGTATATAGGAACTTATCATAAATAAAAGAAGCTGTTCCACTGGAAAGTAATTGCAGTTTATAATCCTTATTAATATCCCCATACTCTGTGGTGTTCAATTCCGAAGGTGGACACACTGTGAGCGAACCACAGAACTACTATATTGCTAATGTGAAACATGCATCATCTCACGTAATTCAATGAGAATGATATGAGAATGATTTACAGAGAATACACATAAATATTCTCAGATGGGAGCAATTTTATCCAGGTATAAAATAAATAATTTACTCCATTTTCACTTCATCTCTGTATTACTGAATTATGATGTTGCAACATGTAGTCTTTGATATCCAGAACAGCACATTTCACAGAGTTGTATATATTTTTAATAGTATTTTTCCATGTATAAGACTGTTTTTTTTCAAAATATTAGTCTAAACTTGGGGGTCCACTTATACACATAATGTCACTGCATGGGTTAAAAAAACCACCTGTGCACAGGGCCTGACAGCCAACCAAGCTAGTTGCATGTGGCTGTAGCTCCTTCAAAAATCTAATTATTTAGCCAAATAAAGTACTTACTCAGCGCAATTTGGGCACAAAATGTGGCTGCTTGCTGACAGAATACTCAGCTGACTTTTAGGTTCGCTACTGCCAGGTTCCTGGCTGTGTTGTACACATCTGCGACCTGCGTGGGTCTGGGAGATCTTGCTCAACCGCATGCTTCCTTGCATCACTCTGGACTACACCAAGACCTCATGGGTCTGGACTACAGATAGACGCCGCAGAGTGAGGCCTTGCCCAGACATCCCCCGTAGGGTACGGGGAGCAGAGGGCATTGTTGCTATCAATAGCAGGACAGTGATCCAGGGAACCATTGTCCGAATGTGACCGGACCTCAGGGAGCGGCTTACAGCAGTGTGAGGAGACCTGGGAACGATGGGGGATCCTGATCAGCCAAACTAAATTTCTCTGCTATAGATCAATGATGGCTAACCTTTTGAGTCTAAAAGCTAACTGAGCATCATGGGAAATGTAGTCCAGAAACAATGTATGGTGTTAAGGTTAGCCATCACTGCTATAGATCTTTAAAATAGGTATTTCTTAATTTTGGGCGCAAAAAATAGAGGTCGTCTTATTATACATGGAAAAATATGGTACTTTGTTTAAGGTTTAGCCTATTCTAGATTTGTTCTAACTCAAGTTCATACATAATTTACTATTATTTCAAAATACTAGCCCTTGCTAGGAATTCTAGGGGACAATGTAATTATATTGTGAGCATATACACATACTTGTACACATAAGCGTAATAAACGTCCACTAACACACACATACGTCCACTAACACAAACACACAAATTTATTGAAACATACACATACATAAGTTCCCTAATAAACACACACACACAAACACATACATATATCTTACTGAAACACACACAATACACTTATTAATATGTAGATACACTTACAAGATTACTACAACACACACACACAAGCTCAATAAGACACACACCTATAAGCTCACTAATACTTATTCTGCATTCTGGGCACCTGATGTTAATATAGCACCTGGTGGCAGTGGGTAGCAGCAAGAGGTAATATGTTTCCTTAGTATTTAGTTGCCATTTTTAGGTCTCGTCCTGTCTGTTCTCGCCACAGTATCTGGCTGGGAATGGGTAATTGGAGTTGGAGTTGGGTACTACTTCATGTGGAGTTGGTGCCAGGGGTTACCATAGAATGTACCACACTGCACCTATACCCACACAGTGGGAGCTACTAAGGGAGCAGGATAGGTGTGCAGTTCTATGAAGCAATTGACAAGATTTGTGAATTAGACAATAATTATATAGTTAATAATAATTATACATGCTCTCCTGCCCTCTTAAATGTTTTTACCGTGGTGATAGGTACGTCATTAGTGGAGGAGAGTTATATTGTGGCTGCTACATTTTTTATTACATTTACTTGTTTGTTTGTAGGTTTTTATTTTTACTTATTCAGTGTGTTGGATGTTTTGTATAAACTGAATTGAAATGTCACATTACATTTTTTGTTGCAAATAAATTTACATCAAAGGCTGCAAAATAATTTTAATGCAGTCCCTAGAGTTTACAAAACCAAGGGGTTTGAGTCTTTCAGTTTGAAATATTAAAAATAAAGATCACCCTCACGATCCTGGCCTAGCAGGTGAAACTTGCGTAGAGTCCGCTTATTTTCTTTTCCCCTTCAATGTGTCCACTATATTGATTATTGTGCTATGTTCAGGGTGGCTGGCAAATTAATAGGGATATGTTTACTTAGTAGCCTTTTGGCCAGAGCTAGTACAGGGAGCAACTGGTCTTGGACATAGTTTTCAGAATTTGTTTCTTTACACCCACCGACCTCTGGGCACGTAAGCTCTCTGTAAACAGTTTAGGATATTATATGTAGAGCTGTTTGTTTTAGTGAATGTGAGCCTGGGCGGATTTAGATGCTATATGAGTGTTATAAGCACAGTAACTGTGACCCCTAGTGATTAGTTAGAGGTAACATATGTAGGGATTAATATGATTATTATTATTATTATTATTTGAAAATGCTGAGTATATATTCTTCCTATTATAATATTTTTCTGGAGACTGTTTTCAGACTAATTTAGACTTTTTGCATTAGTCCAATCAGTGGAGCTGTGACACATACACATATTCTTCTTTTATAATTGAGTTGTGTTTTTTTTTTTTTGTCAATATCTGTTTCATTGAGTTTGTCATCACGATTTGTTTTGCATTCCAGTAAAACTTGCATAAAACAAATTTTGATTTTAAGTCAGATCAGAATATGATCAGAATTGTGATAATTATAAACCCTGGACTAATCCTTGGGGAATATGTTGGAAGAGGTAAAGAGAGAAGAGAAAGAGAGAGAAAAAAATAACTAGGAATTGGGAGGATATGGGTAGACGTCAGGATCGAGTGGCTGTAAAATCCAATTCGAAAACTTGGTTTGTCAATATTGGGCAAGTCGGGGGCTGTCCTAGGCATCCTGAAAGTCTTCAGATGCTGTTGGGACTATCCATTAGGACCAAATCATGTCTGGGTGCGGCCTGAAGCACTAAACCTCTATTACCCTGAGTCTTTTATCCTAATAAACCAAATTTGCAGAGTAGGAACAGAACAGAGGGACCAGATGTTTTGGTGCACTAAGTCACACTTTTTTTTCCCATTGTGTAGTGGTAAATTCAGTTTTTAGTGCCATTTTCCACTTCCCAAAGAAGGATGGAGCTGGATGGCCGCTCTGCCCCTAGAGGGTGGCATATGCTCGATCAGCTCCGGCTCCAGGCTTTTGTCTAGTCCCTCATAAGACAGGGACACGGTGGGAAGCTGGTTAGGAAGGGCGTCACCTGCCGGTAACGGAACTGTTGCTAGCAAGTAGGCCCAGAACCACCCGTGAGTCTAAGAGTTTTGATATATGTTTATTTTTTCTGCATTATAGGAAAAAAATTATTCCTACATGTGAACATAATACATTAGAAGATGCATTTGCTCTAACTATCCACTAGTCCATTCTTCGTGTGTCAGGTCAATAAAACATTTTTTTCTGCCTAGAACAAAAGAATATAATACTCACTATGGCTCTTCACCTTTTCCTTTTCTGCTTCCTGTTGCAGACCATTGGGACCTTGAATTTTCTTTCTTCGTCCATGTTGTATGATACCACCTGGAACTCACTGAGTTTCACACATAATACTAAAGAATTAGTATGTCTGTACACTCTCATCCTTGTACATTTAGTAAGTATGCTATCTTTTTTTTACCACTTGCTTTTGTTGCCAGAAGTTAACTCCAGAAAGTCAGCCATGTAGCTCCAGGATTATGTTTAAATCAATGAAACATTACTTCCATCATGATCTTGTCATGCTGCTAATAAAATAAAGAGTATTGATTCTTACCATAACAACTGTCCCAAAGGTCCGCTCTTATATATTCACTGTTGGCACTATGACACCTGTCTTCTGTAAAGGTATCAGCTAGCTCAAAATTGTTTAAACCCCAAGGTTTTCACTATAGTTTTTTTAGTAGACGTTGATTTATTATCTTTGTCATTGCTCTTTCTTTTATTTCAAATACTTTATTCCCAATGAACAATGGGTCAATATAAGAGGGCATGGACACGTCACTTTAAAACATGTAAAACCTTTCAAAAGATAAAAACTTCAAAGAATACTATATAATTAAAAAAAAATGTTGAAGTTTTTTTTTTAAATGCAGGGAGCGCATTATCTAACACAAAACGTGTTTCATTCCTTTTAACTAATAAAAAAAATTCACTTTAAATCTAATACAGTATATTGAATGTGTAAATTAATCAGACTAAATTTGAAATTCTATGTATTTTTCTATACAATATTACATTTCAAACGTTTACATTTCCAATATCATTAAGCATCATATCACTTATTTCATAAGGTTCTTTACCGCATTTTTACAACAACTACAAGTCATATGAAGCTCACATTAATCATAGTTATGGCATTGCAAACAAGTAACAAAAAAGATTTTAATCACATTAATTGTATTTTCAGAATGTGGTAAGCCATCTTATAAATCACTATTTATTTAGATTAACTTTGGTTTCATAGCATCAGTGTTCTGTTTAAAAGACAGCTTTTGTTAAGGTATATATTAATTTTCCTTGTGAGACAGACACACCATAAACACAAAGTCGTATTGAAATATAAATGAAAAAAAAAAAAAAAAGAGAGAGAGATAGCTGCAATATCCATTTTCTGCATATTAATCATATCCTTATTGAAGTGACAATATCATTTTGGATCATGATCATGGACGTCAAGTCTATTTCATATCTTCATTTTGATAGCAGTTTAATCGCAGAAGACAGCACACAGAAATAACAAGTTGTATTTGTGAGCTGTTTCTAATAAAGAAATACTTTATGGATTTACATATAGAAGTTTGAGCTCGGAAAGTAATTCTTCACTTTCATTTCAATTTCTCTTCCCCATTACCTTATCATTCGTGCAAATATCCATTTTCTCCCCAGTTGGCCACTTCATTTGTACTTTTAATAATTGCTATATTTATTTCCTCTACACTGATGTGTTTTCTGTGTTGTTACTCATTTTGTTTTCTTTAATTAATGTCACTGTTGCCATAAGTGGAAAAAGATAGAAATGGACAGATTAAATGTGGACTCCAAGCAACAAAGGAATCCACACTTCTATACTCTGGTAATGTGAGACAACAGATCTATGGTTCCAGGTATCCATGTCCTTGTCCAGTGCACGATAGCTGAGGATGACATGATATCATCTCATATCCCATTATCCTGGCTTTCATATGCGGCGTACAAACACCCAGACACGATGGACCTTGATGACCAGTCTTCTCCTCCAAGAAAATACCTGGGTTCATGTTCTTCTACCACTTTTCAAAGAGTTAGTCCAGTATCTAGGTGATTATTACGTAAACAATAAAAACTAACACAGGGTTTTTTTTTTCACTACAGTGAGAATTGTGATTTCAAAGTGAATTTCACATTTAAGGCCAATGTATCCAGTTCGGAAACATAGCTGACTTGGAATTGTCTTTTCCAGTTTGACCAGGTTTTCCCTAAATTTTAAATTCATTCTCACTTTAGTGAAAAATCCTTAGAGCGTTTGCCACCAACAAAATTAACATTGATTTTGAGATAATAAAGATATTATCTCATCCTTTGAACACATACAAAATAGATAATCAGCCAAAGAACCGACTTGTTCAAGAATGTGTTTAATAACTGACTTAGAGTATAAATCTCGGTAGCAATGATTCAGTTGAGACGTCACATCTTGTTTTGTTTTGTTTTTTAATGTTAACGCATGCTTATTTTATAGAGGCCTTAAGTATATATATATTTCCTATTTTTCACTAGTTGTATGCTTGAATGGACTCCAGCTTACTTTTCTTCCAATTTCTTCCAATTTTTCTTTCCCATGGTTTCATAATTTCCCAGAGGAAATACACAAATAACAAGGATGAATGAGGAAATACAGCAGTGTTTTATGTCTCGTGGTACACTTGTATACAGTCATTTTATTGGTGTAAACACTTGATATATATGTTATCATTTTGTCTGCAGTATTGATCTAGTTTTCTGAGAGGTATAAGAAAGAATATATTGTCAGGATATTGTCAGGAGCTTTCTAATAGCATACCCCTGAAAATTGAATGTTGTGTACATTAAAAATAGGTTGTTCTAGACATATGTTTTATTTCTTACAGGCATCCTGCAAATTGAAACGAGAAAATATTCTTCTCGGTTTTCTTTTTATCTAAGTATAACTCTAAACTTGAGTCAGAAGTTAAAAACAGATCATATTTAAATTTACGAAAATATTTCAGAAAATAAATAACACCTTATCAACATATTTAGAAGCAATGCATTTTAATTTCTACAAAGTCAGCTTTAACCATTTAAGGACACATGACGGACCCAGTCCGTCATGCTGGGGAAGCACTTAACGACGAATGACAGACTGGGCCCTTCATGCGCTCAAATTAACCCCAGATCGCCACGATCACTGTATTTGAAGCAGACCCAGAGCACCAATTGCGGTGTCAGAGCGAGCACATGTGCTGCAGGGACTTCTGATCCGCCTCTCTGCTCTCCCGCGTTCAGTGTGAAGTGCAGGGAGATGGATCAGTGATGATTCTCTTTACCCTGTAAAAAAAATAAAGTTAAATCCCATCCCCTGCTTTAATAAAATTAATCTCTTCCTGCCAATTGATCACTGACTACAGTGATCAATTGGCAGGGACTACATTTTACTGTGATCTGTTTTTTTTTAACCCATGAGGGTTAAGTTTTCCTTTTTGTTTAACCCTCAGTTAAATATATTTTATTAATTAATTTAAATATTTAAAAATTATATATTTAGCTAGCTGGGGTGGGTGGAAGTTAGTGGGGAATTTGGTATTAGGCTAGCTAGGGGTTAATGTTAAAAAAGTTTTTTTTAAAAAGCTTTAACCCCTTAAGGACACATGACGTGTGACATGTCATGATTCCTTTTTATTCCAGAAGTTTGGTCCTTAAGGGGTTAAAACTTTTTAAAAAAAAGGTTAAAAAATGTTTCAAGAAAGTTTAAAAAAGTTAAAAATATTAATAAGTAAACAAAAAGTTTAAAAACAAGTTAAAAAAGTTTAAAAAAAACATTAAAAAATGCTCATTATCACTACACCTGGAACATACTAGCGAAAAAATGATCCCACGCTAAGGTTCAAAATATGCCTTTTGAATTACCCTGGGGTGTTCTTTAATAAATAGTATGTCTTTGTTGGGTAGTTTCAATAACCAACCAGCTAAACTACTCCAAAATGAAACATGGACACAGCGTAAACTTTAAAGTTAGAAAAAAAACAGAATGGTTGCGTCTCAAATGTGCCCCTTCAACATCCACATATACCTGGCAAAGGTACATACAGGGGTATTGTTGTACTTAGACGAAATAGCTGCGCTACATATGAAGTATTATACAGTCGTAGCACACATAACGTTTGCAAAATATACTGTGCAAACTCATTTTGAAAAAACACAATTTTACTTTTGGCTATGAAATGGCTTTGTAAAAAGTGTCAAACTAACCTTAGGTAAATTGCTTGTGATGCCTACTTTATATAAATATATACTTTTGTGTGGCAATGTTGTTTTCTGTGATGGCTACTAAACCTACAAGACAAACATACCAACTTCTAAAATTGTTTCATTTTGAAATTTTATTTTAGTCCTTGTATTTTGTGACCTGTAACTTTCAAAATAAGCTGAAATCCTATACATATTATGTGCTCTATAAATCAAGACACATAAATGAATTTATTTTGAATGACTTTTTCTAAGCTGGACATATTATGCACATGCTATTTTTGCCAAAACCTTTGGCAATAAAATGGTCTTTATTTTGTTTTTTTCCCATTTTGTTTTGGAAATTTTCTTATAATTAATGAGAATTTATCTATGTATATGTCGCATCAAATTAAAGCCCTTTATGCCCTCTAAAAAACGGTATATAATATGTGTTGGTGCAATAAATGACAGAGATGCAAATTGCGTTTGAACACAAACAGCAAAAAATGCAAAAATTCCCTATGTCCTTAAGGGTAAGTCCAGTTTTTGAAGCTGCGTCCTTAAGGAGTTAATTAATACTTTGATCATTCATTTACATTTCTATGAATATATAGTTAACATATGCATTGAATAATGAAATTTACAGCATGTTGCAGCTGTATAGAAAAAAACAGCAACTTTGTTATATGCAGTGGAATAGTCCATACACAAATATTTCACATTAAAATAATAAAACTGGATAATTTTACTTGTTTGCGTCTGAAAAGACAATTCACTAAGAAATCAGAGCGTTTCCATATACTGTATTTATATGGAAGACTGCAGTTGTGGTGGATGTGGCAATACCCAGTGACTATAACATCAGGAAGAAGGAACACTAGACGATGAACAAATACCAAGGACTGGAAGAAGAGCTAGAAAGGACGTGGAAAGGGAAGGCAGTAGTAGTTTCAGTTGTTATAGGAGCACTCAATTGCATGTGGGACATCTGAGATCGCTGTCCAGAAGAGTGCAGTTCTAAGGACAGTTAAGATACTGCACATAACCCGCAGACTCCCAGGGCTCTGAACACCACCCAGGAGGGATGAGAAAATATCTTTAAAAAAAACATGTTTATATATATATATATATAGCCAAAAGTACAAGATAGCACTGCAGGGACTTATGGATTTGATTTGCAAGCTCATCCTGATGAAAGTCTGTGAGACAGACTGAAATGTTGATTTTTATTTTGAGCTAATAAAAGCTAAGTTTTATTTATTCGACTTGGAAGTCCCTGGAGTGCTATCTTGTACTTTTGGCTGTATCTGTTTGCTGATGAGCACCGGGCAAGTACATCAAGGAAGGTGGAGTGCATTACTATTTTTGTTTTATATATATATAGAGATATATTATCATCATAAATGAAACTTCAATAATTCAAAAGCAGAAGCAAAATATGGAGTTCAAACAGATGCTTCCTAAAAAGATTAGCTCTAGTTAACAAATGCTCACATTATACAGTGGGTTCTAGGAGCATGCAGATATATTTCCTATAGTGCTTCCTGTATAGTTTTGTTGGTTAGGGCAGTGTTTCCCAACCCAGTCTTCAAGGCACACCTACCAGTCCAGGATTTAGGGATTACCCAGTTGTGTCTAAGGTGTTTTTACAAAGAAGAAAAAAAACACCTTAGACACAACTGGGTAATCCCTAAATCCTGGACTGGAAGGTGTGCCTTGAGGACTGGGTTGGGAAACACTGGGTTAGGGGACCAGCCAGGCTGCCACTCCTTCAGTTGGGTGGGACTTTTCCAGGTGGACCTGCCAATTATGGGCATCACTGGTGACACCCTGGTCTGGACCTGCATTCCCATCTCAATTGCATAGCTTCCAACATTGGGAGGTATGTAAATATTTGAAACTATTATCACATTTCCCTCACCAAATAAAACCAGTACACATAATGATGTAATTTCACCATATCTGTTGCTACATACGGACACATTTGCATATTGTCATGTCATAAAACTGCCCAAAATATATACTAGGAGAGTGGGGAGGAGGGTTATAAAAAAGTAGTGGGTAAGGGTAGGAGGGGAAGAAAGATAGGTCAATCAAGATAACTGCAAGTTCACAAGGGATAAGAAAAATGCATATTTACCTTTCATAATTAATTCATTCTAAATTATCTCTCTGTATGTTTATCTATGAATGTATATGGAATATAAACTAGGAAATCCTAAACTAGAATTTTCACTCATCAAACTATATCTAATTCCATGTTTGCAATGTTGCAGTAAATGTTGTATTTTTATTCATTTAAAAACTCTTTTGGTTTGCTAAAAAAAACCTGTAAAGTTTCCTGCAATACATCTTTATTTATCCATATATCTATACCTATCTATATATTTGACACACACTGACAGACACACGCATATATATATATATACATATATATATATACATAGATAGACCTATATATATATATATATATGCGTGTGTCAGCGAGAGTGTGTCTGTCTGTGAGTGAGTGTGGGCGTCAGTGAGTGTATGTTACATAATTACATAGTTACATGAAAAGTTACACTGAAAAGAGACGTGTCCATAAAGTTTAGCCTTCCTCACATTTGTTTTTTGCTGTTGATCCAAAAGAAGGCAAAAAACCCAGTTTGAAGCACTTCCAATTTTGCAACAAACTAGGAAATAAAATCCCTCTTGACCCCAGAATGTGAGTCAGATTAATCATTGGATCAATAAGCATTTACCCTACATATAAAAATTATATCCTTGAATATTCTGTTTTTGCAAGTATGCATCTAGTTGCTGTTTGAACATCTGTATGGACTCTGATAAAACTTCAGGCAGAGAATTCCATATCCCTATTGTTCTTGCGGTAAAAAACCCTTTCCTTTGCCTTAGACTAAATCTTCTTTCTTCCAGTCTAAACGCATGGCCTCGTGTCCTATGTAAAGTTCGGTTTGTGAATAGATTTCCACACAATGGTTTGTATTGGCCACAGATATATTTGTATAATGTTGTCATATCCCCTCCAAGGCAACATTTTCTAAACTAAAGAGGTTTACATTTGTTAACCTTTCTTCATAACTAAAATGTTCCATTCCTTTTATTAATTTGGTAGCCCACCTCTGCATTCTTTCTATTGCCATAATATCTTCCTTTAGGACAGGTGCCCAAAATTGCACAGCATATTCAAGATGTGGTCTAACCAGTGATTTAGAGGCAAAATTATTTTCTCATCCTAAGTATTAATGCTCTTTTTCATGCATGACAATACCTTACTAGCCTTAGCCACTGCTGATTGACATTGCACATTGTTGCATAGCTTGTTGTCTATAACAATTCCCAAGTCCTTTTCGTGTGTTGTTATCCCTAATTTGCTTCCATTAAGGGTATACGTTGCTTGTGTATTCTTTACGCCGAAGTGCATAACTTTGCATTTTTCTACATTTCATCTGCCATTTGAGTGCCCAGTCCCCCAGTCTATCTAAATCCCTCTGCAGCAAAGTAATATCTTGCTCACACTGTATTACTTTACAGAGTTTTGTGTCATTTGTAAACACTGAAACATGACTTCCAATGCTTTTTTCAAGATAATTTATAAACATGTTAAATAGAAGGAGTCCCAGAACAGACCCCTGAGGGACACCACTTGTCACCTCTGTCCAGCTTGAAAATGTACCATAAATGACAACTCTCTGTACTCTATTTTTAAGCCAAATGTTCTACCAAAGAACAAGAATTTTCATCTAGACCAATTTCTTTAAGTTTGAACACTAATCTATAGTGTGGAACTGTATCAAACACCTTGGCAAAATCCAAATAGATCACATCCACGGCAACACCCTGATCTATACTTCTACTTACTTCTTTGTAGAATGCAATCAAGTTAGTCTGCAGGACTTCTCGCGGGCGTCTCCCTACCTATGGAATAGCCTGCCTACCGCCATCAGACTCTCCCCTAGTCTTCAATCATTTAAGATGTGCCTTAAAACCCATCTCTTTAGAAAAGCTTATGGCCTTCCAGAGTAACCTCTACCTCACATACCTGTCTCTTACTATCTCCTAAAGGGCAGCACTCTATTGTCTCCTCCAGCATTGCTTTACTCCCACCTTATTTAATTGTTATTTCCTGTCCTAATGTGTTTTATACCCCACCTCTAATAGACTGTAAGCTCATTTGAGCAGGGTCCTCTTCAACCTATTGTTCCTGTAAGTTTTCTTGTAATTGTCCTATTTATAGTTAAATCCCCCCTCTCATAATATTGTAAAGCGCTACGGAATCTGTTGGCGCTATATAAATGGCACAAATAATAATATTAATAATAACCTTTCAACTACTTTCCCAGCCACAGAGGTTAAGCTCACACATGTTAGTGTGTGTCTGTCAGTGAAAGTGTGTCCTGGTTAAACAGTTTGTGTGCCAATGACTGTGTGTCTGTCAGAGTGTGTCAGTGTATGTGTATCAGTGAGAGTAAGGGGAGCCCTTCTTTGATTATTGCACTGGGGCCTGTGATTCCTAGTTACTCCCCTAGTGATCACTACACTTTTCTTAGGCTTGTTCATGCCTGAAAAATGTGGTTCAGTGGAATCAATTTGGCCAATTTTATTTTTGGAATTTGGTTAACTGAGCTTTGATGGCAACACGGTTCAACTTGAGGAAATACTACCAATTTTGGAAAACCTTTGTAGATGAACCAAAAGGGAGCCTATCACTGTACTGTCAAATGTATAAATAATATTTATATGTATGTTATATTTTGCAATACAGTGATGGCTTCATTAAAAAGGTGCGAAAATAAGCCCATTTTCGCACCTTTTTAATTAAAAACTCTGTTGATTGAATTCTGACAAAATTATGACCAAAAAGAATGGTATGTTACCATTCAAATTCAGTCCACATATTGTCAGTATTTGCAATTATAAGCTTTTGGTTAGATTTCAGCATTTGCTTGCATATTTTAAGTGTTCAAGCTGGGTGATCCCTGGATTATTTCTTTATTATGCTTTTATTTATTTGATTTAGTAACTGCCCACTATATATCAACCATCTCTGTTTTGGTCACCATGGATGGTATTCTGAATCACAAATCAAACAAACCTATTTTATCATTGTCCAAAATTTGTTTCATGATATGTCTATGTATTTTAGTATTTTAAAAAAAATACAATGGATCATCGAAGATTGATTTAAAAATGTTAAAAATAAAGAAATAGGTCAACAGGATGTTTTTCAATATTATATACATTATATATTTAAATATATTGCTTTTTTCGAAGAAGCATCTGGAATTTTTTTAAAAATTCTGCACAGAATATGAAAAATATTTTTTTAGCCAGAGAAATCTAGATTCTTGTTGTTGTTACTGTAAACATACAATTTCTCTCCCTTGAAAACAAAAGCTAACCATTTTCATATTTCTAAAAGAAAATTTGTGTTGTCTTCAAAAATAAGTTCTACTGCTTGCAAATAAAATGTTCAATTACTTTATCTCTTATAATGTTTTTTTTTAGAATACACCTAGTCCAAAGAGAGTCATTGACTGTCTCCAAGGCCCTAAAGAGGAGAAAGGTTCTTCTTAAAATGATTAGCTCCACTAAAAAATGTTTTATTATGGCTTAAGTCTCTACTGCATTTGTAATACTACATTATGTTGTGTAATCTTTTTCGTAAGTTCCCCTAAGGTTTGTCCCACTTATAATGTGCTATAAATGCAAGCTACTCTATATATTGCTCCCGCAAGATTTAAAAACATATATTTCTTACATTATGTTTTTAAAAAGTAGTGGAAAGAACAAAATAATAAATTATTTACCTTCATTATTAAAAAGTACCAGTACAGAAAAGAGATGATTTACAAATCAATACTTTTAATACATATATATTGAACTGGATATGACATATATATATATATAATTATTTTTACATATATCAGTTAAAGAAACACAAATAGATGGATACATAAGAAAGAATAATAAAAAAATAATACAACTTTCACCAAAATGTGTTACTTTAATTGCATGGTACTTTAAGAGACGTATTTGGTCAGACAGTTGAATTGTTATTGTCTCATTAATTATAGTGTATTGCTTTTTAATTTCATGTTTCTTGCTATATAGAGTTAGTAAAATATAGTTAGGGTTTAAGCCATTACCTTAACTATGTTATAAAGAAAGTAGGAGGTAAGTGAGCGAGGTTATATAAGAAGTGGAGATAATGTTTTAGCTAAATGAGGTGTACATATTTGGAGGGTGAGTGAAAGAGAGCCAAATTAGAAATCTAATGGTGAGTTCTTAGCTCACAGTTAGGGTTTTTGTCCTTAAATATACATTTTAAAATTAAGGAACTGGGAAGTAAGTGAGTTAGGCTGTAGAACAAATATTGAGTTTTACCTTCAACCCATACCAGTGGGGTAGAAGTGAGTCACGAGGGATATCCCATGGTAGGCATGGTTGGGGAGTTAACTTGTTGTAGGGTGAATCCTTATAACAGTCGTATGGTAGATGTTGTTTTAATAAAGGATACAGATATTGATGACTGCTTGAAAAGAGCTATGATGTCAGCGATAACCCCTGTATCACAACTCAACGTTGAATTCTATGTGTTGTCTTGCTCAGAAATGCTTCAGACTTGAGAAAGGGAGGTTCTCCCGAATTCTTGACTTTAAAAAATTCTATTAGTCCAATAAAAAAGGTATTACAAGATACAAATTGTATCTGTTTTTTACATCTACATCACTGGACTAATATGGCTACAATCTCTACTCTATATATATTTGGGAGTCCAGGCCTACTCCCTGATTTTGCACCCCTCCCTTTTACAGGTGCCTCACTCCAGGGCCCTTTTAACCTTGACCTGCAGAGAGTCCCAGAAGGAAGAATTTCCCAAGTAAATGGATTAATCTAATAAGAGCAGACATTAGGCTGTTAGTGTAGGACCTGCCAAAGATGGGGTACATTGACGTTGTGGCAGGCTTATGCAATATATGATCATATAATGTAACTAAACCCCCACTATTTTTTGCCTAGGTGAGGTGATCTTAAATAAACTATTACATTCTGTGGGACTTGAAATTGCTGTTTAGTGAATGAGTGAGTGCACTAGATCTTGTATGTTGTATAGATTCACCCCAGCAGAACACTTATAAGCATGCATGTTCAGATGAGCACATATATATATATGTATGTAAACATAAAATAATCCCAATTTGTATACGTATAAAGAGATAATATAAATATACAATTATAATAATAATCATCTCTTTATACATATACACATTGGGATTATTTTATGTTTATATACATTGTATTTTTTACATTATCAGTTATATTAAAAATACGCACATATATGCTGTTTAATATTTTTTTGATGTAGATGCAATTCTTAACTTTCTATTCACAAAACCCTGGAGTAAATACTAACCTAGTTCTATTAGTTACAATTGTGTTAAATTTTCTAAATTTCATAAGTGACAGGGGAGGTAAATCTTATTTTCCTTTTATATTATGTGTCATCTGCAATTTGTAAATAAATAAGAAATGTAACGTGAGTTTAAAGCTTAAAAAACAATATGAAAATGGAATTATCATAACACGCAATTTTATTTTCTCTAAATCCATGCATTTATATGCTGATTATCTCCAAAAGTGTACTGATGCTCTTGTCATTATTAAAATTGTTAAATTATTCATTGAGAATAAATTTCCCTCGTCTTTTTGGTCTACAGAACATCAGACAATGAAAAGTGTCCCAACATGGTTAATGAAGGTTCCAATACAACAGCGATAAAGAGAGATGCATCGTTCAAACTTTTAATAAATAAACCACGACATAAATAATTAAAGCGAGCTAGTTATCTTGTGCTAGTATAAACCTTGAATTGTAAGTACACAACATTGAAAGTTCTTCAGATTATTGCAAAATGTCTTCCCTATAGAGATGTAATGATTGGAATTAGTCTAGTACACCTGTGTCTCACTGTTGACATACATATTGGGTGGAATTAAATGCCAAACATGACTCCCTGTGTGATATATAAAACTGAAGCAGCTGACGAACTGGCGTATTCATTGAGGCATGAATAGTGTCATTATCACTATGAAAAGTAGGCATCATTCTTTTCCTGTAGTGTCGATCTCTCTTACTGTTAGCTATAGTTTATGTTAACATGAACTACCATAAAAGAAGTCTATCTAATTAGAAGTTCATGAGAAAAATAATGTGTTCTACTTATGTAAAGCATGACATTGTTTAACGTTGTTTGACTTTGATTACTTATATATTGTATTTTTCATAAGAAAAACAATATTGATTTGTAGTAAATGTAATCAAATGGGATGTCAATATATATATATATATATATGTGATTGTATAAGTTGTATGTGAAATTAATGTAGGTGGTCTTTGAACAATAAAACTAAGAGGAATGGCAACATTCTGAAAGATGTCTTATGCAGTATGCACGGGGTTGTTGATGAATATATCCTCATATAATTGTTTTGTATTGATCTTTAATATATTTCTATAGATGTTTTGTTGCTGTGTTATGTTAGCTGTATCATTTGTATTCTTAAGTGCAAGGTCTAGCCCTGATAATATTCTCATTGAATCTTTGCATTTTATATACCATTATGAAATTATGAGATCAAATTCTAGCAAGATAGACTAGTTTCCTCCATACAGTTAGGTATGTGTTTATATTCTCAACCTATTTCTTCTCCTTTCTTAGTTTCAATGATAGCTTTTTAAAAAAAAAAAAAATATAGACAGTACAGTACATATCAACATAACAAAGGACACATTGAAAAAGATGCAAAAACACATCAGTATAATACTGAATCAGTTCGTTAGAACGGTGAGCAATAAATGTCGGCAGTTGCATCTCATAATAGGAACTATAAGCATTAGGTGAGGGTACAGTTGTCTTTCTTAGATGGCCCTTTGAACATCTGTCAATATCAATATAGAAATATTAATAATAGATGCACTGAGCTGCTAGGAGAACCATCACAATGTCTGTTCCATTTAGGAGTTTGCTGACTCTACCCTTATGCATATGACATATGAAAGTATTGAAGTCCAGGCACAATGCCTGTAAGAGTCCTTCATGGGAACAAGCCATTTTAGAGGGATGTGTGCAGTATTTCAATCCCTACAATACAATCCCCACAATACAAGCGAACCAGTTGTTTAGATACAAATACTTTAGTAGGTTAAAAAAATAGAATGACACAGCCCACATTGTTAAGCTTTCCTTAATAAGCAGTGCCATGCAGGAGCCCATTGTATATGTTGAAAATATACACAATGAAGGTAGATCAGGTAAACAAGATGAGGGAATAAAAGAAAACTAAAAAGAAGATAGAAATGATATAAAAGGAAAAGGTAAGTAAGGAGTGTGTCCAGTCCAGCCTTCCTCACTAAAGGATATCAGTCTGTTAAGATCATACTGTAAAGCTATTATCCTATACTTAACACAACCCCGATCCTCCCGGACCCTCTCTCCATCCCTACCATACCAAGGATTCTCCAATATCCCCCCCGCGTCAATTAGCCTGGACTGATAACATAAATAATGGCTGCTTCTGTATACTAAAATGGCATATCTACCTCAGACACCAGAGAGTTAGTCAGAAGTGTAGTCTGCTAAAACCCCTGGCATATCCCATTTTAAGCCCACCTAACACCTAAATGTGACTATACTTACAGTTTGGGACACAATAGGAGCTACAAAAAATAGGAGATAGTCCACAAATCAAGTTGTTTGTAGTATAAGCAATATTTATTTATAAAAAATGTATTGGTATACACACAGAAGCTTAATGCAGACAAGGTTTCACATACACACATGTTCACTACAGCCAAGCTCACTGTCACACACACACACACATGTTCACTATAGACAAGCTCACTGACATACAAAAACATACTTATTACAGACAAGCTCACTGTTACTCACAAGCTCACTACAGGCAAGCTCACTGACACACACATACTCAATGCAGACAAACTCACTGAAACATCCAGATACAAGTTCACTCACCAGCAGGCACATTCACACACAAAATCACTCTCAGCCATGGGCTGTTGAGTATTTGAAGCTTATCTGGCACTGAAGACTGTGGAAGCACTGGGGGGTGAAGTTGCCATTTTCTGGCCTGTTTCTGCTTGTGAGATCAGCACTGAGGCTGGGCATGGAGCTTGATTGCGAGAGTAGAGCAGAAGATGCCCAGCAAAGCTCTTGATAATTGTGAACCGAGACTTACAGAATTCCCTCCGGCAGATGACAGCCTTAATATGGTCGCTGCAGCCCCCAGCACCTCTCTCCTTAATTCTCTTGGACTTTCACAGTCCTAGTGGGAAAATAATGTAAATGGCATTAAGGCTGCCTGAGGTGTCACAGCCCATTGGGAATTTTCCAACCTTATTTTCAGTCATATTATTCATAATCACTCTTCAATAAGTATAATTTCCACCAAAGCCGTTGAACACTAATTTTATTTATACGTTATTGAAGGACATATCATTTCAGTATACATGATGTTGAGCGATGAGCAAAGAAGGGCACAATGTTTTACTGTTATGCAGATTGTTGGTTGGTGGCATTGGTAGTTGAGTACCAGAATGTGAAGGTTCTGACACTCACAACATGATTTAGTTGTTAATTTTGACTTCATGAGTTGATGTTTTGCTGCGCGTTGTACAGACTCACTAGGAGATATGATCAAAATGAGTACATCTGTGAACCCAGCACCTGTGTGCAACATAATTAAATCAGGCACAAAGAGGAAAATACTATAAATCAACAACTTGAACAAGATAATATAGTTTTAGCAGCACACGCTAAATTTCATGAAAAACTATCAAACTAAACATATAAGTTGGAAACTAAAAATGCTGACAGTGTGGTTCAGATTCTTCATATATTTCAACGGTTATGACTTTATTTCTCATTTACTATAAACTAAAATATGTTTTCTAACTGATGGTGTCATTTTTGAAATGCTATATAGAACTATAAATGTATAATTCTATATAATGACAAGGTCACGGAACACCACTTACTTGTAGGACAAATGCATATATAAGTTAGTAGCTACTTTTGCAATGTTGACCAAGCAATAGCTATGCAGATTAGTTTGTGTTAAGCTCAAGAGAATGTGATGGCAACTATGATTAAATGTGACTGAAACAGTTATGCAAAACATCAAGCTGTTTCCTAAACCTACAGGGAACTAAAAGTATATCTGCATACATATAACACGACAAATGCAGGCTATTAGAATGAATAATATTTCCCAGAGGAAGTATGAATGCAAACCAAAATAGTTCCTAAACAGAGCACCGACATCATCTTTTAGCTGCTTTTCAATACACAATGTCTAAAGTTCTATCTTGTTAGACTATATATATAGATATTATCTATTTAATGGTAAGCAAAATATGGAAGTAAGTCTATTGGATTGGTAATGTAATTGAGAAAGAATTTGTAATATGTGGCATGCATGCCTCCCAAAATTGGGACAAGTGGGCAAGATTTCAAGGGGGCATCACCAGTGTTGCAACTTGCATCACCAGTGACAAGCATAATGGGTCGGTGTGCTCAGGAAGTGGGCATGTTTGCCCATTGAAGGGTCATGTCAGCCTGGTATTAATCATCAGGCTGGCAGAAAGCCTGCTGACTGGTACCAACCTACAGGACCATACAGAGGGTGTTGCTAAACCGCTCTCTGCATGGTCCTTGTTATCGCTTCATAGCGTGAGCTTATTTCATTATGCTCTCTCATTGTGCTGCCCAGGGACAGTTCCCAGATGTTGGACACCAGAGAACTAAATCAGGACAATGGGACAAGACCCTAAAACTGAGATTGTCCCACTAAAGGGGGGACAACTGGGAGCCCTGGGCATGTTACAGCAATATTACAAGATATCTAAGATAGATTAGTATGTCTAATATGAAGTCTTGATGTGTGTCTAAATCAGAATGGAAATGTGTATAATGACTATGTGAACTTTGGGATTATCTATAAAGAACAATTTAGTGTCAAAGTTTTCGAGTGGAGGAATCAAAAGGAATGCCCTATCAATTTCATTGCCCCCAATACAAGAGGCAACAGCTCTCAACAAAATCTATTACATTGCAAAATATCAACAAAGATCTGTACAGCCATTTTGCCTATGGACATGACTAATCATTTTAATATTAAGTCAATAGGATTTTGAACTCAACACTATTTTAAAAACTACTTAATAAAATTACTTCAGTGTTGCCAGTCATTTAGTGATAGATTGTTTTTTCCATGCCAAAGTTATACTGAATTAAAAAAAAACTGTTTTTAGAATGGAGTCCCTCAATGTAAAACTGTAGATGAGACAATAAAATATTGTCAGAACCTCTGCTTCAAATTGGAGGTATTCTACTTTGGGGTGCATCCACTGAGAAACCCACTGCTATTAGATAGTAAGTTCCTTTGCACTCAAAAACCGTAGAGACAAATATATGGATGAAATTGCATTAAGGTTAGGCGTCTGACCATCTGAACATTTGGAGAGATACATATATGATGGCTGTAAATATATTTAGTAATTAGTCAAGTATGTCACTGGAATAATCATATAAAATATTTTAAATTAGCAGTTATATTAAATGTAAAAAATATATTTCAAAATTATTTGATTAGAAAGCCTTCTGGCCCTTTTAAAGGAATACTAATGCGTTGTGAATGCAAACGTGTATTTTCCCTGTCCCTAATTAAAAAATAGACAACCCCATTTATCATATAAAATAATAAAATAAAAGTTTTATTTACCGTTTTCCAGAACCAAGGCTCCCTCACTGCAGTTTCTGCGCCTGCTTCCTAGACTTAGAAAGCAACATTTCAACCCCTTAGGGCCTTTGTCAAACTTGACAAAGGCCCTAAGGGGTTGAAATGTTGCTTTTTGGTCCTGCGTTCTAAATAAATTGCCTACACTTTGGAATTCATTGGAGTGCCTGGATTATTCTTACTTTTAAATTCTGTATATGGTCCTGTTTGGTACTGGGACTTGTCCATTGGAGAACCCTGGATCCCAAGATAAAGGGTTGAGTGCACTTCCACTTTCTGTCTATGGCCTGCGTCCTAGACGTCATGGATGAGGCATGTCTTCCCTCCTCAGATGTCCAATGCAGTTCTTCTCATAGAGGAGCATTGGGGAACCAGTGTGCATGCATAGCAAGTGCAGCACACACATCCAAGCTTCCCCATAACACTCAGTCAGTGCCATGGAAGCAACACAAGAGGAGGATGTATCTCTGCAATGTAAGCATTGATGTTTCTTAACAACTGCAATGCTTTAAATTGGATATCACCACTGAAGAAATGATTTACTTTAGAATGTCTAATTGTCAATTACTTTAGAATGTGCAATTGGAAAAAAAGCATGTACGCAGATTTTAATTAAGCCTTAAAAAAACCTACTTGGATCAAAGACTTTAGATGATTCTCTGCACAGCCCCTGGATGCCCCCGCCTGAACATTACAATGTGTAAATTAGGTAATTTTGTCATTGTAGATAGCACAACTTAAAGGAACATTATAGAGTTAGTGTCCTGATCTCTGTTTAGGTGGTTGACACTCCCCCTTAATTAGTACAAATTCAGATTTACTTATCTTTTCTTCCTCTCTGCACTGCTCTTTGCGATGTCATCCTGCCTCCCTGGCTGAGATCATCAGTCTTGATGATCTCATCCAATCCAATGCTTTCTCATAAGAAAGCATTGGGAGAAAGCATTGGGAGGCCAGTGTGCATGCTTGGCAAAACCCCATGTTGTGTCAATCAAGTGGCATCTAAGAGACCATCTGAATGAAAAAACTGTCTGTAAACAAGAGGCATTTTTAACCTTGCAATGTAAACATTGTTGTTTCTGCATAATTCTTCCATGTCCTCAGTATTAAAAGACAGGGATATGGCACCAATACCCCTTCATTCAGATGAGGGGATATGGGTGCCTATGGTGTCCCTATAAACAGTGCTACTTAGTTGAGTAGCCCACATTCCCTGATAAAATATTCTCTATGCATCTACAAAGCTCAGCCTAGCTAGCAAGCAAAGAGGCCAAATGGCAGTTTCATTGTCTTCTACTTAATGTTCACTCTAGCACTAACTCTATCTCTAGAACATGTTGCATAACATGTGCAGTCACATATGTCCTCAATTACTAATATTATTTTTGGTTAGAAAATTACCATTAGGGTGTAAAATAATTCTTAATGAATGGGTGTTCTACGTTTTACCTATAGGTAGACATGGGTAGAATAGAGTGGACATTGATAAACCTCATGGGACAATCCCGTAAAGGAACGTTATGGTGTTAGAAATACAAACACGTATTCTTAACAAGCTTCAATAATCAGCAATTTACTAATCCTCAAAGAGATGATTAACCCTATGCATATCTATGGAGTGCACACATCTTCTCCTCTTCTCCATCCAGAATGTGAAGACACCGAATGCTGGTCCTGGATATCCAGGAACCCTCTCAAGTAGCTGTTGAAGTGATAGTCACTAGAGGTTGTGTTAGGCAACAAAGTAAACACTGCCTTTTCTCAGACGTGCTGTTGAGGCTGCAGGGACAGGCATGCATCTACACGCTAAGCATTGAAACATATACTACAATTTACTCTACCCACAAATTAAAAAACCTCCAAAATGTAACTGTGACGAGACCAATCTCGCCACATTGCATTGGAGAAGCCTGGTTGCTCGCCTGCTGCCTTTGGACTATGGCCCCCTGTTAAAAGACATCTTTTTTACCTGCAGAAAAGCTTCATTCGTGTTTTTCTGCCTGGGGTTCGGTAGATTTGTTTGAATGTGTTATACCCCAGATAGGAATCCCATGGAGCCCATTCGTATGAAACTGACTGTAAAGACTTTGGCTCCATGGCGATTAAACTGTATTCATGTGGTCTGAGTGCCATTCGCTTAATAATGTGCGCTCGGACCTGAGCTATCTGGGGATATGTTACATGTCTGTGTTTTATGTAATAAATGTGACTTTATGTATTTTAAAGTGTTTTGTGTCTTTTTGCAACCATGTGCTTAATGGAGTCTTGTGTCTGTCCTGGGAGATAATTGAATTACTTATCTCCAGGATAGAAGACTCTGAAACTGGTTTGGGCCAGAAAGCCATGCTTCATTTAGTCACAAAGGACTTTTTACTAACTTTTGAATCCCTGGTCTGATTCATGCCATTTTTTTATATGTTGTTCCCCTGAATGGATTGATTGTGAATATGTAATTTTATGTGAATGTGATGTATGGTTTTAGAGTTATGAAAGTTGGGTAGAAAGTATGTTTTAACTGTATGTGTAATTGAGTTTCCTCTCAGGATAAGGGGAGGGAATATGTGGGATGTCACTGTGATGTGATTGGTTGTTTTATACCTCCCTGTGGGCGGTCCTGTATTTGCAAGACTGTAATAAAAACCAGGCTGGGTGTGCCAGCACCTCAGACCACTGCTTGACCCTCAACATAGTGCCTTGTCTCGTTCTTGGGGGGATTCACTGTATGCTGTTAGAGACTGATTGCCAGGAGTGTAAGCTGATTGTCTGCTTTTCCTGTTCGTCTGCTAGCAGCTATTTGGGAGATTCCAGTTTGGGAGTTGGAGTGCTATTTTGTATCCAGTTCGGGAGTTTGGTGTTCTGCAGTAGCTGTGCCTGTATCTCTGAAAAGGGGGCCGATCGCCTAAACGTTTTTTTCCCCTTTTGTGCAAAACGGTCCGTTACAGTAACCCTGTCCAGAAAGTACAGTGTTAAACCACCCAACACTAAACTGTAGATAAGTATCGTTCAACAACTCCATTGCTGCAGTGACATTCTCAGAGTTCATGATGTCATTAAGAAGATACCATGTGAGTAGCACAATGTACAGACACAGTTATTAGTAGAGTAAAATAAACCTTCATTGTATGCATGTCAGAGTCCCTTTTACTTAAATGACAAATGCATAAAATTCATGAGTCATATCGTATGCATAAACAAACATTTATTTTCTGCCTTTAAGTACTGTTGATCTGCTGTTAGTAACAAATAAATTAACATTTAGCATCTCCAAATGTAAGAGTTAACACCTAAAGCTTGTTTGCCGGCTCCAAATGTTCCACATTTGTGACTTTGATTAATTCTTTCAATCACAGTGTTGGTGCCTAGCTTTAGCCGTCTGCATTTGTGCAATAAATCTACTATTATATATATATATATATGCAGCTGATTTGTTCTAACACAAATGCTAGTAGCATTAAATGTCGCAAGGCAGATTTAGTTAATCATTTTTATTTACCCTCTGAAGTATAAAAAATAATACATATTGAGAGAACACCCAGTATTGCATTCTCAATAGAATCTTAATTACTTCTAATACAAGTATCTGAATAATATACCAACACATTCAGTAGTGCAGTACAATGGTCAAACAGAACATACTAATAGATGATGCAAACAATTATATTATAGATGTACAACATATGGAAGGCAATTAATATTCCTTTTGAACATGTTTTGTATACTAATCTACCTTTATTCATGTGCAATACAACTTTATTATAAAATATACCTACACTATTCCATGGATATCTCATTTCATAGAGCGAATACCTCCTGAAACATTGGTATTCCAAAATTCTGTTAGTTCAAATAAGAAAAATATTACAAGATACTGTGATAATCGGTAATGTTAAATCCTTATCTGTATGGATAATGAGATACATTGTCTTTACAAACTATCATCAACAAAATGATTTATAAAAGGGTGATTGTGACAGATCCATCTGTATAACCTGGGATTGCTGTTTCGTCTGTTTTGCCGTTTCGTGGAATTACTCATTCATATGCCTCTGTTCGTATAATTGACGTGTGTTTCCGAACAAAACTACCGAACGGACGGCCACCCAGAAGAGAAGTGTGCTGCTGGTTAACCTCTTGATCCCAATTAGAACGTTGTGGTTAACCGCAGACACTTCTCAATTAAAACCGAATACAGGGTGGTCATCGTTCGTATGTCGACCACGAGGCGGCGGCCATTTTAAACCATGCGAAAGACCAGCGGTATTCGGCATTGATTTCATGGAACTAAAAACTGACCCTTTTTCTGCTGAACACCGCTGAAGCCACCGACCTCCCTTCTCAATCGACAGAAGTACACGAACACCGGCCGTTCGGGAGTTTGAAACGCACGAATTAACTTAACCCAGATAGCCTTCCCATGAAGTCAATCGCATACCGAAAGACTGTAATAGACTTTGACTCCATGGCGATTGAACTATACGTATGGGATCTGAGCGCTATTCGCCAATAATATGCACTCAGATCCAGGCTATCTGGGGATATGTGATACGAATGGGAAATGTACGACAATGATAAAGTTATATATTTTATATGTGTTTTTTTGTGTTGAATTTAAAATGGCGATTTGCCTCTGTCCTGGAGATAATTGAATTACTTCTCAATTATCTCCAGGGCAGAGGGGAGGAAATCATAATGCATGCTGGGAATATTCTGTGTCTGTGGGTCCTAACCTGCCATATTTCTGTCTATTGTTACAGTCTCCCATTTGGTCCCCTAGGGGAGTGTCCACCAAGTGGGAGACCTGCATAAATACAGGCAGGTAGCCCACAGTAAAGCCAGTTCATGTTTTACCCACAATGAGGAGCTTGTTCTCGTTATTGGGTGGATTTATTACCGACGACTAGAGACTGCCGGATGGGATTATTAGCCGCTTGGGAGATATATGCGTTCGGCTACTATTGGCGATTCGTGAGTTTGGAGCTCGTGAAGTGAAGTTCCCGTACAGGTCCCGTTCATGAGATTACAGCGTTCCCCTGCTTGCGGTTCGTATGATTGCACTTGATACGAATGAAGCCTGTGTTATTGCAAGAGGGGAGGATTCACTAAACGGCAGTCTGTACATTTGATGCTGAGGGTACCGTAACAGTGATCTTTATTACTTGAATAATATTCAAAGCATTACACAGTACTAAATACAATTACTATATTAAATAAATAAAATGTACAACAAATAAAAAAATGATTGCAGGTAACTTGACAAGCAAATTACAGCAGGATAGTGAACGTCATTTGCCCAGCTGGGTTTATCACGTTATCCTTTGTATACAATTGATACACACTATCCTAAACAGTTTTCAGTTGATAATACTATCATTCCATTAGGAATGTTTTGTATACTTTGTTCGGGGCCATTTTTTATCTGCACTGCATGATGTAGATGTCATTGTAATTTGCTCCTGTTGGCTGGTCAAGTAGAGGTCCGTAGCGGATACAGTTGTTCAGTTCTATTTTGTGTTATGAGGTTGAGAAGAAATTCATTCGGAAATCCTTGTGGTGCATGTTTAGTGTTAATGGAATGCTGAACATTTATATTTATTTCTGTTTTTTTCTGTACACGTTTCATAACTGCAGGTTATCAACTTCCTTAAATGCATTTCAACCCTACTTTCATCATCAAATGTTTTTACAGCAGTGTCCGCTGATATTTTGTTTATTATTTCTTTTGGCTATTTTACAATGTTTTCAACTAATGGTTTTCCATGTTGAAGATCTGGGACGAACGTATGTTGATATTAGTGGCACACAGAGTTTCATAATCTCTCCTGCAATTTAATGCTGTGCAGGTATTAAATTCCATCTATAAGTATGTTACGGTAGTTTGTAGTTTAGGATATAGATAGGAATTTTGAATGGTTCAATAGGTTCTCAGCAATTTAACTATACTTTTCAACCAGTCAATTTGGTAACATGCACTGGATAGAACGGGCTTAAAACACAGTTCTTTTGAAATATGAAAGGAATCCATTTGGGAAATACCAAAATGACCCTAACTGGACATCTGTTCCCCACAAATCCATATTATCACAAAACATATTCCATAGACTTTCCTATAAAAATACAACACTAGCTGACAAATTATAACTTTTTTTATCTAACATAAATAAACATGGCTGTTTCATAATAAATCTGGTTAAAAATCAACCAAATTTGTCACAGAAGTGTTGTAACATCCACATATTTTCAGTTATGCGTTGTCACCATGATGTTTGAATCAAAATAGGATCAATATACATATTTAATAATAATGCATAAAATAAACTCTAGAAAAGAATGAATATAGAACAAAAATGTTTAATAGATATGTGGCAACAAAATATTAAATAAAATAACTCAAAATATAGTCAATTAACAAAAATGAACTACATTATATTACATTATTTTACATCATAATGCTAGTGGACAGATTGACTATCCCACACACATAGGAAGCAGCGATACTTGGTATACCCACCCTGTAATCCCAACAAAGCAATAACTTTAAGGTGAACACATTGCTAATGGTCATTTTTAGGAGCTATTAATATAATGGCCATATAGCCATAGCTCTCCTTAATGTCAACAGTGTGTGGTGCAGGAATTGATGGTCTTGTATTACCATTATGCAATAAAACTGCTTTTTAAGTCATAATTGATGAGTCAATAAACAGCCGTCATTCCTTAGGATGATGTTTAAGCCCAAGTTAGTTCATTAAACTTGGAATATCTGAACAAGTGAATCTTGTTTTGTTTAAAAAATTAGCAAATTTTTCATAACGTCTCTTGAAAACTAAAATCCTAGTTGATCTGTGTTTAGAAGCTCCATTCCTGTAATCTTGAGTTACGCCTGCTCTTTAATTCAATTTAAATCCCGTACTAAATTGTTTAATTCTGGTTTTGTTATTAAATGTGACTCATTATTAAATTATTATTATTAGTTATTAATTGTGAAACATATCCAGGTGCAAATACTGCACCAGAATAGGCGTATACAGAGGCCACAGTATTATTGAGTAGAGGAAGGGATAAGTAAAGGGAAACTAAGACTATGTGGAACTGGCTACTTAATGACCACATCTAGGTATTGAATTTGTTTCCTATTTCTTTTTGAAAATCCCAAGATTATGGTTAACCAAAAGTAGCCGTCACTTACATGATTTGTTGATTCATGCCACACTACTGGTACTCTGAATGGCATAGAAATAGTGATGTCACGAACGGTTCGCCGAACGGTTCACCACGGACTCATCATTGAGTAAACTTTGACCCTGTACCTCACAGTCAGCAGACACATTCCAGCCAATCAGCAGCAGACCCTCCCTCCAAGACCCTCCCGCCTCCTGGACAGCATCCATTTTGAAGCTGCATTCTTAGTGAGCTGCCCAGGAGGTGGGAGGGTCTGGGAGGGAGGGTCTGCTGCTGATTGGCTGGAATGTGTCTGCTGACTGTGAGGTACAGGGTCAAAGTTTACTCAATGATGAGTCCGTGGCGAACCGTTCGTGGCAAACCGTTCGCGAACCGTTCGGCTAACCGTTCGGGACATCACTACATAGAAACATTCTTTCCACTATGCCACTGTGTTAAATTAACATAACATGACTTACAGCATACATGAGGAGCCAGCTTTTATCTTAATTTCCTCATTTATAGCCAACGTATTTATAATAACCTCCTTTTATTGTATCCATAAAAGGTTTTCTTTAAAGTTTTGTATTACATTTTCCACACACATAACAAAAATGATCTGGTCAATTAACACAACTCTGAAAATGTTTTTCCATTATGCAGCGAACGGTTAAATTATATAGAATTAACATAAAGACACCGCTACGTCTGCTCGCTTCCATTGCATCTTTTGGTCTCTCTACACAAACCACAGCGGCGCGTCATGTGTAGAACGAGGAAACCCTCTTATTCCTACATGAACAATAAAATCATATAAATATAATTTTAGTCGATATTTCAGAAATGTGATGTGATATAATATATTTATGTTCATATTTGTAATTAAGTCATTTAGATTGACATTAATAAATCTTTGGTCCCCATGTAGGAACTAACATACACTACATAGAGCCAATATTCGTGGACTATGAAATTCATTCACATTAGCTTGACTGAATACAGTTTAACAGCCAGAAGCAGGGAAAGAGCTAGAGTGGACATGATGAGCACCCTAGAAGATTCTTTACATGGTGCAATAGTAGATTGCTTTGCTCTGTGTTATTAAGATGTGTTATGTATCTGACACATTATTATTGCCTTAATAAAACTGTTTTAACATTCCGGTTGCATATTTAGAAACCTTTATTCCATGATATGCCACACGATTAAGATATTTTGTGCCAGTTCACAGTTTCCATTTATTTTATTGAAGAATATTTAGAAGACTAGTATTGAGTATTAAGAAATTGCTTATATTCACCTGGACTCTGGAGTAATATCCAGTGTTTAGAGCAGTGGTAAAAATGGTATCTTAGAACTGAGAATCCAACTCAGACCACCTTACCACTAATTATTTATATATATATATATCTCCCTACTTCAAATCCTCATAGATTGAAAGCTTATCTGAGCAGAGCTTTCATCAACTCAGCTACATTCTTTCCACTATACCACTGTGTTAAATTAACATAACATGACTTAGCGCATACATGAAGTGCCCAGCTTTTATCTTAATTTTCTCATTTATACCCAAAATATTTATAATAAGCCCCTTTTATCGTATCCGTAAGGGGTCTTTTTTAAGGTTTTGTATTACATTTTCCACATGTATAACAAAAAATGATCTGGTCAATTAACACAACTCTGAAAATGTTTTTCCATTATGTAGCGAAAGCTTACATTCTATAGAATTGACACCACTACGTCTGCTTGCTTCCGTTGCATCTGCCGCTCTGTCTGATATCTGCGCATCGTGTGTAGAATAAGAAAAACCCTCATATTCCGACATGAACAATAAAACCTTACAAATTAATTTTAGTCGATATTTCAGAAATGTGATGTGATATAATATTTTATGTTCATATTTGTCATTAAGTCTTTTAAAATTATATTAATATTCCGTTTTTTTCACTGTGGAATATGTAAGTGTAATGTATAATTAATACAGTTTGCGGCTTGCATTATAACCTCCCTTTAGTTTGTTTCACATAAATGGTCAATTTTAAACTGGTTTAACCCTGGATCAAATGGAGATTATTAAAAAAATACTGTGAAGTTATGTAATTTAAGCAAATGCAAAATTAATTAGCTGTTATAAGTCTCAAAGATTCAAATATTTAATTCACCCATGAAACTGTCACCTGTTCCAGGTCTCAATCACAGATTCATTGAACACACGTGGACAACATAATGGTAGTTACCAGGTGCCAAGCAAATTTAACTCATACAATTGAAATACACTCAACTGTAAGGTTACATCACATGTAAAAGACTCACTTAAGGAAAAACATAAAGCATGAATTCTGTGCAAACGTTTAGCTGCATTGTCAACTTATACACATCAAGGAATGCGTAGGCAAATTCATAGATATTTTATGGCAATGATGATAATGTACGAACCACTCAATACATTACAGGAAACCTTCAAATATATGTGCGATACAGTAGATGCATGAGTTACATGTCAGAAGATACAATGGGTATGGAGGTCTACAACCTATTGTGCTTTATGAGAGGAATAATTACATTGTAAAATCCCAATTTTTATGCTCTTAAAAGCTCACAAAGCCAGATTGTTTATATTTAGATACGCATGCAAAAGCAAAATGGGTACATTATTCACAAGTGTTGATATAGCGCCAGAGACATAAATAGATGTTCCCCTGTGGTTAATAAGCATCTAAATCAAGAGGAGATCAACAGTGTTGACTATAATTATAGTCTATCATCCTCTTAGTCAAAATGTGTGTCAATTTATCTAGTAACTTACAACAATCATATACTCAAGCAGATAATGCGCTCTGTAACCCACCAAGCATACTAATGAGTCTGTCAACGATAGTTTGGGTTATTCGAAAGAAATAAACATTTTTGTATGTAATCTTTACTTTTCTGGGAAAAAACAAACAAAAACATTATCCTGGGAAGAAAATCAAATGCTAATTAAAGATGTATGATATTAAGATATTTTTTATATTTTGTTATGTGTGTGCGATTATTAGTAAAGCAGATATTTGATTTTTAGAATTGTCAGATAAGTAGTTTGTCATGGATTTTGCTATGGATTACTGATGTTCACCATGCAGAGAAACTTATTCCCCTTATATCCTGACAGGGCTCTCTGCATCTATGCATAGGAACTGTAAATAAAACACCTCTTTATGTCTCCACTAGCAGCCTGCAATGCTCTACTTGTAATGTAAGTCTAATTTCTTCTTGTGTATATAAAGTCGTTATGCACACTTATTGACATTTTCTTCTGGTATTTGCGGTAAAATTGTATTCTCAGAAATAGCGTCAAGCTACTTGATAATACCTAAAATCCCAAAAAAAAAATCACCCTTTGAATTAATATGATAAGACACAATGTGAAGGTAAAAATAAATACAATTTACCAACAATATTGGTAATATTCCAAACTGTAGAACCAATAAAAAGGACTCATCCCAGTACTCACAACATATATAGACAATAGAATGTATCTACAGTGAGAGAAAAACAGAACTCGTAGTGTAATATCATAAGCACACCATATAGTGGTATTTAAAGATTGTACTCACAAACGAGCATTGATTGCAGGCACATCAACTGTTAAAGTTGGCACAAGGCCTTCCACACATGAATGGGCATGTAAGAGAGGATATAAACAAATAATAAGTGCAGAATGGTGTTAACCTGGTTGTGCGCTTTAGTTAGTAACACAAGATCATAGTGATATATATTCATATCAAATCCCAGGATGTTATAATCATCATCAGCAGTCCGCAGGTTGTTTCAGTGGTGGTCTCACTATATAGTGCCCTCCCCCCCCCCCCCCTCCATCGCCCCACCCCCACCCCTCTACCCTAGCCCTTTGGTATACAAAGCATTAAAAACACTTTATTTACTTACGCTATTCTAGTGCTATTCTACCCCAGTGCTGTGACTGCCCTCCACATTCTCCAACGTCATCTGATAGGGGACCTAATGCACATGCGCAACGATCTTTGCGAGTGCAGTAATCTCTCCCCATAGGAAAGCATTGACTTTATGGGGATTTCACAGACACTGGATGTTCTCACATAGAGTGTGACGACATCCAGAGTCATTTAGTGGACCTAGAGTCCGGTAAACACCAGGAAGCACCTCTAGCGACCGTCTTACTGCTGCAACGTAAACATTGCAGTTTTTACACTGCAGGGCTAAGTGATACAGGAACACTGCACCCAGATAACTTCAATAAGCTGAAGTGGCCTGGGTGCCTATTGTGTCCCTTTAACCATGTGTATTATTAATATTTGCCACACTTACTGTATATGACAAAAAATTATATTTATGGCTTTATGTCGATATTTCAGAGTTTTGCTATAACATTGTACTTCTGAAACTTTTTGTACTCCTAATATTTTTAAAAGTACATTAAATAGTAAAATGAAATAGATTAATAATAAATAAATACATAAAGCTGTTCCTGAAAACAAAGCTATACAGAAAAAAAAAATATTTTCATACAGAAAATTTATGTTTTATCATGCGGTGCTAGTGATACTTAAATATTTTTTTTTTTATTTAGTAATGGAGGGGTTAATGGATTTATCACAAATAACAATAGAATGCAAAAACAATTATCACCATACTACACTACACTTGAGTATGGACAATACATGGCAACTGCAAAAATAAACATTCTAAATATATTGATTGTAATGTGCTGAATTTATTAGGTGTCCATAGATCAATAGTTAGAAAGTCTAATAATGGAGATGAATGTACAAGTAGTAAAGAGCTATCACCCTGCAGGTGTTTTAGGAAATGGACAACATCAGCTGCTGCATGATTGCTGATTATGTCATTTTTAACACTAAACCCATAGGGCACTCATTTAAATGTAAAGCTTTTAGAATTAGGAATAGTCAGCATGAATCGTTATTCCACATATTCTTTGATTTTTAAAACCATTGATTCTTAGCCAATTACCAAGAAGCCTTATAGGAAAATATTTCTGATACTAGTGCACATTTTAAATACATAAGTACATAAAAATATTAAATCACTTTTGTTTCTGTTTATGCAGCCCCGACACAGCCTCCATGAAAAAATGATTTCATTTTCAATCAGATGTAACATACTTTTACATTTTGTATTTCTTATTCTGTAAATTGAACTTTAATTACACACAGGAGGCTCCTGCAAGGCCTAGCAAGCTATTCATAGAGCACGAGATAAGACATTCTAAATTAACCATTCTAAATAAACAGCGTTCTATGCCATCATTAAGAGGCCGATCCTAAATGCGGGCAGGCGGCATAGAATGTCCCCGCCATCCGTAAAGGGTCCTATCCCCTGGACTGGGGATTGTCAGGCAGTCTCACTCCAGCAGATTCGGCACACCCAGGCCATGTGATCACAGGGTCCTCATGATCACATGGCCGGAATGGCTGTCTGCAACTCTGCCTGCAAGGGGACTACCTTAAATGTCCTACTATCTTTTCAGGTACATACAGACCATTGGATTCCATCACTTACCTTTGTGTAGTATCCCTTTGTATTGTAATCTTGTTTTGGTAATGTCACATTAAGCAACCCAACACATAGAATAATAACCCTCCTAAAAGTAATAGAAAATACCTAAGCCGGTCCTTAGATTGGCCAAGCTACTATATTGTATATAATAACAGAAAAGTCCAACAAGCCTAAGTCATAGGGGATCAGAATACCACAAAAATTAATACCAGAGCTGAGTCAAGGGAACCAGAAAACAGAGTAGTCAGGGAAAAGCCAAGTCGATAACAAAACAGCACAAAACCAGTAATGAACCACTCTTGGGACACTAGTAGACTAGGAACCACAACAGAGCACTGAAACATGGGCTAAATGTGATTTTATATGTTTGGGGCGTTACTGATGTAGTCACGCCCCCAATATGTGAGAGGGCGCCTGTAATTCCCGCCCATAGTATTACTCATCACCAGGCATAAATACAAAGATATGCACAGCGGCCAACGTCCAGAAGAAGCAGGCAGGATGATTGGAGGAGGCGGTGTGCCTGATCGGAGAAACAGGTGATCAGGAGACTGCCTAGGTAAGTATAGGATTCCTTACAGGTAGGGCCCTCTGTTCCTGTAAGTCTTGCATATATGTTGGAACGGATTGTTTGTTTGTTTGTTATTTAATGCACACTGTTGTAGAATGTTGGCACTATATAAATAATTGTAATTGTAACTCAACAAGTTGTAAAAAAGGTTTTCTATAGCATGCCTAACACTCTATACCAGAAGAATGATAATTCCACTTCTTTATATGTAATCAACTATGCTTCTTCCCAGTTTTCTTTTTTTTTTCTATGTATAAAATGTATTGAAGTTTTCATAGCAAATACAATAAAACATTGATATAGAAAGAAACAACTGCATAAAAAAAATCATCTTGGAAACCAGAACAGTTCTCAGATCAAGTACGGCTGGACCAGTGCCTTATGCAAGGTAGCTTATAGAGGACACTATCAACCCTTAATGCTGGACACTATAATTTTATTGTACTTTAACTACTTGTATATATTTGAATCAATGTATCTTTAATCTCCATTTCTTTGTCATTTTAACATACCTGGGCGTGCTTGTTTTTTAATATTTTGTTAATTTGTGCATGTATATATATATATAGTTGTGGGTGTGTATGTGTACTTGTTTATTTAAACATGTATATTTTTCTTTGTCTTGCCCTGCATGCTAAAGCTAGTTTCCAGCCCCACTCAACATTGTTGCTTGTTAATTTAAATGTTATTTCACCTATCTGCTTATCTCTAAAGACTTTCTCTGTTATTTCTGTATTCCCCCCTTATTTTATTGATACCCACACGAATGTCTTGCTTGACCAATCCTCACCTCCTCTGTGCATCTCCACTACATAGCTTTATTGCAGGCCTTTTTGACCCTATCATCTCTGTCTTCCACAGTCTGAGTAAAAAAATAAATCTCTGTTGGAAACCAGAATAGTTTTCAGTATCCCGCACACCCCTCCCCTTAAAACCTTACCCCTTACTACCCCACCCCACCCCTCACCAACCCACCCCACCCCAAACTCTTTATTACATTTTTAAATAGAATCTCACATACAATTTTAGATCATTATAAATGACAGCTACAAACACTACCTGCAATCAGAACACTCCTACACTCCCTTAACCCCGTAACACTCAGTCCTCATTCTCCTTAATTCTGCCCATTCTGCTTTTCTCAAAGTACTTACTCATCTGAGCCTTTTTCTTTACCTTTTCTCTCCTCTCCCTCAGTATCAAAATATCTCCTTACACGCACTACCCTCAACAACACAATCACATCCACATTAATCCCTCTTTGCTACACTCCCCCTTCTCTCATCTCATGCCCTGCACTCATTTCTCTATTCTTTCTCTCCTGCTCCCACCCAATCTCATCCTAGACCCCACCTATATAAAGCCCATTCACACCTCCTCTCACTATCTCTCCTCTTCTTTCTAGCAGCTGGTGATGTCTTTGCCAACCCAGGGCCCTTCACCTCGACTGCTCACACTTAAACAACTAGAAACCATGCAAACCTCATTCAAATACCCTGCAGTTTATCCTCCTTTACCAACATTCAGAGTGCACTCTGGAAGGCCCGTTCCATTTGTAGCAATATTAAATCAACAGCCATACACAACCTCTTTATCTCTAATTCCCTCACACTACTGACACTCACTGAGATCTGGCTTTCCTCTCTGATACCACTACTCCAGCTTCTTTATGTTTTGGTGGACTACAATTCTCCAACACTACCAGACTCAACTGTAAATGCGGCGTAGGCATCCTTCTCTCCCATCAATGTACCTTTCAACCTATCCTCTCTGCCTCTGCCCTATCCTTTACTTCCTTTGAAGTTTACACTGTCCTCATACTTAAGCCCACTCCTTTAAGAATTGCCATCATCTATCGCCCCCACCCCCTCCTCCGGTCATCCGAGGCTATTCATTGAAAACTTGCACTCTGCACTTTTTCTTATGCCATAATATCCTTCTTAAGAACAGGTGCCCAAAATTGCACAGCATATTCAATATGGGGTCTTACCAGTGATTTATAAAGAGGCAAAATGATATTCTCATCCCGAGAATAAATGCCCTTTTTCATGCATGACAATACCTTACTGCCTTGGCCACTGCTGGTTGACATTGCACATTGCTGCACAGTTTGTTGTCTATAACAATTCCCAAGTCCTTTTAATTTCTAACTATGTTAAATAGAAGGGTTCCCAGAACAGAAACCTGAGGGACACCACTTGTCACCTCTGTCCAGCTTGAAAATTTACCATACATGACAACTCTCTGTACTCTATTTTTAAGCCAAATGTTCTACCCAAGAACAAGAATTTTCATCAAGACCGATTTCTTTAAATTTGAACACTAATCTATTGTGTGGAACTATATTAAATGCCTTGGCAAAATCCAAATATATCACATCCACTGCAATAGCCTGATCTATACTTCTACTTACTTCTTTGTAGAATGCAATCAAGTTAGTTTGACATGACCTGTGCTTCATAAAACCATGCTGTTTCTTGGTGATAACCATGTTCTTCTCAAGGAATTCTTGAAATATTTTCCCAGCCACAGAAGTTAAGCTCACAGATCTATAATTTCCATGCAAGGATTTTGAACCCTTTTTGAATATAGGAACTACATTTGCCTTCCTCCAATCCTCCAGAACACTTCCTGAAAGAAAAGAATCTTGAAAGATTAAAAAACAGAGGCTCACTTATTTCTACACTTAGTTCCTTAAGTACTCGTGGATGAATACCGTCAGGCCCTGGAGCTTTGTTTATATTAACTTTCTTTAATTGCAGCAGCACCTTGTCTTGAGTTAACCAATTACAATTTTTCTGCAAGTTTTTAGCAGCAATCATTTGCACATCTATTGCCATGGGTTCTTCCTTAATATATACAGAGTAGAAATAGTTATTTAAAATTTCTGCCTTTTGCTGTTGCTTTTGAGAGCGTATTGTAGCCCAGGAATAAGAATTACACCCATGATGGCAAACCACTTGCAAAAGAAGAAAACCCAAGGTATTGCAAATGAGGTATGTTCAGTCTTTTTTTAGTAGCCACAAACACTGGCCAAAGTTAGTGCTCAGAATAGTTTTTTGCATTTTTAACACACAAACAAATATAAATGCTAACTTTGGCCAGTGTTTGTGACTAAGTTGCTACTAAAAAAGACTGGACATACCCCATATTGAATACCCTGGGTTGCTACTTTAAACAAATATGTACATGTGAGGTGTGATTCAGAGATTTATGATAGATAACAGTGTCACAATGTCACTATTGATACATTTTAAAAATATATATTTTGAAACAGCAATGTCCTACTTGTACTTATAGCCCTATAACTTGCAAAAAAAAAAAAAGCAAAAAAGCACGTAAACACTGGGTTTTTTTTAAACTCGGAACAAAATTTTGAATCTATTTAGCAGTTTTTTTTCATTAGCTTTTGTAGATGAGTAAAAGATTTTCATGTAAAAGTCACAAAACGTGTTTTTTTCACCATATTTTAAGTAAATTATATGACATGCTACAAATAATGGTATAAGAAAGCCCTTCTCGTCCTGAAAAAAATATATATAATTTGTATGGGAACAGTAAATGAGAGAGAGAAAAATTACAGCTAAACACAAACACCACAAAAGTGTTTAAACAGCTCTGGTCCTTAACGCACAACATGGCCAAAACAGTCCAGTCTTTAAGGGGTTAAAGAATATATAAACACACTGATTGGTCTCAGGATTCAAAATGTTCCTTCTGTTTTAAATCAAATTGTAAAATGTTCAATATTCACTCTATAATTAATGCTTGATGATTGTTATTCAAATGTTTCAATCCATAGGTGCATTCACTATAAATATATATTGTGTATTATTTACCCTCAATTTGTTCTGTTCAAACAATCTTAACCAAACTAATTATACTAAAAACAAAATGCTGTTTATACTAGGGGAAGAGCTGCCAAAAATAAGACACCAACATCTGTTCTTCATTTCTTGGTAGTCATGGAAACCTATCACTGATACAAGTGCAGAAGAAAATGTTTAAATCACAAATTAACACCATTATTTGAACCCTTTAAAAAGGTTCTACTGAAGTGGCTATAACAAAACAGTCATTATATATTTAATGATTTTTGAAAGTGAATGTTTCACAAAAATTATCTAAATATATGCTATACATGCTGACCACACATCTAATATGATGTTGTTTATTGCATTGTAAATATCACATGGAAAAACAATGGATGTTGAAGGGAATCTTTACAATTTATATAACACAGCACTGAACAATATAGAAAAGACATGTATTTAATTTTAACAAGACTTACAGAAACAGTGCGTGAAGAGGGCCCTGTCCAAATGAGTTTACAATCTAAAGGGATGAGGGACAAATACATAAAATTAATCAAATTAACTGTATGTACCTTAAAGTAGCACTGTCAACCCAGATCAGTCTCCTATTGTTTCCTCTTCTCTTCCTCTCTCAGAATCTGTTCTTCTTTTCTATATTTGT